>OU015491.1:25738650-25815559 GCA_907164885.2 Dolomedes plantarius
AATTTGATGTACGAGCTAAATGGAAAAATAATCTAAAATAAACATTATCTGAAATAAAAATTTTCAAATTTGTAGTAGTATGCTGATAAAGCAAAACGTTTAGATTTAAAATCCAAAAAGGGGTACATTTATAAAATAATCCTTAATTTATTTCAGTCTTAAATATTACATTTACAAAATTTCGGGAGCTTTAAAAGAAAAAAAGTTTTCATTTATCTTCATGCGTACATAGCTTCAAATCTTTATGCGCTATTTAGGTAAAATGACTTGTTGTTTTCTTGCTTAACTTTCTATAAAAAAACTAGTGTAATACTGTCATCATGAATTATAATAAAGAAAGTTATGAAAAGGGACACTTGAACATTATTGAAGTTTTTTTCACAGTTCTTTGTAATTTCTGTTGAACAGAAATTTTTCCATTTTCTATTTGATGATTACCTCTCTTTATAACATACCTAAAAGGAACAATGTAGCACAGATTACAGTCGGACCTCTATTTAACGAAGTCGCTAAATCTCAAAAAAAAGTTCGTTATATGGAGAATTCGTTAAATAGAGATACACCTTTTAAAATACTTAAAACTACACAAAACATATTTAAAATTCATAAACACTAAATATTATTAAATAAGCCATTAATCTCACCTTTATTTTGTAAATTAATATCTATTTGTTTTATATATATCTTACCCATCAAAAAGAAATCTGCAAGAAAAACAAGAATAAAACAAAACATTGTCCAGGAATACACTGTATTTTCAATTTCCAGAACCGAAATTACTAGCACGACTCTGATCAACAATCTAGGAAACGGGAGACTAGGTCAAGGACACGGGACAGCTCCATTAAGGATGAAAGGAGGGATATTGAAAGTTATTTTAATGAAGTGGATAGTGGGGTGGATGGGGATAAAGGTTGCACTTCCTGGATGAAATGCAAAGAATGACAGCCAATTAATTTACTGCTCTCGGTGAGTTAGGCGACTGGTAAAACCAGTTAAAGGTCATTGATCACCATAAAATTTGTTAAAAGAAAGAATAAGTTTGAAATGTCCAGAAATATTTTGAGAAATATGGATGAAAAAATATTGGATCACAAGAAAACGTTCGTTAAATAGAGAATGCACTTCGTTATTTGGAGGTTATTTTACGAAGAAATTCGCAAGATGTTCTTGGTTCTGAGGAAAAGTTCGCAAAATAGAGAAATTCGTAAAATAGAGGTTCGTTAAAAAGAGGTCCGACTTTATTTTGAACTATTGACCGTAAAAGGATAAACAGTGAAAATAAGGTAAATAACCCAACATTCCGAACGGCATGTTGGTCCTTATCGGCATTTTTCTCAGTTTCCAAGGAAAAGAAAGATGAATGTTGAAGTAAACTTACCGATAAATTAAATTAAAATCTGTTGTGGATTTGAACTTTGTTATTTGAAATTTAAAATTTCCTTTTGGGCATCGTTAGATTAGTTTACTTTAGTATTATCATCAACTGATTGGAGATACCAGAAGCTGAAAAGATTCTAATTAATCGTCTATTAATATATGAAACTTGTTTGCATAACATCTTTTATTTCTAATGAGGATAAAAATCCTTGCTCTGTACAAACTTTTGTATTTTTCAAAGATGATTTTGTTCGGTTCATTTCCTTTTGAGCATTGTAGCAGCCTTTAATGGACTTAATCACGAACAATGCATTTCGCATTTATTATAAACTGTAATGAGCCACAGTGTTCGTTCGATTCGTCATAGCGGTAGAAAGATAAAAGCAACTTTCTGCAGAGTTTCATTCGCAAACTTTTGAGATAACGCGCGTCATTATGACCTCACTTTTCTGTTTTTGTCGCACCAGTGGAAGATCACGAAAATTACTGTTAGATTTGTTTCATCCCGACGGGGCCTTATCATAACTACGAACATGGGGGAAATGATGGAGAAAGATTAATCTCAGGAGAAGGGGCTCTGTTAACGGAAATTTGCTTATCAGACAATAATCCAGCGTTTTTGCACAGACAAGAAAGTTGCGAAAGACGTAACCTCTAAAGAATTATTACCCCTGGAAAGGTTTTAAAATCTGATTCTAGATTAAAAATTTGAAAATTTGAAATCTGAGTTGTATTCGACGCACCGATTTATTTAGTTTTTTGAAATTGGACGTTTTCAATGATTGTTTCAAATAAGCAATATGTTGCATTTCGCTTTATCGACAAGCATAGTGTTTATATGTATTTCAGTACTAGCGGCCCGTCCCTACTTTGTCCGGGTTGAACAAAATATTATACCAATAAATTTCCAGTTGATAGCCAATAAATTGTAAATATTTTTTTACCTTAAAAATAACCTTAATAATACCTTAAAGTAATATTACGTTAATTAATAATTAAAGTTAATTTTTTAAAAGAAAAAGGCGTGCCGGAGAACGGCTAGGTTCGAACCTCTAGCGTCAGAACAGAAGCCCACCGCGATAGCACCACGATAAGGATCGTTGAAATCTTCGACGCAAAAAGCGGTAGAGGACAGTAGCGGTAACAATGGAGATTGTTAGGATTAAGCCCCTAACTTTATTTCTACTGATCAGATATACATAATATATAGCCTATGTCCATCTGGAATGATGTACCTTTCAAACAGTGAAAGAATTTTTCAAATAGGTGCAGTGGTTCTGGAGATTACCCTCCACATACAAAATCGCTCTCTCTTTATATATAAGTATAGATTACACTTTACTTCAGTGACTGTGTTTTAATGCATACGTTTTGCTTTAAATAATTGATTAAAAAATATATACTAATTATTATTAGTTTTCCTCTGCCATTCCGTTCAGGATAACTTTATAGTACTAATGTAAGAAATATGTCTGAGCTACTGCCGTTCTTACAGTTCACACAAACTAAGCCTTGACAATCGTTGTTAAAAGATGAAAGGCTGTAGAGTCCAAAAGAGCAATAGCAAGATTTAGGGCCCTTATATGATAAACAGTCATAATATGACACACTTAGCGTAGAATCGTAAGTAAAATCACCCTTCGTCCGCAGCAGACATGACTCCCACGATTTCCATATGGAGCAATTTATTTCGTTCAGTCGGTCAGGCGCTTCATGCCCTTGGTTATAACAGTAGTCCGAAAACTTTCTAGTATCTCATGACTTAAATGAAGGACTTGGGTGACAACTGAGGTATTACTCAGTTTGTTGCTAGTGGGCAAATTTAGACTGATAAGAGGACATATAGAGTGCTGAATAAGGCTCAAAGTTATTTTCAATCTGATGGACGTTATAGAGTTTCTATGCTCACTTCTACCCAGACTTGGGTGTATATAATTTGAAGTGGCACTCTATTTGAATTTTATACAAACGCAGTTTATACATGAAACAATGTTTATTGAATTCGTTGCACATATAATTGGCTTTTACAGCAATAAGCATACGTACTACTTGTACGGAATGTATAAACACAGCTTTCAAGAACAATATATTTTTATACTCACGAACAGTAAGTCAAACCAGCAGTACTGCCATGTAAACTTCTGGCCCGCTAAGCACTAGCGCAGGATAACACCTTTTCAACCTTAACAACCTCCCTCTTTCTTTATGACGCTGCGTGGTATTTATACTAAGAGCGTATGCCGAAATTAGCATATCTGAAGCAGCTTCTTTAATTCATTAATTCAAAAGTTCGATTCTTGTGAATAGAATCTTGTGTATACCTTACAACGTACTTGGACGAGGCGTTACCCTTAGAATTTACTCTACTATGCCAGCAGATAACCTTGTCCATGTTTCTGTAACACTACAAATTAAGCAGCATTGTATTTGCGAGCGCAATAATGTAAAAAGTCGAAACTTCAAAGGAAGCTAGATTGAACACAAACAATTGGTGTATGTGCTCACGAGCAAGTCCATACAAAGTCACTGTTACTAACCAATGAATGTACACTGGTGGATATTCATTAAAAGGTCACAGGAGTCGGGCCCAAATGATTTTTTTTTGTTAAACTATAATTAATCAGACTTCGTTGAAAGGGATCTTCGATAAAAATGAAATATCTTGAATTTAAAATTATGAACATTATTCCTCTAAAAAATTCATTGTGTACAACTACCTGCTGATTAGTTATTGTTCGCCCTGCTCAAGAATCCAGCATTTGATGGCCAACTTAAGGCTGCTATGCACTAACCCCATTGGATTCGCTCACCTTAATGTTACCCTATGGAGAAAATTTGTCCACGGATTGCGGACTTGGATTCAAAGATTTTTTTTTTTTAATTTTACTCCGTCATAGAGAAAGTAATTTTACATTTGTGTACCTTTTTCGTTTTTTTAAAAAAATGCAATTAATATTTTAAAATTTAAATTATTCGGGGAAAAATCTGGTATAGTGTGTTTTAAACGCTCATAAATTCTTTCGGTGGACGAAATTTATAAAATGAATCCTGTAGCGCTTTGCAGAAAAGTTCAGGCTATCTGACAATACCAATTTTATTTGATTATCAGCATTTATGCATCTGTAAAAAGTTGACAAAAAATATATTTTAAATAAAACATTTAGGGGCAGCGCTTAATCCCCCTATAGAGAGAGAACCATTACAATCCCTCAAAATGTCAATACTAAGGGGGCTGGAATTCTCGAACTGTCAACTGGACTCCTCCCACCACAAGAGTCTTCAAGAAAAGGAAACGGGAAATACGATTATTTTCTTAGTACATAGCAGCCTTAACGCATGAAGCTGAATTGCTTATAAACTATTGCTATCTTACTTGGTCGAAAAGATGTCGAATGGTCATAGGTATCCGAGACACAAAATTCTCAGGAAAAAAAGTTCATTTTTACTCCCTGGTCTTAGAGCATACTATAGAACCTTTGGAATAAAATACTACAAACCGCTTATTTCTGCATTTAAAACATTACGAGATACAAAATTTTTATTCTGTACTATCTATGCGCTCTATGCTGTACACCTGTGTTTCAAGTTTATCAAATTTAGAGTGACACTTTTCATGATTTGTCATCTCTAAGAGGATGTACGGGTGATTCTTATTAAACTGACGCTACTCAGAGCCAACTGTAGAGCGATCGATTTCAGTAGTGTCAGTTTAATAAAAATCCTCCTGTATATCTAAAATTCCTCGCAAACTACCTCTGTGAAATACGTATACTCTGTGTATAAGTATCTGTTTGTATAACATTCCTTTGTTCTACTTTCATTAAACTTTCTTCTGGAATTCGAGTAAAAATCCTGGAAATATTTTCGTTGACGCAAAACTAGTCTAAAAAAATTAATTTTTATTTGTATAATCTATACTTATATATAAAGAGAGAGCGATTTTGTATGTGGAGGGTAATCTCCGGAACCACTGCACCTATTTGAAAAATCCTTTCACTGTTTGAAAGGTACATTGTTCCAGATGGACATAGGCTATATATTACGTATATCTGATCAGTAGAAATAAAGTTAGGGGCTTAATCCTAACAATCTCCATTGTTACCGCTACTGTCCTCTACCGCTTTTTGTGGCGAAGAATTCAACGATCCTTATCGTGGTGCTATCGCGGTGGGCTTCTGTTCTGACGTTAGCGGTTCGAACCTAGCTGTTCTTCGGCACGCCTTTTTCTTTTAAAAAATTAATTTTAATTATTTACTACATCCAAACTATATTTGGAACTACGCTTTTTATTGGACATTTAAGGTAAAAAAAAGATTTACAATTTATTGGCTATAAACTGGAAATTTATTGGTATAATATTTTGTTCAACCCGGACAAAGTCGGGACGGGCCGCTAGTGATTTTAAATAAAGGCAAATTAAAGATGAACTATTGTTTCAATGTTTGTATAGATGTAAAATAGTGTCCCTGACCTCTTTAAGGTGGTCCAAGATATTAACAGGATTTTAAGTAATTGATGTGTCTCGCTGTAAAATTTAAGACCTTGAAAAATTTTTTAAGAACTTGAACATCGTTTTTAAGAACTTGAACATTTCAAAAGTTTTGTGAATTACATTTGAGGATCCATTTTATGATGTTCAAGATACAGTTTATAAAAATAATTTGATTTGGTGTAGTAAGAACCTCTAAATGATTTCCGCAAAGTTTCGCAGTTTAGGTTTGAAGATCTGCGACTTCATTCCTGCAAAGCTTTAAAGTTAAGATTTATTTCTTGTCTGCAACGGTATTGCAAAACTTTTTATTGGAAAATTTTATGTTCCAGTAAGAAGTTATGGGTTCTATTTAACTATGGAATATTACCAACATAATTCTACATTAGCCCTCTAATGTATATTTCTGTGCGCCCATGTCATGGATATTCAGAAAATAAAAATAAAAAAGGATAACTACAGCTAAGAAAACTATAAATGAATTAATTGCCCAAGTTTTCCTGCTCAGAATTATATCTTACATTTTTATAATCACAAAAATCTTCGTTTATTTTGTCAAACTGTATAACTGTCTCTGATAAATTACTGAACTAAAAAAAATTAGCTAAATTGAGTGTGTGTATTTTTCTGTTCCGTTACCGGTACTTTAATCACTAATATTATATGTAACTTTCTTTTGGGATGATATTTTCAAGCCTTGGTTAAAGGCAAATTAAAGAAAATGAAGCAGCTTACTTGTAATAAAATTTCTAAATATTTATAGAATATATTGTAGCGAATTAAAACAGAAGGTCGTTTGTATTTTATGGAAACGATTTTGTAATTTATTTTTGTCGTTTGCATTTTGAAATAAACATTTAGCAACTTCAGAATAATCGTCTGCTACAGTTTTGTTTTGATTGGAATGTAAAATAAAAGATTTATTTTGAAAACGGCTCCTAAAATTGATAGATGGCTCGAAGGTTACGTAACTGCGCTTTCCAAGGAGAAATATTCTTCCCAACAAATTATAATGCGGTGTAAAAATCGTGGTTATGGCATTTCAAAACAAGTTATTTATAACATATTAAATTTGAAAGGAAAAAAGTCTAATTGAAAGCAAAAAGTAAAATATGACCGCGAAACCTCATCCTAAGACTATTCGAACGCAGGTAAATATCAAGAAAGAGAAGTCTCTGTCCTTAAAAGAAAATCCGCCGACTCAAAGATCCATTGAATCGAAACTAGGAATGTCTTCTGGCAATAAGTAAAATCATTCATAAAGATTCGAAGTTAAAAAAGTTGTTTAAACATGAAGTTCATCTGATTTTACCAAAGCATATTGATGAAAGAAAAACAAATTGTAGAAAATTATATGAAAAACCCTTGCTACTGAAAAATGGAAATTTGTGGTAACACTCGATGAGGCATGGGTGTATTTAAGTGATTGTAATAAAAAGGGATCAATTTTCTATTGCTCAACTTACTGGAATGGCCACGCGAAATGGCTTCGTCAGTGTACAGAAAAGTTCCCAAAGGGATTCATGATAGTTGCAGGATTTAGTTACAACGGAAAATTAAAAATCAAAAACGTCTCAAGTAAAGCCAAAATTAATTCACTCTACTATCAGCAGAAAATTTAGAACCATTTTTTAAGAAGAAATTCCAGCCTTATATGGAAAGGACATTGATAAAGTTGAGCTTCCTATGGACAAAGCCTCTAGTCACACGTCTAAATCAACTGCCGCTTATTTGGCAACGAAAGAAACTGAAAGAGGAATAAAGTGTATCCATTTAATGAAATACTTGTAAAATCACCGGACGCTTCTCCAGTGGACTTTTGGGCTTTCGGTTTATCAAAACGAGCCTTAGGAAAAAGGTATCCAAGAACACTGAACTGACTTTGGAAAACGGTCCAAGAGGAATGGGGTAAAATTGACATGACAGTACTAAGAAAAAGTTTACTTCCGTGGAAAATTCGAGCTAGAGCTATTGTCAAGAGACATGGCTATCGGATAGAAGCAAATCGCCGCAAAAAATACGGCATTTGTATATAAAACTTAACTATCAAAATCGTTTCCATAAAGTGCGAACAACCTCCTGTAATTTACTTCCAAAAAATTTAAAATAAAATTATTTAAAATTGTTACGTTTTGTTTCGTAGTCGAATGCTTAATTTATATACTTAATTAAATTCTTTTCCCATAATTATTTTATTGGGTTTAATTGCCGAAATTAGTTTCTTGACCCATAGTTAACTTCAGCTTTAATTTTGCTTTTATTTGATTATTTCTTTTTCTTATAATTAACTTTCACTTTTAAGTTTTGCTGTGAATAATGCCAGTGATCGTATAATAAAACATACCCACATAATTAAATTATTTTCTCATAACTAACCCCCATTTTAAGCTTTACTTAGAATAAAGCGCAACCTGTTGGCCCACCAATAAAATAGTTATGGGAAAAGAATTTAATTAAATATATAAATTAAGCATTCGACTACGAAACAAAACGTAACAAAATGGTGCCGTGACCAGGATTTTAAGGCCAGACAAAGGGGTAACTTCAAAACTAATAATTTTTATTTTTTTAATTTTTAAACTTGACTAAAATTCACCAGCCATCCACTTAGACAATCAGCCACCTTACTACATTTTAACTGTACTTACACACTTAAACACTTCTTTTAACATCAATATTTATGTATAACAACATAAACACTTCTTTTAACATCAATAATTGTGTATAACAAAATAAAAAAAATTAAGCATATAATTTTTAAATAATTTAAATAGAAAATTATAATTTTTATCATTTAGCACAAATGTAGCACACTAAAGCGTATACAAAAGAGATTTTAAAAATTTGCAACAAATTGCTTTTTTTCCCCTTCATTTTAATGTATTCTCATTCCTCATGCTATTTATTCCTGACTTTTACTGTATTTTAATGCGCCAACGCATTCTCACGATTTGTAATATCCATGGAAAGATAAAACTCAACTTTTCGCAATCAGACATTAGAGCAGGAGCTTTCGAGATAACTTTGTAATTATGCCCCCTTCGCCGTTTTTGTCGTAGCTGCGGAATAATACAGAAATTACCATTAGATTTGTTTCGTTCCGAAGTGGCTTCATCTGATAACCATAAGCATAGGGGAATAATGAAGAGTGATTAATCTCCGACGAAGCAACTGTTCACGCAGAGGGAATGTGCTTATCACACACTAATCTAATGTTTGGAAACAAAGAAGAAAAAGCAATCGATGGAATGGTAGAGGAAGGTGCATTGATATGTTTCGAACACATTTTAAAGTAACGCACACGTTTGCAAGAAATATCATTTCAGACTATTGAACGTTCTCATATTTTCGTTTGTAGCTTAATTGTAGGTGGAAATGTGAATTTATCACAGGCGTATATATATGGTTAAAAATATTTTTTGACAAAACTTTTTTCATTAGATTTTGGAAGTACTACAAGTTTTCCCCCTTGATTTACAATATGAAATTGAGATCATTACCGCAAGTTCATTTGAAAAGAAAACGAGAATTTTTAAAAAAATTTTTAATTAATATTTATTTATTTATTTTTTTTTTCAAATAGCGGGGAAGTAGGGAGAGAAGAATAAGCTGATTCTATTTTAACCAGTTTGAGACGGAATTTGTTTAACCGTACAGAAAGAAGTTCAAATACGTAGGTACACTATTTGTCAAATTTACATAAAATGTTTAGTGATTAAACGGATTTTTCCCTTGCCCTTTTGGCACAATGTAGATGTATATGGAAGGTCATTAAGTATGTGTATTAAAAAAAAATCGGGAAACGCTATTGTTACGAATTTTGCGAGTCTATGGTAATCTCGCCAAATATGAAAGTTATCACTAACTTGGCGATGAATTTGGTGACTTATTTTGGTCGCCAAATTTGGCGATATGGCACCAAATGGTCACCAACCTTTTAGACCTTTCTGGAATCTTCGAGTGATATCTAGCTGGTTGACCGATAGAGGGCGCTTTGGAAGTCATTAAATATACCTGAAATTGGCAGTGGAACTCAGTGTTCTTTTCTGCTGAGAATTGAATGTATTGAAAGTGCGTTAGGCGTATATTGTATTGAAGACTCTGCTATCCTGACTTGTGTTTTTAGAGTTTTGTGCTGTATAGAAGACAGTTGTTACGTGTTTTTCTGTTTGAATTTGTGTTTGCGCCTGACGAATTTACAGAATAATAAATTTTATTTAGTGTGCATTTCTTGAAAAGAGTTTCTTGAAAAGAGTCCTATCGAACCTAGTAAAAATGAACACTATATTATGTGTTGGGTTTTATTTCATGGGTGGAATTGATTAAATTAGTAAATATAGGTAATTTTTAACAATCCACTGTTCAATTAAAATCCAGTTGAATCCCTTAAGTTAATGTTTATCCCTCAAGTCCCGGGGGAAAAATAGATTTATTGGTTAGATCGTTATCAAGTTGTTCGAATATTTCCTACGAACTAGCGCTTATAAAAAGTTCATCATTGTAATATAACTTCGATTTTTACAACAATATGAAAAATAGTTTTTAGTTTTTCTAAGGATTAAAAACAATTATTTCAATGTTTTTATAATATACCAATATTTTTCTAAGACTTCGGACATTAAAATTGTAGATTTATAAGTGTTGATTTGCACAGGAGGGCCCATAACTTTTCCCTGATTCTGAATAGAAAATTTGAGGAATTTTCTCAAATTTTGGAACCACCTGATAAATTAGGACTAATAATTCATTTTCACATCTATTTAAATGAGAGTTTCTTAAAATGTACCGTATAGCAATGAACTGATGACTTTTGCCTGACTAAGTAGAGTAATTTTTATTTTGGTGAGAACATTAGACAAGATCGTCTAACGACGAATTCTCATGTTTTCTGGCCTGAAGATGCACTAATTCGGAACTAGTTGGCAATTCTCGTAATCGCATTCAAATGTATATCGCAATGTTCACTACTTGAATATCGGGCACTGGATTAAAAATAATATAGCACTTATGTGGCAAGGTTTCCATTTAAGAAAAGTATATTTTTAATTTTTTTAAAGAGTTGCTCAATAAAAATTAAAAGCATTTTGTAATTCAACAAATATCTTTCTATAAAACCTTTTTAGCGAAATCTTACGAAAAAATGAACTTTAACATTTTTATCTTTTAAAATTACAGTTTTTTTTTAGAGTTTTCCGAGGGAAAGCGAGAAGAAAAGTTATACTTCTTTTATTTGTTACAAAACATCCAGATAAAGGAAGTAACAATGGCCTTTGTAGTTGCCGATCAAATAAGAGTTTGCTCTTCGCAGTATTTCATTGCTTTTCTATAGTTGCTCAGTTAAGTAACCATCGCAATTTCAATTTCCTTTCCTCTTGAAGATAAAAAATCCTATACAAGCGATTTCCTGTCCTTCAAAACAATTCCCTTAGTCTCTTAAGGGTTTGCTTCAGACTCAAGAAATGCTAGCAAACGTTAATCTGATTCATTGCATTTGTAACGGCAGTTAGACACCCAAGGGCATTCTTTACGCCTTCAATACTGAACTATAATGGAAGACATGTTTGATCACAAAATACACCCTGTAGCTGTTAGTAAAGTTGCAGAAGATTATTTAAACTCTCAATGGAAAAGAAAAGGTGAAAAAAAATGTTAAAAGTCTACAGTATGTAGACAAAAAAGAATCAAAAAGGGTAACCATACTGAAAAGTAGAATCCTGCATTTCTAACATTTCAGATTCTAGATTTTAAATTACTATGCCGGGAAATATAGTTTTTTATGTTAAATTGAACAAGCACATTTATTTACTCAAAATAAAACTATTTTAAAAAGAGTATTATCATTAACAAATGTATTTACATTAGAAACGTAATCGTAGATGTTTTAAATTTGAAAGACGATAGACCTTTGTATAAATATTTGAATGTGTATAAAGATAAGTGTTTATATATTGTATACGAAAAAATCTTCAAAACTTGATGGACTTAGTTATCATAAACTTAAGTTTTTTATCGGCAGGAATATTTGAATACGTTACAGAAAATTTAATTAATCTAAAATAAAATTTCAAAGAATGGTTTAAAATGGAATTATTTCAAACAATTATCGAATAAATTTAAAAAAGTATTTGTACTCAATATAAAAATTGGTAGGTATATTAAAAACAAAACTGTACTTACAAACTGCAGTAATACGACAATAAACACTGAAAAGAAAACAGAAAAAACATATTAGAATAATAATTATAATTAATATTCATTTATCATAATTTAAAACATACATGATAGTACAACTGCATAACTCTTTGAATTGAGAAATTTCTAATTTTTCTTCACGAAGTAAAATTTCCCAAATAATAAATGACGAAAAAAGTATTTTAAACGTATATTTCCTGTTTAAAATATGATATACGGTCTCATTTTACATAGCCAAATTTTAGTTCGTTTCAGTATGAGTATTTATTTTATATGATTCGTTACCATCTTATAGTTATTGTTTAATCTTTGATTTTTAAATAACTCGTCTTTGCAAACATATACAGCGTAATATTTTTTTTACCAAAGAACTGGAGGAATGTGTTTTCTTCTCAGATATTTTTTCCCATGGTAACCATCATTATAAAGTTAACTTACTTTCGAATAAAAAACTTCTTAATCGATTTCTGTCCTCAAATTGCATGAATTTTCCATAAGGTCAGCCGTCATTCGTATTTTACAAAAACATTTAGAAAATTTCCTCGTAAATGATTCAAACGGCCATTAATATTCACTCGGCTCCAATTTGAATAATATAGCAGAAAAGAAATTTGGTCTCATCTATAATGTATAAAGTTTGGAAAGCCCCTTTTTGAGTCAAATGTTTTTCTCCACTTCAACTTTACGTTAGATGATTAAATGATTTGAACATTATTTTAGTGTTTCTACTTCTTTTCTGTTTGGTAATTTCTTTTTCTGCTTTAGATGGATGTTTCTTTAATGCGCGTCGAAAATAGAGCACAATAGTCATTTTAGATGAGTTTATGAGGAATGAAATAGAGAAATAGAAAATGTCTATCGTTGCTATTAAAGAAACATATGATTTATATTGCTTTCAAAGCTTTCAAATTCGATATAATACATCAAACGGGGCTGTTAGTTTCACAACTGTCCGTATCCACTATAATGAAATTTTCGTAAATTGAGAAGAACTTTTGCAGATAATCACACATTTTAACATTAAATTTCTTAACAAAATAGAGTTTTGTTACATTTTTTTTAACCAATGCGGAGGCACTTGTAATGAAACATTCTCCTGAATTACGCCGCAGTTTTTGCTGTCCATTTTATTACGAGGGCACCGTATAGGTGGACAGAATTACCCCCTATGAAGAGACGACACGAACGGAGGCATTTTTCGTGGCGCACCGCTGGGACTCGATCTGACCACCCTCAGCACCGAAAACCAGCCCGCTGTACCACAGGGCCGCCACAAGCCCCAGTTTTGTTACATAATTCAACTACATTTACCTGGAGGAGTGACACCTTAATCACAATCTTAGTGCTAACTATTTTTTTTAAAGTTTTGGACAAGGTTAGTTTTAAAACTCACCTCCTCGTGTATACTAAAATACAAGAATAAGACGGAAGTATACACAAACACAGATGCAAGATTACAGTCATACATATGCATACTTAGTATACAGAGTGGTCATAAAAATACTTTTCCAATATATGGACCTCTAGCGGCCATTTCGTACAATCTATCGAAATGAGATTTCATATATAGTTATTCAGAGGTATGAGATCGGGATTCTGTGAACGGCACCAAAGTGGTGCTCACGGTTACGGTTATAGGTACAGAAACTTGAAATTTTCAAACAGCAATGCTCATTTTTTCCCATCTCAAAATGCTCAGCGCATGCGAAAACCCTAAAGAGCGTTGGAACGGTACGTGTGTCACAAAAAACGGACGCGTTATGCACGCACAAAAAACAGCTCTGCGAACGGCCAACAAAAACACGATCGGGGAGCACGGAGGAAATTTGCAGATGGCAGAGCTTTTTATCGGTTTTCTACGCTGAATATCTGGCGAACGGCGTTCTGTGATTGTTGTCTTCTTCTTCTTCTTCGCGAACACTACAGCCTGTTTCAGGCCAAGGCTGTCTCGCCAATTTATCCCCACATAGCTCGATCCCGTGCAATGGCCCTCCATCGGTTCACCCCAATTGTTCTTAGGTCCTTTTCTACCTCATCCAACCATCTGTTTGGGGGTCTTCATCGCCTTCCCTCCAAATTTGAAAAGGTGGCTTTTTTTTGTGGGAAACGTGTCATCGTATCTGAATATGTGGCCTAGCCACCTAATGTGAGAGGATTTTGCCACTTTTAAGATGTCGGGTTCGCCATACTTTTTATATGAGGCGTTGAAAGGCAAAGTGGTGTAAGTCACATTTTCAACTTTTTTCATTTGAGGGCAAATATGTAATCTCCATGTTCACTTTATAGTGGAATTGTAAATAGTTATTATTTGCAGTATTGTAATAATTGTTATCAATTATTATAATTTGTTCAATTTATGGTGGAATTTTTTGTAGTTTCTGCAGTTAAACTCTTTTGACTGACACCACTTGACTTACTGACTTACACCACTTTGCCTTTCACCGCCTCATTATGTTTCGTGATTATAGGCGATTCTCCAAACGTTGTTTTGCGTAATTCGTCCAAAAATCTTCCTGAAAATTTTTCTATCAAAAATCAATAAACGATCTTCTGCTCCGTTCAGGGCCCAGCATTCACTCCCGTATAAGACAACAGGTCTTATCATGGTCTTATATAGACTTTTTCAATTCCTACAATTAGTTCAAACTCTCTCTATGTATATCTTGTTCAAATTTTCAATCGTTAATAAAAGTACTTTTTATTCATCCACTCAAGTTCAAATACATTTTTTTAAACTTGTAGTGGATGACATTTCATGTTAATACAGTTTTTTCAAATATTAATTCATTAATTAAATTTAATTAATCAATTTTAGTTTTTGACCTAGAGCGTCTCTTGCTCTTGAATAGTAATTTCCCTCTTGTTACTGTGTAAACGGTAGCACTGCGGTATCGCGGGCTTCTCCCGTCCTGTAGGTTGCGAGATCGAATCTCCAACCTGACAAGCTTTTTCTCTCTCTTTCCCCCCTTCTAATCTCGCACAGTAGGCAAGGTTCTGGCAGGCAATCCTATTTTTCAATTCCTATTATTAGTTCACACTCAAATTTTTCTTTGTTGACCTAAGTAGGAATTGACTTTAAAAATTTTTTTTATATATTACTTGTTTTTGTTTTAATGCTGATGAATTTTGATTTTAGTTGGTTTCTAAGGCCATAGAAACATCTATTACCCATGGCTAGTCTGCTTTTAATTTAAATTTTTAGGCCATTGCAACTTGAAATCATTGTGCCCAGGTATTTAAATTGCTTTACATTCTCAAATGTGTAGTTATTGATCTCCAGAGGGGCTGTATCTATTTTTTTTAATTTGTTGCAATCATAAATTTAGTTTTATCCTCATTGATGGTTAGACCCATCTTTCCCGCTGCATTCTCAAGTGAAACGAAAGCCTCAATGACAGTTTGTCTGGATTGTTGTCTTGCCTCTGTCATATGTTAGTTAGAATATCATGTTTTTCCCCATGTTCATTAATTAATCATCTCTCAAGTCAAAAACTTTAGAGCTAAACAACGGCTTAAAGTCTAGCGGAACCCGGACATGCAGAGTGGCAGACCTCTAAATATCCTTACTAAACATCGACCAAAGATGAGGTCAAAATGAGAGGCTCAACAGTACTATGATCCCGGAAACTCCGAGAGCATTCGTAGTAGTATGCTAAATTCTACATTAACGAGTTCGAAGATTAAGAAAATGATGCCATCCGGAGAGATAAAATTGCAAGGATATCGACCGCTTTTATGAGTTCAGTCACAAAATTCGTATGAGTCTTTTTATGGTGTAAAGAGAGAGAAAAATAGAGGGGAGTAATTTATAAGAAAAAGTAAATAAATAGTTAAGACGGTTTTAAAATTTTAATTTAACGTGCACATATTCAAACGCCATATAAATATCAATTGAGAGTGACTTGGTATATTTACAAAAGTGTTCGATCACCAAGGTTGAAACCAGAAAAATGGTCTTTTGAGAAAATGCTATGTCAGCCACTCATTACCCAAACGACTGTCATTACTCTACTAGGCATATTTTCCTCCATTTTGTGGCATTTCTCCTGTACGTTAAACATGATACCCTTCCTCGAGGAAAGCCGTTATTAAATAAGATTATACATAAAGACTCTTGCCGCAGAGTTTTTAATTGTCTGTTACACTCAACCTCCCTTGACATACCCAGATAATCAGCTACAACACTCAAGGTTCCAGCTCCAGATCGGTATGGGATCAGAAATTAAACATGTATTCCAATGTTTGTACTTTGTCACTTCAAATTAAGCCACACACAAACTTTGCTATGTGGTATGGAACCAGATCTGCTAAAAAGATTGGGGTCTGTTCCTAAGTACTACCATATCGTTTTAAGCAGTCATTCCTTTAGAATGGCAATTTATTTCACCGAGTTCGAATTCGGTGGCTATTCTAAGAATTTTAATAGTGAGGTCCCCTGGCTTATCAAAGCATGTCCATAAGATATAAAAGAATTTTGTGCTTCATTTGGCCATCTTCATGTCCGTTTCCCAGTCTTATGTTGTCCTATATCAGTCTGTTTAGTTACACCGCAGACATCTCTGGCATTCATTCGAATTATGAGTGACTTTGAAGTATGCGGATTAGCACAGAACTTAAGGATGTTGTGACGTTGTCTCCATTACTACACGAAAATTGTAATTATATAAGTCTGTGATACTCGTTCCTACCCCTCAACATGAACATGTCATCTATCGGCGAAATGTTAAACTGAGCGGTCTCATAAACTCTAGGATAAGAGGCCATAAATTTTGTGTAATATGCGGTTCTGGCGTTATAAAAGGCATAAATCCCAGAGTGGTTCGAGGGCTCTCCAGAATTTTGACACTATAGCGACATGTGGAATCCCATAAACTTTGGACACTTACGAGCACTTAAAACGCCGGAGAACGCTTTTGAATTCGCCGACCGTATAAAAGAAGACCCCCCAATACTCCACAAGAAGAGATCTGTTTTGAGTGCCAGAGAGGACGCAGCTCTCCTGGTCTTTCGGCCTGATAGGCCGAATTGTCGGTGAAACCGAAGCCGTCCTGACATATCTAACTGAAAATTCTAACTCGCTGTACATACTTGCTTTTTGTAGTTGCAGTGTTTAAGGTAGCGTAGTAAAGTAATTGAAGACATCTCTGGCATTCATTCGAATTATGAGTGACTTCGAAGTATGCGGATTAGCACAGAACATAAGGATGTGAAGCTGCCATTAGAGTATGCGAAATTAATTGCAGTTTGTGTTGGATACTGAGGAAGCCAAGTCTGCTGCAGACGAAGGGTGATTTTAATTAAGATTCTTCTTTAAGTATGTCATACTAGAATCAACGCATGAGGCTCCCAGATCTTGGCACTGCTCTGTTGGCCCATCAACCTTTCACCTTTTAACGACGAAAGCCACAGTTAAATTTGTATTGGTGTATTAAAAGAGCAGTAATAAAGCAGATAGATTTCATACATTAGTACCATACCACCTCCCTTCCTCCCTCTGGGTATCCGTAAGTTAAGCTTTGTGTGACACCTAGAAAAGTGTTAATATCTACCTGGCTATCCGGATTGCATACAATACCTTATAAAAACTTTGCAAGGATATTTAGTCAATATTTAGCAAATGTGCTTTTATGTGCACGTAAGTATCCAAATGCTTTTGTCGGTATATATGTGTGAAATGTGACGCGTGCATAATATCTATCGTGTGTTTATGAATGTAATTTGTCGGGGAATTTGAACATAAACAAACAACGCTCGTATTGTCTAATACTTAATTAGATGCACTTGTGTAGTGTATGTATGATTTTATTAGCTGGTGAGGAAATGCGTATATACTTTCAGTAATGTTGTATATACACATAGATTTTATATATATATATAAATATATATGTGTGAAATGTGACGCGTGCATAATATCCATCGTGTGTTTATGAATGTAATTTGTCGGGGAATTTGAACATAAACAAACAACGCTCGTATTGTCTAATACTTAATTAGATGCACTTGTGTAGTGCATGTATGATTTTATTAGCTGGTGAGGAAATGCGTATATACTTTCAGTAATGTTGTATATACAGATAGATTTTATATATATATATAAATATATATATATATATATATATATATACATATATATATGTATATATATATATATATATGTATATATATATATATATATACCCAACAAACACAAGACTGACGGCAACTTGACGGGCCGGTTCTGGAGGCGCCGGTAGAACGATAGGCTCGGGGAAAATGATCCGTATCGTTGCCGGGTGATTACGAATGTCCGACGCGGACTCCCGTAGTGTGTACCCGTTTGAGGGCCGGTGATGGTTGGATAGGAATCGACGCGAAACCGCTCTCCCTGTAACGTCCCGGAATCGATAGTCCGATTCGTAACCACAAGTAACAGAAATCTGCATCAGAATTATGGATTTGAAAGGGAAGGCGAAGATTAGATTAAACAGACTTTTCATAAATATTTATTTCACTTTTGTGAAACTTCTTTTGCACGAAATATTCACATAATTTTCCTTGTATGAAAAGATTGAATTATATCAGAAGTATACGGCTGATATAATATAATCTTTCGGTTATACTATGTGATATATGCATAATATATATCAACTATATATTTAATTTGCTAAGCCGACTTTTTGGGCAGTCCGTGAGAGAAAACTACTGCATCAATTTACTTCATTTTGGTCTTAAACGAAAGATTGTAATCTGTAGATTTGTTAAATTTGGTTTTTGTGACAGCAATTTCCATTAATTAGCAATAATTTACAATTGATTTTTACGCATGCTCAGTGGCATGTTTAAATCTGTCTTTAGAAACTCACTGTTTCCGCGCACGCTCAGTGACATGTTTTAATGGTAAACACGTTTATTCCGAGAAGTCTCTCTAGACCTATCTCTGCCTTATTTATTTTTATGATAATTATATTTGTGAAATACAACAGTAAACCTCATGGAAACTGTTTATTTCATGCTGTTTAATTAGCGATAATTTACAATTTAAAAAGATTGCTTTCTGCACATGCTCAGTGACATTTTTAAATCTGTCTTTAGATACTCACTAAGCGCGAAGCCGCTTAATCACAATTTGTTTCTGCGCATTATTATGATTTTCAACATTTGACAATGATGTGTTGAATATAATTTGTGTATTAGTACATTCATTTACTATCTAGCCGTCGTGTTTTGACAGACATCAACTATTGTTAGATTATATTAATTTATTTTTGGCTTTTATATAGAAATGAAATAAACATCCACTTACAAATGGATAATTTTTTTGATCAAGAGTTTATGCACAAGAGAGTAAAGAGTAGTACCTGCCTAAATTTGTTTTTCATTTTGATTAAGACGGACTTTTCGGCAGACTCTCTTGGATGCCAAAGCGGGTATCTATCTGGCGCTTCATTTCATACTCAGGATCTCTGCGATTTACTTGGCAACCCTACCACCCGTTGCCGGGTGGTAGGGGGTAATCGTTAGGCTCTACATTTCGTTTTTTGGTAGACCGCTGGGTTACACTTATTTGGACTTCAAATTTTTCGGTGATGGTGTTGATAATTATTTCATGATTTAAATATTTCGTGACGCAGGAATTAGAGCCATTTTTTATTATAGAAACATGACCATTTTAGCTTATTTTCGGCACTTTTTTTTTCGCGGGGGGGGGGGTAAGTATATTGATTTTGTAATGAATAACATGACCGTTTTTATTTATCAGAAGATAGATATATTCATAGCATAAAGTAAAATACTTCGAGTGACAGTTCTCTTTTAAATGAAATTGCGTCCGAATGCATTTCAATAAATGTTTAACAAATTAAACACTAAAAACATATACATTTTTAAACCTCTATACAGTCATAATATTGTTATTAAAATATTGAGGTACATTGAATTTTATTCGTCATTTTTACAGTATTTATTCGCATACTTTATAGCTAGTGATGTATAGAACAATAAAGAATGAATCTAGGAAATGAAATAAAAATAATTGATGACTGAAAATAAATTTCATATAGCAGACCAACGTATATGTAAATGTAGGTACAAATACTTTATAAGTTTTAACACTCATTGATATGAACTGTATTCATATTTTTCGAATATGCTTCATAAAAACAAACTCCATCTCATCAGAGATAAAATTAGAAAGTGTGTGTTTGTATGTATGTAAATGTTGACAGTAATTTAGTAGCTTTTAATGTGCTAGTAAATACAGGGCAGTTTCTAGGGTAGCTGCGATACGTGTGCGAGAATAATTCCCCCACCCCCTCATACCGCATGGATTAATTGAAATTTCTCTGAAATATTTTTACCTTAAATGAAACAACGAATTGCAGAAAATATTATAAATTCAGTTAATTTTTTAATTTTATAACCTAACATAATAATTATTAATGTATTGATATAACAACTAAATGAATACGTTATATTAAATACATACAACACATATCTATTAATACATATACTTAATAAGTCAGTCAAAAAGATAATCTTTGCTTTCCTTGCTTTTTTTAATGCAAATTCTGTTATAATATCTGATCATCTATATCTTCCGAAATGTCCTGTTCGATGCTAATAATAGATAAGTCTGAAAGCCTTTCTTGTCCCATTGTAGACCTCAAATAATTTTTTATTATTTTAAGTTTTGAAAAGCTTCTTTCCCCGCTAGCCACAGTCACAGGCAATGTTAATAAAATTCGTATGGTAATCACTAAATTTGGACACAGATAGATGAGGTTGTTTGTAAATAGGTATTGAATCACATTTAACGCGTTCATTTCAAGGGAAATATAGAGGGCAATGTTGTCAGTTTCATCGCATAAATCTTCAGCTATAATATATTTTTCATTTTTAAATGGATCATGTAACATACTTTCCACATATTTACATTTTGTAGACCTATTTGATTTATCTGTTTCAAGGAAATCTGATATTGAAATAAATCCCCAAAAAATGCTCCCTAATTTCCATTTGCTTTGATTTATTACTTAATAGAACAAATCTTACTACAACAGTAAGTCGGTCTTGGTTGCTTAGATCAGGGGTGGAATCTAAAATAGTAGAATAATATTTACAAAATTTTAAGAGTGATATTATTTCATGTCTTATTTTTTGTTCCAAAAGGGAAATAGTTCATTTTGAATATGAACACCTACAGTGGCTCCAAAATGTGCTCGTACACTTACGATTTTCAATGAAATAAGGATCTATCCATTAATTAAAATGAATATTACAGAATGGGCATTTAATAATAAAATTTATAATCTATTCTGAACAAAACGATATGAAATATTTTGAAACATAGTAAAACTTTATTTTTAAAACACCAATAATCAAAAAGTAACAAAAACTATCTCACAAAAGTCATCGTACACTGAAATATTTTCGGATAAATTCATAACTAAAATTATCGCCTGGCGCTTTATTTTTATTTTTGAATTGTGGTGGCATTTAAAATATCATTTGGCTTTAATTTTTGCTTGCCTATTCCGTAATATTCTATTTATTATTTAAAAATGGCTTGCAAAGAAACAACAAACAGCATTGATCGAAAATTGATTATTTTTCATCATAGTTGTGGTAAATCAGTTCGGAATGTTGCTAAATTACTTAATTTATCCCATTATACTGTGCAGTATGTGATAAAACGCTTTAAAGAAGAAAATCGGATCAAAATCAAGATAAGAAAAGGTCGTCCGGCAAAGTTAACAAAACGTGATCAGAGATTTTTAATTAGAAAATTTGTGAAAAATCTACGTTTGAGTGCTGTAAAACTTTCTGCAGAATTTAATGAAACATTTTCTACTTCAATTTCACCTGAAACTGTTCGAAGAGTTCTCAGAGCTGCTGGATTATATGGGCGTTCTGCCCGTACAATTTTTTTTGTGAGTGAGAAAAACAGAAAGCTCGGGCTTTCCTTCGCACTATCAATGATTAATAAGCCCCAAACCTATTGGAATAATGTCTTATTTGCCGATGAAAGCAAGTTTATCATTTTTGGTTCCGATGGGCGTATAATTGTATGGAGAAGAAAAAATGAGGAACTTAATCCTAAGAACTTAGTAGAAACAGTTAAGCATGGCGGTGGAGGTGTCCTTGTGTGGGAGTGCATGTCAACATCAGGACTAAGTAATTTGGTATTTATTGATGGCATAATGAATCGTTCTGTTTATATAAATATTTTAAGAGACAATTTAAAATTATCAGCCTAAAATTTGGGTATTTGAAATTTTTAATTTTTTTTTAATCAAGATAACGATCCTAAGCCCACGGCTCTCAACGTTCGCCTCTGGTGTCTCTATAATTGTCCACAAGTTTTGAAAACACCACCTCAATCGCCAGATTTAAACTCAATAGAACATTTTTGGAGAGAACTGGAGGTTCGAGTACGAAAACACGACATTTTTAAAAGAAAAAGCGAACTAAAAACAATTATGATGGAAGAATGGATGAACATTGATGCAGAAATTACAAAAGAACTAGTGCAATCTATTCCCAGACGTTTAAAAGCTGTTGTTGATGCTAAAGGATATCCTACTAAATATTAATTTAACGAAAAATTAAAATATTTTCTTATAAGTAGAGATTTTTTTACAAGTGTTCGATGACTGTTGTGGGATAAAGTTTTTGTTACTTTTTGATTACTGGTTTCTTAAAAATAACGTTTTACTATGTTTTTAAAATATTTCATGTAGTTTTGTTAAGAATAGATTATACATCTAATTGTTAAATACGCATTCTGAAATATTCATTTTAATTAATGGATAGACCCCTATTTCATTGAAAATCGTAAGTGTACGAACACTTTTGGGAGCCACTGTAAATAATGAGGCATATGTGATGGATTTCTGCTGATTCTAGTGAGGTGCTCTGATATTTTAATGAAAAAAATATCATCAAGTTTCCTTACCTGTGAAATATTTTTATTGGTCAGCAATCACAAAATCCAGCACAAAAATTAGAGACAAAAAGCTTTGTTTTTCAGTTGTTGAGGTGGACACGTTCAAAATTAATTTAGTGCAAATTATCCCGGGCCGTGATTTATAGGCTCAGGGCATAAAATAGTATTTTCCTGCAACCTGACAAAAACCGCCCTAACCGACGCTATTTGATGGGTTAAAACGTGTTAAAACAAAAACGAAAAATGTATTTCCCAACTGGTTGCTACGTGGAGTAGCGTTTTTAAAACCAATGTAGTTTTGTTTATTTCCAGTTATTCTTGTAAAATTCATTTTTAACTCTAAGTAGTTATCTAGCATAATGATAATATTTTTATATTCATTATTTTACTAATAAATTAGTTTTAATTTTTTTTTAACCGCGCATCCACCCCCCCCCCCTCTCCTCTCGGCCAGCTGTGTTCTGCCCCTCGCTTGGGGTCGTAAAATTCCTTTGTGGACACTCCTTGCACGTGCAAGGACCGTTTTACTGAGAATGAGTGGGGGTACTTCTAAAAATAGACGGGAATGCTCTTTGGGCAGTAAAAATTGGCGATTTTGTTTTGGCGAAACATTTGGCGCACGCTATTTATGCCAATTATCTTCCTACACAGTTAATGTCTGCAGTTCGTACATGGTTCAAGATTTGTTACAACTCTGATGCTCGACTGTGTGGGATGTGGGATTTTTTTATTTCCAACATTTTTTTAATATACCGTCATTGGACAATGACCGAAAGGTATGTTTATATTTTGTACTTGTTATTTTAAGTAAATTTCGTAAATTTTCTCAAGATAAGAAAATTATAATATTTTCCATAGAGGAAATTTATTTCATTCTTCTCAAAGTTAAAAGTGAGGTGTAATATATATTTGAAAATCACGAATTACCCGATTATATAATCTTAATTTATATAATTTATTTGAAAATGATTTAAAATTAAAATTGAATGTAGTTCAATGTTTTATAAATTTTGTTCAGTCCTTTTTTCAGTCTTATCGTATTCAGCAATATAAGACTGTAGGATGACAGAATATTATTATTTTTATCACCAAAGAATAAACTTATCAAGACGTATTTGAAGATGTCTCAAAACAAAATATTTCTTGAACAGCTAAGCTTTAACAATGAACCATTGTTTGATATGCAAAACTATGAAATGTTTTCACTTGTCAACTACTAAAATAGTACTGAACAAAATTTATAAAACATTGAACTACATTCAATTTTAATTTTAAATCATTTTCAAATAAATTATAACAATTAAAGTTATATAATCAGGTAATTCCTGGTTTTCAAATATATAATACACCTCACTTTTAACTTTGAGAAGAATGAAATAAATTTCCTCTATGGAAAATATTATAATTTTCTTATCTCGAAAACATTTACGAACTTTACTTAAAATAACATGTACAAAATATAATTTTAAGGGATTATTCTGAACAAATATTTTAGGTTTTAGCAGAGATTAATATTTTCTATTACCTGAAAATACACGAGAAAAAGAGAAAAGTTAAAAATATTAATACTAGTTATACATGGAGAGCCAGAAAAAAATAGAAATAAAGTGTAAGGGTAGATATCAGATGTTATATATATCAAGTATTATATATATAACATCTGATATCTACAGATATATATCAGATATACATCATCTGATGTATATCAAATGTTATCATAAACACTGTTAAGTACTGTTATCATAAACAATCTCATTAATAAAAATAAAAAGCATGTGAAAGGAAGGGGTCTAAGAAAAACTTAGAAAATCTGTCGGAATTCCAATTATGGCCCAGCACTGGAAAGTAACCCTGATCGACGGCGCTTTGATGGTTTCGAGATGGGTATTTGACGGCCTGTCGACACGAATTATTGCTCCCGTAACCGGCCCGTCAGCCTCCGGCAATGGTACGGCTGTATGTCCACATCGACGGGAAGTTTGCGGTTCAATCAAGGTAAGCAGTCGGATGTACGATAGCTTCATTGTTACCGGAAGCGGCCCAGTACTCGACGGGGAAGTCGCGGGCGAGAGGACAAGCCCGTGACGGATCCGATACTGACCTAATGCGCCGGCCCGGCAATGGAGAAATCGGCTGGCCGGAATCATCCGGCCCCGGCCCGATGCCTCTGTGTTTGTTGGGTATATATATATATATATATATATATATATATATATATATATATATATATATATATATATATATACATATAAAACCTTCTCTAAAGTAAACTGGAGTCTTTCAAATTAACTTTTATAAGAAAGAATAACTATTAACGATTAAAATCAATTTTTATAATACGTTAAAAAAATTGAAATTGCTGAAGAAAGTTATACTGAGTTTTCAGATCTGAAAGTTCAGTAGAACGTCTTTTCTCTTATTTCTTATGCTCCATATTCTTTGTTGAACGCTACTTAAAAATCGAGTTTAGGAACAAAGAACTTCCGAAGTACTGTGCAACTGTTAAAAAATGCGCATATGTAACTGCACTTTTATGCTAGAATGCTCCAAGCTATTAATATTTTATTTAGGAACTCAGTTTGACAGCTTTCGCATCAGGCTCTCATTTCGTCGCACACGGCCATGAAACATCTTTGCAAACAAAGTTTTGATTGCTTTTCCGAAATCCATGAGGTAATTAAGATGCGAGGTACTATAGAACACAGATTATATTCCGTAAAACAGCTGATGCATTTTTAGCTTTCAGTAGAGTTTTCAGAAGTTGAATGAAGGGAATTTAATAAATCTTGGATCTTTAGGCACTAAAAAGGAGTCCCAAAAGTCTGAAAAATGTAATCAGTGTTACAGTTTACAAGTTTGAACGTGTTGATCTAACATTTATGAGAGAAATAGTTAATAACTGATTAAACTCAAGAATAGTACACAATATTAAAGATATAATTGACTGAATTGCGATGTCCGTTTTAAACAAGTAATATAAAAACAAAATTTTTTAACGTCAATTCCTACTTAGGTCAACAAAGAAAAATTTGATTGTGAACTAACAGTAGGAATTGAAAAAAAGGATTACCTGCCAGAACCTTGCCTACTGTGCGAGATTAGGAGGGGGGGGGAAAGAGAGAGAAAAAGTTTGTCAGGTTGGGGATTCGATCCCGCAACCTACAGGACGGGAGAAGCCTTCGCTACCGCAGTGCTACCGTTTACAGAGTAACAACAGGGAAATTACTATTCAAGAGCTAGAGACGCTCTAGGTCTAAAACTAAAATCGATTAAAAAATTTAATTCATGAATTAATATTTGAAAAAACTGTATTAACATCAAGTGTCATCCAATACAAGTTTAAAAAAATGCATTTGAACTTGAGTGGATGAATAAAAAGTATTTTATTAACGATTGAAAATTTGAACAAGATATACATAGGGAGAGTATGAACTAATAGTAGGAATTGAAAAAATGATTGTAAAATAACTCGAGTAAGAGCTGGAAAATTCTAGACCTTTTGTCTGAGTGTTAAAAGTTTGATGAGTTTAAAATACTCTCTAGAGTATTGGAGAAAATATTAATCTCTAAAATGTTTCTATTATGCTCTCTATTTATCTCTAAATCCGAATAAACTAAAAACTATTACACCACGTGCAGTGCTTGCTGTAAAGTGTCGAACGTTACATTTGCTAAGCTTTGGCAAATTAGGATATGGTTAGCATATTCGTCAAAAGTGAAATCTCTGTTCACTTTTTAAAAAATATTTATCAAATAAAATTTGTTTAATCTTTTTATAGTTTTTTTCACTCGAAGGGTTTTGTACAAAAAGCGTTTTGTTGCTGTGTAAAATATTTCTGATTCTAGGTGATGGCTTGAATAAACTAACTGCATAATTTAAAAAGTTATATGTACAGTCAAAACACGACACTAACTCTTTTTTATTTGTAAATTTCATGTCGCTAATCAAATAGAAATCATTTAAGTTTAACGGCCAGGGTTGGAAAATCTAGAACGACATGAGTAGACTAGAAAATGTAAAGAGGCTAAAAGAGATTTCGCATTATAACTGTGGATTAAACGCTGTTTAGAGACGCGCTACTTGTCCTGCTCGGACGTTTTGTCTCTGATTTATCTCGAGTTTATCTTAATATCCGATGTTCTAGATAGCAACTCAAGATGAAGGCCGAATGGCTAGAGCGAAATTCTTCGGAATCAGAGCCTACAGCATCGAATCCAGAGGAAAGCATGGGTCGCCGTTCCGATACTACTTTAAACAGTAGATTTCAGTCAATTTAGTCCCCATAATTCGAAAGATGTCCGTAGATAACTAAACCATCACTAGCTGGCAAGAAAAATGTAAGCTTTTATATCAACATGTCCGGGCTTGTGGCGGCCTGTGGTACAGCGCGCTGGTTTTCGGTGCTGAGGGTGCTCGGATCGAATACCGGCGTCGCGCCAAGAAGAATGCCTCCGTTTGTGTCGTCCCTTCATAGGGGGTGATGCTGGTCCACCTATGTGGTGCCCCCATAATAGAGAGGCCAGCAAAACCGCGGTGATAATAGGCGAATGTTTAAAGGAACAAGGCCTCCACATTAAAAAAAAATATCAACATGTCGTCTGTTAAAAGTTTTCTTATTACTACCGGATTTGTTACGCTTATTGCAAATACTTTATTTGGTTTCTGTCTATGTTTGAAAACTATAGATAGATTAAAGAATTTTGGAATAAGAATTTCTTATCCTTTAGAAAAATTTCCTTTACCGTATGAACTTGTTGTGTACGGCGGTTCCGATGATTCATCTTTCTTGGTTCGCCACATATCGAAACGTGGTCTTTTCAATGGACAACACGTAAAGTTCTGCTCAAATTTATTAAACATTATGTATACATTACACAGATGTAAATTCCCACGTGTATATGTAGCTGTATGTAATTACATTAGGCTCCAAATTGGACGTTTACCATTTCATAATGTGTTTAATGATCTCACCGTGGTAAGGCACACGTAAAGTAATATCTGAGATTAAAAGCACATTTAGGACTCGCATCTGGATCTACGTAGACGTATAGAAGACAGAAAATTGCATATATACGGGGCAAAGAGCTCGGACATCAGTCTATTATAAATGCCAAGAAAACTGCTTAGGGTCTTAAAGTCTCAGTCTGCGACCTAATTCAGTCAGTGGCTTAGCGAGCATAACTGGCGCCCGGGGCACGATACCTTTGTGGCGCCCCCCCCCCCGCAAAACATATAGTAATATAATATATAGACCTTATATTGGTGCACCCCGTAAAACATATATTAATATAATATATAGACCTTATATTGACACACTCCCCTGAAAAACATATAGTAATATAATATATAGATCTTATATTGGCGCCCCTCCCCGAAAAACATATATAAATATAATATATAGACCTTATATTGGCGCCCCCCCCGAAAAACATATAGTAATATAATATAGACCTTATATTGGCACACTCCCCCCAAAAAACATATAGTAATATAATATATAGACCTTATATTGGCGCCCCCCCGAAAAACATATATAAATATAATATATAGACCTTATATTGGCGCCCCCCGAAAAACATATAGTAATATAATATAGACCTTATATTGGCACCCCCACCCCGAAAAACATATAGTAATGTAATATATAGACCTTATATTGGCGCCCCTCTGCAAGTGGGCATGATAGACCCCCTTGCCCACCCCTCGCTACGCCACTGAATTCAGTTGTTGTTGTTTACGCCGTTAGTTAAAAACGTTCATTCTCATTCAATTTAAACTTGAAATCTCTTTAATATGAAATATCAAGCACGCTGTTAGATTTAAGAATTAGAGTACACAATTCAATATAGATGTTGTATATTTTTGAAGTTATTATAAATGTTTAAGACACTGTGCATGAGCGAGCGTACACACACACACACACGCTCAGACACTTTTACGAGTATATGTATATGTGTACATTATAATGACGTCTGCCAAAGTCAAGGATCAAACTCGTTCCTTATCTCGACGCCAGGAATTGATAAACTGAACTATCCAGGCGGTTTGAGGTAATGGTACATTTATTTTTTAATTTAATTATGTAAATTAAATTCTATTGGATGGAATATATTAGATTTTATCTAAAACTTTTCTGTTCAAGCTGCAAGTCTAGAGAATTTTAATGCTTTTTCGGGTTTACGTGAGATGACATAAATTCCTCTGATAAACTATTCTGTCTGCCGATGTTTTACTTCTATGCGTTCAGTTTTTGAACACAAAAGTTTTGACAAACACACTCACACACACACATTGTATAAAGAAATGTCTGCCGTTTATCAGTTTGGAAACCCATTGTGAAAATAAATATACTATTTCATAACTTATCTGCTGTCTGAGGAGTTTTATTCTTTTATATTTCCTTTAAAGATATACATTTACATACATATTTATTTCTCACGTCACACGCTTCAAAACTCTGGATTTCTGAAACAATATTTGAAATAAACTCTCCAGGCAGTTTCAAAAATGGGAGAAATATTTCGCATTTAAGACCTTATAAGGAGAAGATTTAGTATAACTCGGAAAGGGCTACGTGTGAGAGACGAATTTCTAACTTGAAGCCGCGAATTTTTCCGAACGGAGTGAAAGGGATTTAGTAAATTCGCAAACTTTTGCTAGTTGCGATTTGAATAGAGATAGGATTACCGAATTAGTGAATATTGGGGGAATTTTTTGGAAACTCGATGCTTAAGGACAATCTTAAACTTCATTGATGATGGAGAAATTTAATTTAAGAAGTTTAAAATGTGTTTGGAAGATGCAGCAACGAAGAAAGTTGTGAGAACGAGACAAATTTCAATTACAGAGGCTGTTAAAACATTTTTAGACGATGTATATTGTATTCACAAAACTAAATTACATAAAATTCTTGTGTTTTAAATGTTCTATTTGACATCCCTTATTCTGAACTATCTTTCGACACCGCAATTTCCAGGATAATAATGCCTTTTGAAGTGTCAGAAGAGGTATTCTATCCCATTCCTCCTGAACAGCTTTCCAGAGTCCTGTAAGGGTTTTGGGACGACGTTTGGATAATGCAGATTTTAAAAGTCCTAAAGCACAAAAATCCATAGGTGATACATCGGGAGATTTAGTAGGGATATCAGTAAAGGGTATGGCCTTGATACCAGTTTTTTGTTCCATTTCTTTTAGGAAATTTACAGTGGATTTTGATGTGTGACTCCTAGCTTTGTCCTGATGGAGTCTCACATATTGATGGCACTGTGGGTAAAGCGATGGTATTTCATTCAGAAAAATTGGCGATAAAACATGTTCCTGATAGTATTTGGAGTTAATCTTGACATTTTTTTCCACTCTCTTTATTTTTAACTTGCCATTATAAGAAAAACCAGCAACACTCATGAATCCCCTAGAAAAACTTTCTTTCGATTTTTTGAACCATGTACTTAAATTTTTTTCTCCCCTTTTATGATAATAAATGGCTCTTTTCTTGTTGCAGTCATTTGAATACACCCATGATTCATCTATTGAGACAATTGTTTTCCATTTTTCTTTGGATAAGTGTTTTTCATATAGAATTCTGCAGCGTGTCCTGCGTTCAGCGATATGATTTGGAAGAAGACGATGCACATTGCGTTTTTTCGCTTTCTTAAGATTTAAATCAACGTTTATCATTTTGTTTACAGTGGACACCGAGCATTTTAATGATTTTGCAACTGTCCTTTGACTAGGGGGATTTTCTTTTAACATTTAACAACGTACCTTTGCAATAGTCGAAGATGTCCGTTTTTTCTTTGGATACTTGTTTGGAATTTTTGTCCCACTTGAGGCTCCAATTTGACGTTTTTTTCCTTTCTTGTTGACGATATTACCTATCGACGCTTTAGATATCACAAAACCATGACTCTCACATCGTTTTTGGATAACGGAGTATGCGTATTTCTCTTCGGAAAGAGCATAAATGTAGCCTTCGAACCACTGCTTTGTTAAAAACGCCATTTTGAATAAAAACAAAACTTTCAACCCGCAGACGATAATTTTGGCTTTTAAAAACATAGTACAATTGCAATTATTTCTTTTGCAGCAAACGATTTTTTATTACCGCTTACCAAAATCGTCTAAAAAATGTACGAACAGCCTCTGTATAAGACAGATGTAGGCTATGACTGAAGGAACTACAAAATTTTAACATTTGAAGACATACAGTTTTAGATAACGTTTCTGGAAATTTTAAAATCAATTTGTGGATATTTTAAGATCAGTGTATACACAGCCGAACAATGTCCGAATTACTTAAGCCGGAATTCTTTAGTCTGAATTCTTTGGATCCGAATTCGCTAGTCCGAATTACTTAAGAACTATTGGTACTAGAGTCTGCGGTTCAAAATACTACGAATTGCCAGTTAGTAGCCCTTTAAGTCTTTTTGCGTATTAACATACACATCAGTTTTTACGTATCAACAGTTTATAGTGCCCGGCGCTGGCCTAGCGTTTTTTATGTAGAACCCTAGATTTTGTGAAAAGTTCAAACACTCATGAATAAAATCTTAACCCCACTTGTATAGAATTTACAAATTCGTATAACTATAATGACTTTGGTTTACTATAATAAATACATATATTTATCACTTAGACATGGATCATCGAATTATGATCATACTTCCCCATGCAAGATAGCTTTTCCTATACCTTTCATAGTAAGAAATATATATATATATATATGTAATATAAGCATTACATCTCGTTCTTAAAATGCAACCTGAAAAGGAAAACTAGCTCGTATTTACATGGCTGGAGCTAGACAGTGGCGTAGCGAGCATAACTGGCGCCCGGGGCACGATACCTTTGTGGCGCCCCCCCCGAAAAACATATAGTAATATAATATATAGACCCTATATTGGCGCCCCCCGATAAACATATAATAACATAATATATAGACCTTATATCGGCACCCCCCCGAAAAGCATATAGTAACATAATATATATACCTTATGTTGGTGCCCTCCCCGAAAAACATATAGTAATATAATATATAGACCTGATATTGGCGCCCCCTCCCCCCCAAAAATATAGTAATATAATATATAGACCTTATATTAGCGCCCTCCCCGAAAAACATAGTAATATAATATATAGACCTTATATTGGTGCCCTCCCCTGAAAAACATATAGTAATATAATATATAGACCTTATATTGGCATCTCCCTCGAAAACATATAGTAATATAATATATAGATCTTACATTGGCGCTCCCCTGCGAGTGGCGCCCGGGGCATGATAGACCCCCTTGCCCCCCCCCCCCTTTGCTACGCCACTGGAGCTAGACTCAGCCTGAAAGGAATTAAATCAAATTTGGAAGCGGTCTTGTCGAATAGTTTTATTAGAGCATCATAGTAGTAACATCCGTCCATCTCAGACGACATCTCGGAGCGAAGTGTAATATCAACCTTACGCGCTAGAAGCGAGGTACATGTGCCTGTTATTTTGACGTGTCAGCGGAATTAGGGGCTGGCGATGCGAACTCACGCCTTTCTCGAGACGTCTACACGTGTAAAAATGCAACGTTTGCTATTTTATGGGAAGTTCTGTTGCTATGGGTTTTTAAAGCGCTAAGGTAATGTTACTGGGGGTTGGATTTAGGAAAGGGAATTTAAATGATAGAATGGAGTGCCTAATATTTAATTTATTACATATATATATATATATATATATATATATATATATATATATATATAGAGAGAGAGAGAGAGAGAGAGAGAGAGACAAATGTTTCGGCGTACTCTCTGCGGCTAGCAATTAGAAACTGAGTCTTAGAAACCAAGCTATTTAGTGGGTATTTTTACACTAACAGTATTCTTTATTTTTTAATTATTTTGCCGATGAGAATGTAATACGGTGAACACGTTTTAAAAGCACAATGAGGATTTTACTAGGCGACTACACGATGCTAAGCTGGGAACGCGGGAAAATGTCCTAATTTTATGGTAGCTTTACATTTCACCGGATATCCAAAATTATCTAAGAAAAATTTGGTCCTTATCTATATCAGGGTGTTAGTTTCTATTTTGATAAACAGAAAGCACTTTAATTATTTATAAAATCCAATTCTTAGCATTTTTCTAATTCAGTTTTTTTTTTTTTTTACTTGAAAAATTCCTGTGTAAATTGATCCCAAAATAGTCTGACCAGTATGTAATTCTCATAGCACAAGTGTATCCATAATATCGCACCAGCAGTTTCGCATCATTAATATTCTATTTTCCGGCAGCACTCGCATCTGAGCCGTTTAGGGATGATGAACAGCGCTGCAAACAAAGTTTTGATTGCTTTCCGAAATCCACGAGGCAATTAAGATGCGCGTTGCTATAGAAGTAAAGTATATTTTAGGAAGCATTGATGTATTAGAAACTCTCAATGCAGACTTTTCTAGGTGAACGAAATTTAATAAATTTTGCTACATAGAGAGCTGGTTGAGAATTTAACTATAGAGGGTTTTCTATTTAAGAGGATTAAAAGGATAAATTTGATTTGAAGGAGCTTCTCTAAAAGGCTTTAAATCTTATTGCTATTAAAGCGATTTTAAAAAAGAAATTTTGCGATGCACTGGTGTTTCTCTAAAGCGTGCCAAAATGAGAATTATAACGTAAATTTTTCTCTGTTTGCTCTTACGGAATGTGAAATAAAGAAATTCTTAATAAACTACTGTTACAAAATAGTTAAAATTACAGTTAGAAATTTCATTGTTAAATATACCTTAAATGTTTATCACAATCTATATCTATGGTAATGTTTATCAGCGAACTGGTATGGAATAATAGAGGGAATATCGTTTTGTATCGCCAAAGATGGCGGTTTGTATAGCTTCACCGGATCATTTAAACTCTTAAATATTAGCAGATTAATTTTAAAGAGAAAAAAAATATGTATAAGTGTAGCGTAAAAGTTTGTGTAATTTGTACATCAAGCCATCTTGGTAATGTTTATCAACGAACTGGTATGGAATAATAGAGGGAATATCGTTTTGTATCGCCAAAGATGGCGGTTTGAATAACTTCATCGGATCATTTAAACTTCTTAAATATTAGCAGATTAATTTTAAAGAGAAAAAAAATATGTATAAGTGTATCGTAAAAGTTTGTGTAATTTGTACATCAAGCCATCTTGGTAATGTTTATCAACGAACTGGTATGGAATAATAGAGGGAATATCGTTTTGTATTGCCAAAGATGGCGGTTTGAATAACTTCATCGGATCATTTAAACTCTTAAATATTAGCAGATTAATTTTAAAGAGAAAAAAATATGTATAAGTGTAGCGTAAAAGTTTGTGTAATTTGTACATCAAGCAGGTCTCTTAAATCTCAGGAATATTTTGATCAGTTCAAATTTATTTTTCATGGCAAGAAATGCTTGAGATTAAATTGATCTATAATTTTATATTGTGTGAAATAAAAAAAATGCAATAAGATATTATATATTTAGGAGCTAATGCAACTAGTTTTAAAAAGCTGCGATTCAGGATGGTTATACAAAATTAACTTTGGATACTAACTTAAGAGAAAACTGTGTAGAGTTTTAACTCACTTCTACCCACGACTTGGGTGTATATAATTTGAAGTGGCACTCTAAATGAATTTGATACAAACACAGTCTATACATGAAACAATGTTTATTGAATTCGTTGCACATATAGAATTTGCTTTTGCGGCAATTAGCATACGTACTACTTGTACGGAATATATATTAACATTCAATAGAAATGCACTTTGCAAATACTCACAAACCAGCAGAGAGTCAAACCAGCAGTACTGCCACGTAAACTTTGGGCCCCCTAAGCACTAGCGCAGGATAGCACATGGAGCTCTTTACCTCGTAGCTCCCTCTCGCTTATCTATGAACTTTAACAACCCCCTTTTCAACCTTTTTATTAATCAAGCTGCTTGGTATTTATACCAAGCGCGTATGCCGAAATTAGCATATCTCAAGCAGCTTCTTTAATTCATTCACTCAAAAGTTCGATTCTTGTGAATCGAATCTTATGTATACCTTATAACTGATCTAAAAAAACTTCTCTGCTTGGGGCATACTAATATACTCTCTGAAAACATACTGATAAGCTTTTAAGGAACAATAACAAGAGGAAACTCATAATGAATAATATTGTGAATATATAAAGGTTTTCTACCAAAACTATTTATTCCACATGGAGATAATTTTCTCAAAACGAACAGGCTTTACACTTAGCGGAGCTAGATACGGTTAGATAATAAACTTTTAAAAAATTAACTTATAACCCACAATCGGGCTTTTATCATGACTAAATATTAGTGTGTTATATTTAACTTCTAAACAACCATCTGAGAATTAGCACCTTAGATTGATGTGACAACAACACGCCTATTAAATTATTCGTTTCATATATTCAGCAATCTTTACTGACAGTGAACTTTCATGACACTGACAATGTATATGACCTTCAGTTGTTATACATTCGTTCTGTAATTTTGCTGTGCTATAAAACAAACCCATAAGCTGGAAGATGAAATTTCATCTTCAACTGCAATACATATTTCCTTGTAAATTTTCTGCTGTATAGAGCAAACCAATAACCCGGAATGATTAGATTTTATATCTCGTTTCTTAACCCACCTTGATGATTACCTTACTAAGCACACTCTATTCCAACTTTACAAACAAATTGAAAATAAAATAAATTGAATGCTTTGAACAGATGGAATTATATTAAAGTTAATGTAGAGAGACCACATTCTATATATATTTTGAATTTGTGTTAGCTGCATGAAACATGTTCACAATAAGAAGTCTCTGATTACTCTGAGAGACTACTCGAGAAAGCTAAAATAGAACTAGACAGAAAAGGGAAAATTTTAATTTATAAACCATTTCACTCAAACACTTAAAAAAAATTAAGCATATTTTCTATATTTGATTCACTTAGAAAAGTGTGAAGGGCATGTAATTGACTGGCTCTTAATTGCTGTTCGAGAAGGTTTTCTTTAAAATTATTTAAGATTCCATTATGATCTGATGTAATAAAACGAATTCTTGGTTTCTGTATGTTTTCTTTTCATAATTATGTATCTTTGTATCAAAAATGACATTGAATAACCTTAAATATATATGCAAACATCTATCTATCCGTGCAAACTTATCTATCTATACAAACATATGCGAGTCTGTATTAGCACGAACTCACCTATATACATATTGCGTGAGTGTAACTGTGTAATCGGATTGGCATATGCCACGAGCTATATAACTCATTATCAACGTAAGCAATAAATTCATGTGGAACACAAGATTATATTCATACCTGGTTAACGTAGCACAGAATACATTTAGCATACTCTATTTACAAAAAATCTAATATTTTTCTCTATACTTTTGTAATTTAACCAAACAAATAAGAATTTTAAATTTAGAAAGCTTAATATTCGTTACAATGTGGCAAATGAAAGTGGATATTGGTTTGTTTCTTTCGATCGGCAATTAAACAAATAACAATGCGTTGCACTGCACTTTTAGAAATAACTTTCGTGTCTTTTCATTCCACTCTTCGCCTTGTGGCCCATTAAATTAACTTTCTTGGTTCAGTTTACTAATTCCAGCATCTGTTACAACAACTTAGAGTCGGAAGACATCTGCAAGCTATTGGGAAAAGTCAAAACAGAAGACATGTTTAACCACGGTATGTAAAAGAATCACTGTGTATAGTGAAAATGTTTAAATGATAATATTTAAAAGTCGGGTCGTTAACAGAGAACCTCCGGAAGGGGGGGGGGTGTTGTAATAATCGGACAAAAGTGGTGTTGTTTACTTTTCTCACATCGTTAAAGGCTTGTTTCCCCAAAACACTCGATATGTAATTTTGTAGATACTGCGTATTAACTTATTCCATTACTTTATAGAAAATGTAAATATGTTAGGAGAGATATTGTAACAGATATGCATTTCTCCGTTTTTAGTCTTTCATATACATAAGTATTCCCATCTGGAACTAAAAAAGATAATAGAAAACAGTATTGTCTATTGTTTTATGATTCAGTTTGAAAGGAACCTCTAGGATATATGCCACAAAAATTTCCTATTCCAGCTTCCTAACAAAATTTTTTCTACTAAATAGGCACTTCCAAGAAAAAAAATTCCATTAGCGTCTTTCATTCTTTCATTTTTAAGAAACTTGTCTATCTATATCTTGTTTAGAATAATTTGACAGCGTCTTGAAACCAATTTGCCTTAGAGACTGAATCGCATCTATAGACGAATCCCTGCCCTCTACAGCAATATACTCCACCAGTGCAATATCAATGATGAATGTAACTTCTCCTTGTTTTTGGTGTTCGACATTTTTTTGCTTATATCCAACCTGTAAGTGAACCTTTATTTTTGGGTGTTTTTTTAAAAGATATTTGGACTTGTGTTCAGTTATTACCACACTAAATTGAAGTGTTTAAGTATTAGTATGCGAACCTCACTTATTCTCACACACGCACACGCAAATTTTACACTCACCACCACCCGACCAACACAATTTAGACAGAAATTTAGTCAAGTTTATGCTTTAAAATTATAAATAAAATATTTTGATTATCCAAGTATATCTATTTATTTTACGAATTTGCTCTAGACAACCGGTCTTTGGCTCTTAATTTTATAATTTGAGAGTATTCAGTTCTGTGGTTTTCAGGTATGATGTTACTGAATTTGTGATACTTTTATATATAAACTAGCTGAAAACCCGCGCTTCGCTCCGGAGTACATTCAAATTAAATACAACGGTCAACGTATGCAATTTATGCCAAAAAATAAATATATATATTTATAATAAATGCGATGATCAATGTATACAATTGATGTAAAATATATATCTATCTATATATATATATATTTATAAAAAAATCGTAAGGGATATGCATTTTTTTTGGATAATATCCAATCGTCTGCTGCATTAGAAAGAGTAAAAAATACTTTTTTTGTCTATTTAGTTGTTACGCACGTGACGATAAATTTATTGAAAGTACCAGAAAAAGAAATCACGTGATCAGCATTTAATAAATTAAATTCTAAAAATTAATCTTTAAAAATTCACCAAAAATCAGGAAATGGAGGTCAAAATTTGAAAAAAATTTCATTTTGAAGGAATTTTTATGATCTTTCTCGTGATATAAATTTTATAACCCTCAATGTATTATTTTAAATGCAAACGTAAAATAAGTTTAAAAAACAGCTTAAAAATTTAATTTAAAAAAATCTAAGAAGAATTTTTCAAAAATCTTTCTTAGTGCACCCCTACACTATTAGAAGAATCGCCATGCAAAATTTCAGCCCTTTAGGTCCAGTGGTTTGGTCTGTGCGTTGTATGTCAGTCAGTCAGTCAGTCAGTGAATGAATGAGTCAGTTACGGAACTGTTTTATATATATAGACTAAATTTGTCAGCTACCACATTTTTTTCAGGGGATAAAATAAAGGCAAGTTAAAGGTGTTAAAATAAAGGCAATAGAACGAAGACAAATACTTCCTCTTGACCTTCAAATCAATATCATTCAGTTACTTCCTTGAAACTGCTTTATTTTTTATAGATTTTGTTTTGCTTTGAAAGACAAACCTTTCTTGACCTTCGTGGCATTTCTGTCAATTTGTTTTCTGTTATTTCTCGTTATATGATACTTACATTTCAAGTGCATATGAAATAAGATAATTTATACATTTCTACACAATTTTTGAATGTCGAAATTCCTTTATCCATTACATTGGACATTTTTGTAACACATACCGTGAAATCTTGACTATAATACGCACACGTGTATAATACGCATGCTTGATTTTGCGCGAAATTTTCGGGAAAAAAAATTAAAATTCGACTATAATACGCACCCTTAACTTTTCAATGTTTTATTTAAAAATTGTACAAATATTTATTAACACAAATAAAATTCGTAATAAAAATAAAATGCTCATCTATTGTTTGTCGTTTATTCAATGTTTGAAATTACTTTTTTTTGTACTCGAGTATAATGCGCACTCTCATTTCTGCGGACTAAAATGTGGAAAAAAAATGCGTATTATACTGAAGATTTTATGGTACTAATACTATATTGCTTTGAATGAACTTTTCAATATTTTATTTAAAAATTGTACGAATATTTATTAACATAAATAAAATTTGTAATAAAAATAAAATTGCAATAAAAATAAAATGTTCATATATTGCTTGCCGTTTATTCAATGTTTAAAATTACTTTTTTTTTGTACTCGAGTATAATACGCACCCTTATTTTTGCGGACTAAAATGTGAAAAAAGTGCGTATTATACTCAAGATTTTACGGTACTAATACTATATTTCCTTGAATGAACTTTTCAATATTTTATTTAAAAATTGTACGAATATTTATTAACATAAATAGAATTTGTAATAAAAATAAATTTGTAATAAAAATAAAATTTGTAATAAAAATAAAATGCTCATCTATTGTTTGTCGTTTATTCAATGTTTAAAATTACTTTTTTTTTGTACTCGAGTATAATACGCACCCTCATTTTTGCGGACTAAAATGTGAAAAAAGTGCGTATTATACTCAAGATTTTACGGTACTAATACTATATTTCTTTGAATGAACTTTTCAATATTTTATTTAAAAATTGTACGAATATTTATTAACAAAAATAGAATTTGTAATAAAAATAAATTTGTAATAAAAATAAAATTTGTAATAAAAATAAAATGCTCATCTATTGTTTGTCGTTTATTCAATGTTTAAAATTACTTTTTTTTTGTACTCGAGTATAATACGCACCCTCATTTTTGCGGACTAAAATGTGAAAAAAGTGCGTATTATACTCAAGAATTTACGGTACTAATACTATATTTCCTTGAATGAACTTTTCAATATTTTATTTAAAAATTGTACGAATATTTATTAACAAAAATAGAATTTGTAATAAAAATAAATTTGTAATAAAAATAAAATTTGTAATAAAAATAAAATGCTCATCTATTGTTTGTCGTTTATTAGATGTTTAAAATTACTTTTTTTTTGTACTCGAGTATAATACGCACCCTTATTTTTGCGGACTAAAATGTGAAAAAAGTGCGTATTATACTCAAGATTTTACGGTACTAATACTATATTTCTTTGAATGAACTTTTCAATATTTTATTTAAAAATTGTACGAATATTTATTAACAAAAATAGAATTTGTAATAAAAATAAATTTGTAATAAAAATAAAATTTGTAATAAAAATAAAATGCTCATCTATTGTTTGTCGTTTATTCGATGTTTAAAATTACTTTTTTTTTGTACTCGAGTATAATACGCACCCTCATTTTTGCGGACTAAAATGTGGAAAAAGTGCGTATTATACTCAAGATTTTACGGTACTAATACTATATTTCTTTGAATGAACTTTTCAATATTTTATTTAAAAATTGCACGAATATTTATTAACAAAAATAGAATTTGTAATAAAAATAAATTTGTAATAAAAATAAAATTTGTAATAAAAATAAAATGCTCATCTATTGTTTGTCGTTTATTCGATGTTTAAAATTACTTTTTTTTTTGTACTCGAGTATAATACGCACCCTCATTTTTGCGGACTAAAATGTGAAAAAAGTGCGTATTATACTCAAGATTTTACGGTACTAATACTATATTGCTTTTTATAGTGTTCATAAGTTACGTTCAGCATTTTAAAAAATTGTTTTAAATTTACTAGACAGGAAATGATAGCTGAATGGCTATCAAACTGGCTTTCCGAATCAAAGTCTGCGACGGCAAATACCCCAAATTTGAACTAGGTACTTGAAGACGATCGGCCACAAAAACACGGCTTTAAACTTTATTGGCTTTAAGCGGTTGTCTTGATATATTTAACCCACTAGTAGCAAAATATGACCACAGCATTCCGAACTAACAAATTAGTCTAGCCTTTATATTTCCTGGCGTGGATATGTCAACGAGCAATTTTCACCAACTTCTTCCCGCCATGGTCATTGGAGAAAGGGGGAGGGGAATTTTCAGGGACCTCGGGAGATGTGGTGCCTATTTCGTTTTTTCCCCCCTAGTCTCTCTACATACATATTGCGCATGAAGTTGTTTTCAGTTAACAAACAGCAGGGGTGGAAATGAACCTTATACATTTATTATGATATGTGTTAGCGAAACATTTTTTCTTAGGTTTTATATTTTAAAAGAAACAATCCGAATTTTTGAAAAAAAAGATTTTATATGTTGCTAGAAAATAGGGCGATCAAAAGGAATATGAATTTTTTTTTTAAATTCTTCAAAATTAAACAGCAGTTAGCTCTGAGTACAAAAAAGCTTGGAATCGTTTTCAAAAATGATATCTAAATATGCATTTTTTATTCTTTTGCATAAGTATTGAGAGACACAATTATTTAATTGAGAAAGTAAATAATTTAATAAATAATATATTCAGTTTTATTTAATCCTTCCAAAAGGAATATGGGCAGCCAAATATATGAATATCATGAGGGTCATTAGTTTTATTCCCAAGGTAAATACTGATAAAATAAATAGACAATTCCAGTGTTATTTTTACCATATTCCTCTCCTTATAGACTGAAGACTCTCCTTATAGACTTCCTTATAGACTCCTTATAGACTTCCTTATAGACTCTCCTTATAGACTTCCTTATAGACTGAATTATTTAATTGAGAAAGTAAATAATTTAATAAATAATATATTCAGTTTTATTTAATCCTTCCAAAAGGAATATGGGCAGCCAAATATATGAATATCATGAGGGTCATTAGTTTTATTCCCAAGGTCATTCACTGCTAAAATAAATAGACAATTCCAGTGTCATTTTTACCATATTCCTCTCCTTATAGACTGAAGACTCTCCTTATAGACTTCCTTATAGACTGAATTATTTAATTGAGAAAGTAAATAATTTAATAAATAATATATTCAGTTTTATTTAATCCTTTCAAAAGGAATATGTGCAGCCAAATATATGAATATCATGAGGGTCATTAGTTTTATTCCCAAGGTCATTCACTGATAAACTAAATAGACAATTCCAGTGTTATTTTCACCATATTCGTCTCCTTATAGACTTCCTTATAGACTCTCCTTATAGACTCCCTTATAGACTGAATTATTTAATTGAGAAAGTAAATAATTTAATAAATAATATGTTCAATTTTATTTAATCCTTCCAAAAGGAATATGTGCAGCCAAATATATGAATATCATGAGGGTCATTAGTTTTATGACCAAGGAAAATACTGATAAAATAAATAGACAATTCCAGTGTTATTTTTACCATATTCCTCTCCCACCTTGGGAAATGAAGACATGTAAATTTCAACTTAAGTGTAACAATAACTTCCTCCGTAACCGCTTCTGGAGTATCAGCTTCTGTACAAATTTTTCTCTCTACATAAAATGAATTATTGCATTTTTCCCAGTGGACCTTAATTTATGTCATTTTTGTCTTGAGATGAATCGTTACTTGAAAAAAAGTTAATGTTTTAATATTCCTAAGTGTCTGTCACGAGGCATTATTTTCTAAATACCTATATTTCTATCCAATAAAAAGACTACGGCGAATTGCTTATTTTGAACTTGTTTGTCAAGACTATTTTGATGGATGTAAGTGTTTACTGTCCGACCACGGAAGCAAGGTCCCTGGAAGCTGTTGCGCATGCGCGAGAAAAGCTAGTCTACTTAGAAAATAGGGGAAAACGTCATATTTTCGGATGTGTTTGTTTATGAAATGCGGAATGCATTTCAGACTGCATTTTTTCCGCAATTTTAAACTTATTTTTTAAAACTTTATTTTTGATCGAATATGTGAATAATAATTTCAAAATAATAAAAAGAAAGAAGCAAATCTATTTTAAAAATAGGAGTTTTATAGGAGTGGATATTTTCGGATTACATCACAATCAAAATTATCTAAAGCTACGTTTTCGGTGGTTCTTTTTTTCTGACGTTTCCTCGGAGATTCAAATTTTGGAGTTTCTTCACCCTTTGCTTCTCTACGTATTCTTTTTACACTGGACATTGATATCCCGGTCATTTTACTAGCTCTCTTTGGGGATTGCGAAACTGGAACAATAACATTTCCTTCTAGTGCTTCTTTATCACACAATTTAATAACATTGTGTATTATACGTTTACAATCACTACGGAACGGCTTATTCCGAGCAGCCGTGTTGGATAAAGGATGCATTAATTTTAATATAATAATCAAAATAACAGACGAGGAAAAAGCAAGCAAGCGCAGTTAGTAACCGATTCTAAAGAATGTCGAGAGAATACGAGACTTTTACCCCTCCTTCCTAAGCAGCCTTACCTACAGCGTGAATAGAATCGTCTTGGCACTATGCCAACCGTGGTTCTTCGTACTGTGGTCGGATAGTAGTAATCTACGTAAATGCTTAACTCGCTGTTCAGCTTATACAGTAGTTTGCTCCATAAAATCATAGAATAATTCTTCGAAATACTTTTATCGGGAAATTTAAATTCATACACGGATTCTTACCTTCCTGGATATCTGACATGGTTAATTCCAGTTTTCCCAGAAAAATGTTTTCATTGTGGATAGGCTATGTGTTGGAGAATACCAAATAATTCATTCGTGTTTATTTTGAACGGACATTGCAAGCCTTGGGTTTGGTTTGGAGCGCTACGGTCATTTTTTGCTACACGAGGGCTAATTAGACCGGGACCTACAGCTTAAAACCGATCCCGAACGGCTACAAACATCCATGCCAAGAATGGGAATTGAACCCACAGACTCCGTTACCGAATGCCAGCGCCCTAGCCATTCGGCCATCTTCCGGCCGCAAGCCTTGGGCAAAAGTCTACAATTCGCAGGAAGAATTCATGGAGAATAGAATTCATCATTGAAGCTTACATCTAGTAGAGGAATATAATTATTTAATTTACAACAGCATCGCAATCGGAATGAAAGTCAGGAAAATTTACATTTAAATTTCGCTTTGAAACTCGAATTTCATCCTCAGAGAAATATCTTGCCACCCGCTGGTTTTATATATAGACACATTTTTTGCCTTATTTAGAAGTAACAAGTAATATAAAAACAAAATTTTTTAAAGTCAATTCCTATTGAGGTCAACAAGGAAAAATTTGAGTGTGAACTAATAGTAGGAATTGAAAAAAAGGATTACCTGCCAGAACCTTGCCTACTGTGCGAGATTAGGGGGGGGGGGGGATGGGAGAGAAAAAGTTTGTCAGGTTGGGGATTTGATCCCGCAACCAACAGGACGGGAGGAGCCCGCGCTACCGCAGTGCTACCGTTTACAGAGTAACAACAGGTAAATTACTATTCAAGAGCAAGAGACGCTCTTGGTCTAAAACTAAAATCGATTAATTAAATTTAATTAATGAATTAATATTTGAAAAAACTGTATTAACATCAAGTGTCATCCACTACAAGTTTGAAAAAATGTATTTGAACTTGAGTAGATGAATAAAAAGTATTTTATTAACGATTGAAAATTTGAACAAGATATATATATAGGGAGAGTGTGAACTAATAGTAGGAATTGAAAAACCAGAGAAGTTTTGTTTATACATTAGCAGAAAATTCCAATATGAGAAACAATTATAAGAACTCAATATCTAAACATAGAGCAAATCAAATAGCGATCCTCTTGGTGTGAACAAAATTTCCTATCAGCAGTCAGCAGCACGTCAATTCAGAGAAATTTAGAGTAGGATCTTTTGTCCTTCAGAGTAAAAAAAACCTCCGTTGTTCGAACATCCTGTATCTACAACAAATACAGAGTAAAATGTTGTAGAGCAACAGATATCCCAAGCCTGAATTTTCAGATGGTACTTCCTTTGGATAGATACTGTCTCACCCCATAAGGAAAAACGCAAATACTGAGATTCATATTTAAGCATAAATCAGATTTGAATGTTTAGAAAACATTTGGGATTCGTCACTGTTTTACGTGGCTCAATGATATTACTGTCGAGAAATATATATATTTTTAAAAATAGAGATTTCAAATTTTCTGAGTAACATACAATGAAAACAAAATATAAAGGTATCTATAGATCGTAAAAAGAAAATATAAATATTTTTAATGCACTAATAATCTGGATCGGTAAGCTGTACTCTGGTGTTTAAAAAAAAATCGGTATTCTTTAAAAGAATAAATGAAGTTAATTAAAAAATAAAACAACTTTTATTCCGTCCCATTGGGTAAATATGACATTCAAGGGTTGTCGACATTTAATCGACGAAATGTTGGCTATTATGCAACCTCCGGATATAACAATTCTCAAATTATCGCTGTTGTAATTCGTTACAAACATATAGTCAAAACTTATAAGATCAGACAAATATCATCAGACGAAATAAGAATAATGTTGGGAAGAATTACCTAGCCGAGTGAAAGATACCTTTTTAAATTGAAGTCAAACATAAGTAAGAAACAACTGTTATTTAAACGTACATATCAATCCGTAATCATACGCTAATGGAGCGTTCACTACGTATCATAATTTTAAAAAAATTTATGTCCCCTGATCAGAACAACTCCAGACTAAGTCCATCGATGGCAACGAGCAGAGGAATGCTGCTCCGGTTTATTTTGGCACCCCAACGGTCGAAATCCGCTTTTGCCAGCTGCCACTTGAATTTTGACCAAGCACTCTCAGGAGCGCCTTCTGGAGGGCTCGCACCTTCCACCACCTGTTGACTCCGTGGAATGACTTTCCAATCTACGGAAAGTGATTCCATACTACACCCTTTCTAATGCAGGTATGATTTTCTGACCCTTCTATTTCTTTCCCTTCGTTGTCAGTCGTGATTTAACCGTGGTAAACCAACGATTATACTGGATTACAATATGACAAAAGCAGGAGTTGATGTAGTCGATCTAATGTGCAGCTATTACACGGTACCCCGCATATCACGAAACATGGACACTGTCATTGTTTTTTAGATTTTTGGAGATAATAGAAAGTAATTCGCAAGTTCTCCTTAGATCTAATAAACCGAACAGTTCTGAAATAAGGCGATTGTATCTGCATTCTTTGGCCTTTAATTATAAATATAGCTTAATATCATCAAAATTTTATATCTTGTCATAAAAAGCAGAATTATTATTTTCAATTTAAAAAAAAGTTTATTACAAAAGGAATATTTAAGATTGAAAGAGACGTTGCACTTTGTGCCACGCGCGCCTGCTGGTGTTAAAAAAAATTGGCGCGCTTTCTGAAGGGTTAATAAGATTCAAACTGAAATATTTAATGTTCTTGTTTAAGTGCAACTAATCAATCTTCTTACTTCTTTTAATAAAGGTAATACTGGAATGGCTTACCTTTAACATAATCTGAATAATAAGTCAACATTAAAAAATTTACTTCCATGGATGTATCCTTAAAATGCATTTAATAATTCATTTTAACATATAACTGTTGAATTTCTGACACACTGAATAACCCTTCGGAATTAGGTTTTACAAAATGAATAATTAACTTCAAAATGTCAACAACCTGAACAATAATCTTCACAGAATCTTTAATAAAAAAAGACTAAACGGAATCGCATCCAACATAACGATTTTTGAATTCTTACATGACATTTCTTAAAATAGAATATACACCACAACAGATTAAACATTTCTTACCCATTTTCTTGCCATTACTCAGAATTGAATATGCAACAACAAAACAGAATAAAAAACATTTGAGCTTGAAGTAAAAAAATAGTTACATAGGGATGCCATCTATTGACCAGAAACACAATTAGAATACAAATTACAAACAATATGATGAATAAAATGAAACAATTATTATAATGAATTATTTAAAAATAAAAATTAAAATAGTCAGTCTTTTATGAAGTTTGAACAAGCATTAAAGTGTTTTTATCTTACTACACGACAATTCTATTTATCTATTCCTCCGATAGGCGTGACTTCAGAGCATTAGAAAAGTCTACAGAATTTACATATGAATATAACATTTCTCTCATTGCAAAAAAAAGTCCATCATGAATTTATGTAGGGGGATTTAAACAACTTTTGTGTAAAACCGCACGGTAAAAAGGGGGTTATGAAGGAGAAATGAGTGGGAAGAGATAGCATGTCAGAAGAAAAGAAGTGGTAATCAGTACTTTCGACATATCTCTCCCGCCATTTTTTCCCAGAAAAGTTAGTCGAATTGTCATGTTGAAAATATCGACGTCTCTGATTTTTTACTGAAGAAAAAGATTTGTTTTACTCCTAAATTTAGACTGTAACTTTAAGAATCGGCCACGTCGCAATATTTCCCCCTTCCACCCTGCAAACAAGCATTTCGTTCCATATTGTTTATCATTCAAAAATAGTTTCACTTGAGTATTTCTTGGTGCCATTTTAAATCTAATTTATTTGAATCTAATAAAAAGGCTGCAGAAAATCTTGATTTTACTTTTTGAAATAAAAAAAAATCTTTTCAAGTTTTCCAATTTATATTTCTTTTTTCTTGAGATAGGTCCATTCAGGTGAACGTCTGAAAATAATTAGAAGCATCCGTTACTTGCATACTCCACACCTTCTACATATTTTTTTTTGTTTAAAAAAGATCTTATTATTTATACTTCTTTTAATGAAAAAAGATATTCCCGGAATTTTATGCCTAGAATCCGAGCAAAAAATATGTACCTTGTCTTTAGAATTTCACATGAAAGAAGCAGATGTTATTATTTATAATTAGAATTAAATTCATGCATCAGTGCTTTTTACAATCGAGAAATACGAGTGGGAACAATGTAATTTCGTATCTTTTCTGTTTTTTTTTATACGAAAGCGTTTTTTAACATTTTAATCGTATTGTAAAGAGTAACAATGAACTTCTGTAATGAAGGCGAGCATATCTCGTATTTAATATAAGCGCTTCCTCTCTCCCGTGTGGCATTTTTGTGTGTTTTTAATAATGATAAAAATAACACTTTTAATGTGCGTTTTATTTAAACTTCTGCCACATTTTCACAATTTTTGTATTGTTCTCTGACACAAAGACGTATTGTTAACTTTTCCTTACACTTCGTTTGAATGCACAAAAATTATACAGTGGGAAAACACAATGCGTATGATTTTTTTTATATAGTGAAACTGCAAAAGTTTCAGCGACTCATTTTTTTTAACTTCTGACTACTGGGAAAGTTCACTATTCATTAAAAGATTTTTTAGCTCTTTTGTCTTTGCAAATTCTTTTTTTTTTTTACTGTGAAATCGGAATTAAAATTTATTTGTGAGCATAAAAAATTCATGAAATATTTAGCGCATATATGTAAAGCTCCCCAAGGACTGAAAAATAAATTTAGATTTTTAGTATTTTTTTACATTTTATTTCCAATTGCAAGAATTACAGGACAACAGATATCAAATATATAAAAATTTAAGATAGAAAAATGGCATCACTTAATCCATCAACTTATGTCTGGCAATCCAATAGCGCCCCTTTACACGTACGCTCTTTCCCGCGTGAAACCACGACTCCGCGCGATTGAGTAGTGCACGTGTGAAGGTGTCGGAGAGGAAGGGAAAGCTGCTTTAGAGCGTACTGCAAGTTTTCCCGCGCGCAATCCCGTACGCTCCAAGCACTCGCGATTGAGCGTACGTGTAAAGGGCGCTAATAGCACTCCCATGAAGAAACGAGAGGTAGAGCAGGACAACAAACAAGGTGAGCCATGTCCATTTCCTGGTTATCACACAGGAGACAAAGAGGGTCGGGAGCCAAGTTAACCTTTAGCTTACGGGAAATTTCATACCCCCCTTTGTAAGGACGGCCATTAAGGGAGCTATATATATATATATATATATATATATATATATATATATATATATATATATATATATATATAGATGGATAGATAGATAGGCATGTATATGTGTACTATATATATATATATATATATATATATATAGAGAGAGAGAGAGAGATAGATAGAAAGATAGATGGATAGATAGATAGGTATGTATATGTATACTATATATATATATATATATATATATATATATATATAGATAGATAGATATATAGATATATAGATAGATATGTATATGTATACTATATATATATATATATATATATATATATAGATAGATAGATAGATATGTATATGTATACGTATAATATATATATATATATATATATATATATATATATATATATATATATATATATATATATATATATATATATATATATATATATATATATATAGATAGATATATATATATATATATATATATATATATATATATATATATATATATATATATATGAACGTATATATATATATTCTTGGGATACATGGTATCCCACCCCGTAAGGAAAAGGTTAAATCTGTGGAATTGCTTGCGGAGGTAATCATAACTAGGAAACAGCCGTAGCATTGCCTCAAATTTATCTCTAGGCCACTCGGGAATATCATGGACATGGTCATACCAGGGCTCGTGATTTTTAGTATGACATATTATATTATCAATATAAGTTATAAATTAAAATTTTTCTGACGGTAGACATAATAATGGACACGTCGAGTGCAGAATTGAAGGGATGGAATGTCAGATGATGGAATAGTACGTATTATTGGATTAGGAACTTACGTACTGTTATTAAACAAAAATGTTGGCCTTTAGTTATGTGATCATTGATATTTTTTGTAAGGGTGCAGTTGTTTCATGATTTGAAATGCATGACACATGCTTCTAGAAGGTATAGTTATTGGAGCGCATTCAAATAGTAGATGATCAATAGAACCAAGAAAATCGTAGGTGTGACGAGAAGATGATATAAAAAATCATAACCCAGTAGAAGAACGAATACTGGTTTTGACTCCACATACAAAAACACTTAGACTTAAAATGACCGATAGGAAGAGATAAGGAATTATTCAAATTGCATAGAGACACCAAAAATCCCTAACACTAATAAGTTCTTGTAGAAACGTTCCGATATCACACAGGACATAGAAACTACTACAATATGAGTTACAAAATTAAAACCCTCACCAAACCCAGAAATACCTAGAAGGTTCAGACAACATCCGGACTGAAAATTTAATGACTTATAGTTGGCCATTTGGGTCCAAGGATTAGCAACTTCTCACTGCAGTGTGCTCGTTGCAAGATGTTCGACAGAAGTCTCAAATTTAGTTGCCTGTCTATATGTAAAAAAAATGGTGATGGATCCGTTCATATTTTTTTTTTAGTATTGTATGGCACTCAGCTGGATTTCAAGATGTTATGAAAGGGCAACACTTATAAGAGGTAAATCTGAATACTTAACAGAATCATGTGCATCGATACCATGGTGATGATATTCTTCCTCAGAGTTTGTTATTGTGCTACCAGAAAATGATTATTTCTTCTTCCAAAATCCATCCAATGTGGTTTTATGGGCTCGACAAGGCAAAGCCACCGTAATGTACTCAGACATCGAAATTAACAATATTTATGTGATACAGTGATTTATGTTTATGCATTATCCCCAACCCCTTCATTACGACAACATAAAAGGCTCCTTTATGTCGATTAATAACGGAACATCCTTTCATATAATTATACTAGCTGAAAACCCGCGCTTCGCTACGAAGTACATTCTAGTTAAATACAACGATCAATGTATGGAATTAATGCCAAAAAAAAATAAATATATATATTTATAATAAATGCGACGATCAATGTATACAATTGATGTAATATATATATATATATATATATATATATATATATAATCGTAAGGGATATTTATATATATATATATATATATATATATATATATATATATATATATATATATATATAATCGTAAGGGATATTTATTTTTTTGATAATATCCAATCGTCTGCCGCATTAGAAAGAAAAAAAATAATTTTTTTTGTCTATTTAGTTGTTATGCACGTGACGATAAATATATTTAAAGTGCCAGAAAAAGAAATCACTTGATCAGCTTTTAATAAATTAAATTCTAAAAATTAATCTTTAAAAATTCACCAAAAATCATAAAATCGAGGTAAAGGTTCGAAAAAAATTTCATTGTAAAGGAATTTTTAGGATCTTTCTCGTGATATAAATTTTATAACCCTTAAATTGTTATTTTCAATGCAAACTTTAAAAAAGTTACTAAAACAGCTTAAAAAATTTAGTGCACCCCTACACTATAAGAAGAATTGCCATACAAAATTTCAGCCCCCTAGGTCCAGCGGTTTGGTCTGTGCGTTGTATGTCAGTCAGTGAGTGAGTTACGGAACTGTTTTATATATATAGACTAGCTGAACACCCGTGCTTCGCTACGGAGTACATTCAAATTAAATACAACGGTCAATGTATGCAAATAATGCCCCAAAAAATATTTATAAGAAAATCGCAACGGATATATTTATACACAAAATAATGTAGAAGAAAATAATGAAATGAAATCTAATAGAACATACTAAATAGTATAGTACAGTTTAAGGAACATTTCTTTTACTGTATTTTAATATTTTTTTGGATAATGTCCAATCGTCTGCCGCATTAGAAAGAAAAAAATATTTTTTGGCAATTTATTTCGCTGTTATACACATGACGCAAAATTAATTTAAAGTATCACAAAAAGAAAAGATACCACGTGATCAGCATTCAATAAATTAAATTCTAAAAATTTTATCTTTAAAGATTCACCAAAAACCAGAAAATGAAGGTAAAGATTCGAAATATATATCATTTTAAAGAAATTTTTATGATCTTTGTCGTGATATAAAGTTTATAACCATCAGATTATTATTTTAAATGCAAACTTAAAAGAATGTTACAAACAACAGCTTAAAATTTAATTTTAAAAAATCTTGAAGAATTTTTCAAAAATACTTCTTAACGCACCCCTACATTATAAGAAGAATCGCCATGAAAAATTTCAGCCCTTTAGGTCCAGCAGTTTGGTCTGTGCGTTGTCTGTCAGTCAGTCAGTCAGCCAGTTACGGAACTGTTTTATATATATAGATAAGCAGACTAAAATTTTCCGTCTATTGAAACTTGAAATCGACATTCCTAATAACCGAGGGTTATAAAATTCTCTAAGCGTCCCTTCGCTTTCTTAATTTGAAAAGACCAAATTAAGAAAATATATTGGATGTTTATATATTTGATACATGTCTGGTAAAAATGAAACATACAAAAGAAACAGAGCTAAAAATTATCATTCTACCGAAGAAAACAAGCTGAAAATGATTTTATTGATTAGTCTATTAACTCAAAGGCTTGTCAGACATTTCCGAAAATGTGAAGTAACTGTTTGGTAAAATGAGAAATTGCACAATCTTAAAATCAGACTCTTGCACAGGGTGAATAATGCGAAAGAGTTTCTCCTTTAACTGCAAATGCTAAATTCATTTCAAGAGGTGATGCATAGAGATTATTTATGTGACTTTTGAGAATGAAATATACTTTGCCCTTGCATACAACAGCCGCAAGGAGTGGGAATGAAGTATAGTCAATGTACAATACAGTTCTAAGAGAAGGATACATAAAACCACTCCTTTCTATAATTCTTGTGTTAAATCGTGTTATCTGCTTTCGAACGTGATCTTATTTTAAGACAAAAATATTTAAGGTGATATGTATAGTAATAATTCATTAGGTATCAGTTAAAGCAAATGTCTTAATTTTTTTCTAAATTACTAAACAATTATTATCTGTATATGATTATATGAATAAGAGAATTTTGAGTAGTATATTTTTTGATTCTAAGTACACCTTGACCCTGTTAATTTGATGTATGTGTTAAATATTTTCGTATTCTAAGGCTATAATGCATAGCCTAAGCATAACACAGCATTTGTCCAATGTCATTTATGTAGAAAATTACGTAAGGACTAGTTATATATGAAAAGTTAGACATGTCATTTTAATATAACTTGCTTATATACAGAGGCTGTTCACACATTTTTTAGACGATGTATATTGTATTCACAAAACTAAATTACATGAAATTCTTGTGTTTAAATGTTCTATTTGACATCCCTTATTCTGAACTATCTTTCGACACCGCAATTTCCAGGATAATAATGCCTTTTGAAGTGTCAGAAGAGGTATTCTATCCCATTCCTCCTGAACAGATTTCCAGAGTCCTGTAAGGGTTTTGGGACGACGTTTGGATAATGCAGATTTTAAAAGTCTGAAAGCACAAAAATCCATAGGTGATACATCGGGAGATTTAGTAGGGATATCAGTGAAGGGTATGGCCTTGATACCAGTTTTTTGTTCCATTTCTTTTAGGAAATTTACAGTGGATTTTGATGTGTGACTGTTAGCTTTGTCCTGGTGGAGTCTCACAGATTGATGGCACTGTGGGTAAAGCGATGGTATTTCATTCAGAAAAATTGGCGATAAAATATGTTCCTGATAGTATTTGGAGTTAATCTTGACATTTTAAACTTTTTCTAGAAAAACTTTCTTTCGATTCTTTGAACCATGTACTTAAATTTTTTTCTCCCCTTTTATGATAATAAATGGCTCTTTTTTTGTTGCAATCATTTAAATACACCCATGATTCATCTATTGTGACAATTGTTTTCCATTTTTCTTTGGATAAGTGTTTCTCATATAGAATTCTGCAGCGTGTCCTGCGTTCAGCGATATGATTTGGAAGAAGACGATGCACATTGCGTTTTTTCGCTTTCTTAAGATTTAAATCAACGTTTATCATTTTGTTTACAGTGTACACCGAGCATTTTAATGATTTTGCAACTGTCCTTTGACTAGGGGGATTTTCTTTTAACATTAAACAACGTACCTTTGCAATAGTCGAAGATGTCCGTTTTTTCCTTGGATTTTTGGATTGTTTGGAATTTTTGTCCCACTTGAGGCTCCAATTTGACGTTTTTTTCCTTTCTTGTTGACGATATTACCTATCGACGCTTTAGATATCACAAAACCATGACTCTCACATCGTTTTTGGATAACGGAGTATGCATATTTCTCTTCGGAAAGGGCATAAATGTAGCCTTCGAACCACTGCTTTGTTAAAAACGCCATTTTGAATAAAAACAAAACTTTCAAGCCGTAGATGACAATTTTGACTTTTAAAAACATAGTACAATTGCAATTATTTCTTTTGCAGGAAACGACTTTTTATTACCGCTTACCAAAATCGTCTAAAAAATGTGCGAACAGCCTCTGTATAACGTTGTCTGCAGTTTGTTGTGGTCACTGATGGCACTTCATAAAACCATTTATAACCAAATTTTTTGATGGTACAGAACAAAGGAAATAATGCGCAAAAGAAATATCACGATTGATCCCAAAATCAGCGGATATCGAAAACAATTACTTATCCAATATTTGAACATGCAAGGAAACGGGAGGGTAGATTTAAAATAACGCTTTCCTACGGGGTTCTTTCAAGCTAAATTTTTATCATCTCTTTCTCTCTCAGATTCACATTCAGGACAATACGCGAAATCCACTTTGACACGAAAACGGCTAATTAAAAAATATGGTCGCTGAAAACGGCAAACTCAAACATCATGCTGAAAAGGGTATTTCCTAAGCTTTATAGTTCTTGGTAAGAAACTGGGGTTCACACACTTCTACATGACATTTACACATAATATCAGCATAAGAAATCAAATGCCTAAATTAAATAAAAAAGATTTATTGTAAAATCACAAACATGATAATGGGTAACGGCCTGTTCACACTTAATCCGGAGTGCTACGTAGCGTCACTGTCGAAAATTTCAACGAACCACAGGGATCGTTTCATTGACCATGTGATATGTCAAACCAATCACAGGTCATGTCAACAGTCTCGGAGCCAACGTAGTAAAGCAGCGCGATGCTCAGCATGCAATGTAAACAGGCCTTTAGAGCTTTAAGGAGGTCCAGGGCACAAAATTCTTCTAATTTTCGAAAGAAATTTTATTGCATTAAAACATTTTTTTGTTCTTTTCCGCTCAAAATGATGTTTAAATCATGTTTTTATCTTAATTACAACAGAAGATATTAATTTTTGTTTTGCGACATTCCAATAGTAGCCAATCTGTGTTTAAACCTGTAAATGCGTTTTTCCACATAATAGGTTTTTTTCACCATTTCTCGTCTTTAAATTGTTATAAGTCAAGAACCGTTATAGATAAATAGTTCAAACTTGGAACTTGTCTTTTTCAATTATTTTACTTTAATTTTTATTCAGCAAATTGGAAAAAAATATTTACTTTTGAAAACATGATTTTTTAAATATAAGTTACATAATTTGTTTTTGAAATTTTTACTCTATATATTTTTAATTTTTTAAAAAAATTAATATTTTAAAAAACGCGGAATCAAAATTAAAACTTATATATTTCTGTTTAATTAAATGAAAACGTTTTGAAATTCGACAAAAAATATTTCGAGTTATAACGATTTTAATTTACCCCTTTTTTAAAAAAATTTTAAATTAAAAATTTTTTAAAAAGTTTATGAGAAGTTTTATGATATGATTTTGTTTACAAATTATATGGTTAACCATCAAAGAAAAAATTCAAAATTTTAACTCAATAAATAAAATTTTTTTAAAATGTGTACTGGACCCCCTTAAATAGCTTTAAAAACCCATTGTTTTCAAGTAAATAGGGTATATCCACCTCTCTGGCTCTCCTAGCCTTTTTAAAATCGTCAGAAACACAAATTAATAATAAATTAACTTTTAGGGACTTTGTAAAAAATGAGAGAAATATCATAAAGTGGATCTAAAGGTGAAAAGAAATGTCCTGAAACAAAATTAACGTTTCTTCCCTTTAAAAAAGCTCCTGTCAAAATACAATTCAACTAAAACTCTTTCCAATGGTGTTTGAATAAAAGATATTTCATAGAGTAACTTATTAAACTTCTAAATAACATTTTGCCCACGCTCATGACATTGCCATGATAATGAACATAAAAACTGAACAACATAATTTCTTTTGCCCACATCGTTGGTGAGGTATGTGAGTGTTTAGAATTTGCGATTTCAGGGAAGGAATCGAAGACCTAAAACAAGGAGCATGTTCATGCTGAATGATGCTTTGCGGAGCTAACGATCGTCGCAGAGATTGATCCCTAAAACCGCCTAATACCGAAAACAATTACTTATCCAATATTTGACTATGCGAAGATAAGTGAGTATAGATGTAAAATAACGCTTTTCTATTGGGTTCCTTCTTTAGAAGTTAGATCTTTATCATTCTTCGGATCTTGGGTATTTTGAGGGCAGATGGGGTAGGAAATTCTTATCAGATCGTTATCAAAATCATTTCGCGAGCTTTTTGTGTAATCTTTAATGTTTTATAGACAATTTTGCTATTTACATCTACAAAAACTATATGCAATTTTATTATCATTATATATATATATATATATATATATATATATATATATATATATATATATATATATATGTATATATATATATATATATATATATATATATATATATATATATATATATATATGTCGTGATTTGGACGAATGGAAGAAATCAACTCGTTTAATTTAACACGTTTATTAATTCCATTAACTGCAACATAACCATGCTGGTTTAGAGAACAGCAGGTATCACCAACACATACCAAGTTTTTAGTAGTACAGAGCAAATCTGAAATCATTCTTCTCCTTATTCGTTGCCAACCTAGGACATCAAACGTTTCCAGCTGGTCATTTGGCGAGAAACCGGTTTCCCTACAAACTCCTGGCTCTGATTCGTCGAGGGTCGTACTCAAAGTTAGGGACGAGTCATTAAAAATAATAATTACTGGATTTTTTCCTTACACACACACACACACACACAGATATATATATATATATATATATATATAAATATATATATATATATATATATATATATATATATATATATATATATATATATATATATATATATATATATATATATATATATATATATGTATATATATATATATATATATATGTATATATATATATATATATATATATATGTATATATATATGTACATATATATATATATATATATATATATATATATATATATATATATATATATATATATATATATATATATATATATATATGTACATATATATATATATATATATATATATACGTACATATATATATATATATATATATATATATATATATATATATATATATATATATATATATATATATATATATATATATATATATATATATATATATATATATATATATATATATATATATATATATATAAAATTTTCATTATTAATAGCCTTTTTTCGTGCGAAACTGGCTTACAGGAATTGATAATAAGAGCATTTAATACACTGGTGTCTAAAATTAAAACTCGCAAATAGAGAAATTTCTTAAAACCTATTTGGTTATATTTGACTTCATGGTAAATGATTGATTCTCCAATATATAATAGCAGGATTTGATATTAGTTATAATTCAAGTTTTAATTCATAATTTTATTAATAGTACGAAATCCCGCTGTGACATCCGAGTTTGGGATGTTTGGCTATATCCTACATTGTCACAAATTTATTAATATTTTACAAACTTTTTTTTTAGCCTCAAATTTTTCCAATTGATTACTATCATTTTTTATTGAAACTACTTATACATTAATAACTATTTTCAGGTTTACGAAATAGTGTTCTACATGCTGTCAAGTTTTATTTCATTGAATAATTTTCTCATAAATTGAATTTACTGAATATTTATTTTTCGACATCATTGTACTTAAATAAATAAAGGATTTTTCTTTAATACTAGCAATAACTCAAATAATTTAACGCTTCAATGAATTATGTTCTGTTACTGATTATTGCTTGTGGATAGCATGATAAATGTCAATGAAAATTAATTAAGTTTTGGATCAATTAACGGGAATATTTAATGAGATACAAGACATCATATCTCTATCGCCCGATATTCCAATGTATTTAATTTACTGTCTAAAGTTTAATAAGTAATATTTCCTTTTCGTGAACATCTATATTTGACTCTCTATTTTTATTCTAACATAAAATTGTATACTTTCCGCATGTGACAACAAATCAATGAACAGTGTAACATTTTGGATGTGGACAAATTTAATTCAATATCGCTTCTGGAGTACACGACATGTTCTAGAGTTTGGCGTTAGAACGATCTGTCCCATTTGCTTAAGCTCCTTCGAATCCAAGGAGGCATTCTATGCATATTATCGAGTAAACAGAGCAGACATTTTTGTCCTAAAACTGGAATGAGCCATTTAGGAGGACAAAATTTTCCTAATTACAAAAGTATAGTTTCATAAATGTTTTGTAAAGGCATTGTAGAAGTTTTAAAACAAATACTTTTGAATTTATCTAGTTACATACATATTTATATAGTTATTACATTTGTACAAATCTTTCAAAATAATGTGTTCTATACATGCAAATGTATTTTAAGTATTAATCTAAGGTATGAGAGTAAGTACAATGGTACGTCGTTAATTGTTGCCAGAAGGCACGGCGAGTACCGAACGAATTTTTCCCATAAGAAGTAATGTAAATTGAATTAATTCGTTCATGAAAACCAGAAATTTCACATTTTACTGGGCAGTTTATAAATTTATGGGTATTTATTTTACACAAAATCTTTGAATTCGACTGACATAATTCAAAACAATAATTAGATAAAATGAAATTAAATTTATCTTCACTCAACATGTACTGAAAAGAGTTGACGGCCTATTGGGATAGTGGAGAAGTAGAGAAGAAGTCGAGTTGCATCGAATAGAAATCTCTTAAAAATCAGGCTCTTTTCTTTCTCTTTTCTGTCTCTTAACACCCCCGATAAATGTTGTAGACTCAGACTGAAGGAGTTTCACTATGAACTTATCAAGAGAAACTTGCTTCGGTCTACGTTTCAAAACGTTTCTGAAATGAGACATTGTTTGATCTATAAACAAGTCCAAATTTCGACTTGTTAGAGCTTCATCAGGGTGATGATACTTTCCAACAAAATTTTGTGATGCAACCCATTTAGAAAAAATTTTCAGCATGTGTGATGAGCAAACGTCGAGTACCGAAGCCTTTTGTCCAGTCGAAATGCGACGAGTACCCAGGAAACGACGAGTACCAAAGGAATATTTTCGTGTGGAAATGCGACGAGTACCGAAGCATTTTTTCCAGTCGAAATGCGACGACTACCGAGGAAACGACGAGTGCCGAGCAATATTTTCGTGTCGAAATCAGACGAGTATCGAAGAATTTTTTCAGTCGAAATGCGACGAGTATCGAGGAAACGACGAGTACAGAAGTAATATTTTCGTGTCGAAATACGACGAGTACCGAAGCATGCCTTCCAGTCGAAATGCGACGATTACCGAGGAAACGACGAGTGCCGAAGTAATATTTTCGTGTAGAAATGCGACGAGTACCGAAGCATTTTTTCCAGTCGAAATGCGACGAGTACCGAGGAAACGACGAGTACAGAAGTAATATTTTCGTGTAGAAATGCGACGAGTACCGAAGCATTTTTTCCAGTCGAAATGCGACGACTACCGAGGAAACGACGAGTGCCGAGCAATATTTTCGTGTCGAAATCAGACGAGTATCGAAGAATTTTTTCAGTCGAAATGCGACGAGTATCGAGGAAACGACGAGTACAGAAGTAATATTTTCGTGTCGAAATACGACGAGTACCGAAGCATGCCTTCCAGTCGAAATGCGACGATTACCGAGGAAACGACGAGTGCCGAAGTAATATTTTCGTGTCGAAATCAGACGAGTACCGAAGAATTTTTTTCAGTCGAAATGCGACGAGTACCGAAGCATTTTTTTCAGTCGAAATGCGACAAGTACCGAGGAAACGACGAGTACCGAAATAATTTTTTCGTGTCGAAATGCGACGAGTACCGAAGCATTTTTTCCAGTCGAAATGCGACGAGCACCGAGGAAACGACGAGTACCGAAGTAATTTTTTCGTGTAGAAATGCGACGAGTACCGAATCATTTTTTTCAGTCGAAAAGTTTTTAGAATTTTATCAAGCCAATACAGGTTAAAATATCCCTGCTGATGAGATGAGTGACTATGTATATTTATAATTTTTCGCAGTGCCATGATTGTCACATAAATATTCATATACATTTATCAAAATTTCTCAGAAAAAAAATGTTGTTATTATGCGTATGTTTCGGTTTTTCTTCTTTTTGTATGTAAGAACTAGCTGAAAACCCGCACTTCGCTACAGAGTACATTCAAATTAAATACAACGATCAATGTATGCAATTAATTCCAAAAAATAAAAAAAAAGTATATATATATATTTATAATAAATACAACGATCAATTTATGTAATTGATGTAAAAAAACAAATGTATTTATAAAAAATCGTAAGGGATATTTTTATAGACAATATAATGTAGAAAAAATATTCAAAATAAATCTAATAGAACATATTAAAGAATATAGTGCAGTTAATATAGAACAGTTTGAGGAACTTATCTTTTACTGTATTTTAATATTTTTTTGGATAATGGCCAATCGTCTGCCGAATTAGCAAGAATTTATTTTTCTTCTCTATTTCGTTGTTATGCACGTGACGATAAATTTATTTAAAATACCAGAAAATAAATCACGTGATCAGCATTTAATAAATTAAAATCTAAAAATTAATATTTAAAAATTTACGAAAAATCAGAAAATGGAGGTAAAGATTTGAAAAAGATTTCATTTTAAAGGAATATTTATGATCTCTCTCGTGATATAAATTTTATAACCCTCAAATTATTATTTCAAAAGCAAACTTAAAAAAAGATACTAAAACAGCTTAAAAATTTAATTTAATAAAATCTATGAAGAATTTTTCAAAAATCTTTCTTAGTGAGCCCCTTCACTATAAGACGAATCGCCATGCAAAATTTCAGCCCTTTAGGTCCAGCGGTTTGGTCTGTGCGTTATATGTCAGTCAGTCAGTTACGGAACTGTTTTATATATATATACTAGCTGAAAACCCGCGCTTCGCTACGGAGTACATTCAAATTAAATACAACGGTCAACGTATGCAATTTATGCTAAAAAATAAATATATATATTTATAATAAATGCGATGATCAATGTATACAATTGATGAAAAATATATATCTATCTATATATATATATTTATAAAAAAATCGTAAAGGATATGCATTTTTTTTTTATAATATCCAATTGTCTGCTGCATTAGAAAGAGAAAAAAATATTTTTTTTGTCTATTTAGTTGTTACGCACGTGACGATAAATTTATTGAAAGTACCAGAAAAAGAAATCACGTGATCAGCATTTAATAAATTAAATTCTAAAAATTAATCTTTAAAAATTCACCAAAAATCAGAAAATGGAGGTAAAAATTCGAAAAAAATTTCATTTTGAAGGAATTTTTATGATCTTTCTCGAATTTTATAACCCTCAATGTATTATTTTAAATGCAAACGTAAAAAAGTTTAAAAAACAGCTTAAAAATTTAATTTAAAAAAATCTAAGAAGAATTTTTGAAAAATCTTTCTTAGTGCACCCCTACACTATTAGAAGAATCGCCATGCAAAATTTCAGCCCTTTAGGTCCAGCGGTTTGGTCTGTGCGTTATATGTCAGTCAGTCAGTTACGGAACTGTTTTATATATATATACTAGCTGAAAACCCTCGCTTCGCTACGGAGTACATTCAAATTAAATACAACGGTCAACGTATGCAATTTATGCTAAAAAATAAATATATATATTTATAATAAATGCGATGATCAATGTATACAATTGATGAAAAATATATATCTATCTATATATATATATTTATAAAAAAATCGTAAAGGATATGCATTTTTTTTTATAATATCCAATTGTCTGCTGCATTAGAAAGAGAAAAAAATATTTTTTTTGTCTATTTAGTTGTTACGCACGTGACGATAAATTTATTGAAAGTACCAGAAAAAGAAATCACGTGATCAGCATTTAATAAATTAAATTCTAAAAATTAATCTTTAAAAATTCACCAAAAATCAGAAAATGGAGGTAAAAATTCGAAAAAAATTTCATTTTGAAGGAATTTTTATGATCTTTCTCGAATTTTATAACCCTCAATGTATTATTTTAAATGCAAACGTAAAAAAGTTTAAAAAACAGCTTAAAAATTTAATTTAAAAAAATCTAAGAAGAATTTTTGAAAAATCTTTCTTAGTGCACCCCTACACTACTAGAAGAATCGCCATGCAAAATTTCAGCCCTTTAGGTCCAGCGGTTTGGTCTGTGCGTTGTATGTCAGTCAGTCAGTCAGTCAGTGAATGAATGAGTCAGTTACGGAACTGTTTTATATAGATAGATAGATAAAAACGTAATTAACTCATCAGTTGTTTTGAAAAGAAACAATACATTTTATGTCAAACTAATAGCAAAAATATCTGATTATAAATACTAATATATTAACAATTATTAATAATATTTTCCTTACTAAACACCCATAGGTTAGTTGGTAGCGTGCTGGGTAGATTTTCTTCGACAATTATCCAACCAACTGCCAAAGAACCCATGGCATACAGGCCTATCCTAAACATTCTTTGCTATAAGCTCAGGGCTACTTGATTAAATCACGTAATTTCTTATAGCTGTTACTCAGTTTAAGCTATCAGCATATTGTGCCTCTCCCAAAATTTCATATGACACCGATTTCCCTTTAATATCTCATATCTACTTTATATGATCAAATATACCTATGAACCCTAAAGTGTCAGAAGTACATATATCATCTTTATTTCCCTAAGCTTTCACGGGGGAAAAAAAGGATATCCCGTGGAAAAGTCAAGAAATCGACTCTTGAGCGAAATTCCCCTGCTGATGTTACATTACAGTAGACTGATAAATGTCTCCTCCTGCCTTTTTTTTTCTTACTAAAGTATGTCACACGAACATTAGACTACATATGTTTATTAAATATCGTTGAAGTGCTACGGCAGACAGAAGAAGGAAAGTGTGTTTCTCGCCACGCGAGCGTCGACGGAACATTAATGCATGTGTTTCGAGCGAGAAAACTTTGTTCCGAATATTAGATAACATTTTAACGGAAAACAGTACAAAATATGTTCTGTTTACTTTAATGCATTTTTTTTTCATTTTCATTGCATAAAAGTTTACTCATTTCTAGGAAACAGGGAAAAGTAATTCCCATTTTCTTAATGGAAAAGTGAAAGGTATCAAAAAAACATATGAAGCGTCATAACACGCTCTCTCTCTCTCTCTCTCACACACACACACACACACACACACACACACACATATATATATATATATAATATATATATATATATTATATATATATATATATATATATATATGTCTATATGTCAAGGATTTAGTGGGAAAAGAATGTATACTCTAAATTTTAAGGTGGCTTAGTAATTAATTTATTGTTGTGGCGTAATTCGCCACTATTCTCATATCTTGGTTCGAAATGCATCGAGAGAAATCGGGGGAATTCCCTTTGGTTTTGATTGACATCCGTGGTCACGCCCATGGTTCATCTCCGGTGTATGCGTCACAGAGATCTTGTGGGCATGCGCGATGGCTTTAGGTGGCAGAAAAACAATAGCGTTTAATCAGACGGCGGGATATTCTTGATGGAGATAGTCACGCGTCGCGTGGGAGCTTGATGACTCTTGGATTTAATTTATCAGATTGAATCAGGTAGCTTAAGATTTTGGAAATAAACGATGTTAGATATATTAATTGTAGTTCTTTGCCACCGGCCTTTTAATTCAATGACTGCATAATATCGAATCCACACAGGAGCAAACACGCTGCCTGTCATATATATATATATATATATATATATACAGTGGGACACTTTTTGAAATTTGAATGTTTTTTCAACTTTAAATGCTTATAAAAACTGATACACTCAATGCAGTGCAATTATTTCTATATTAAATGAAAGATAATTTAATTCAAAATACAACACAATAAATACAGGTCAAATATTTGCATTACAAGAGAAGTTATTCATTGAAAACAACAGTTAGTGTTAAAATCCCTGTGTACTTGCGATGTTACTGTCCCATCAGTATTTCGTTTGGTATCCTTTATTTTTCAAGACAGCAGCACAGCGAAGTGGCATTGTGCCAACCAATGTTTGGAGCTCTCCCTTATTATGTGATGCCTCCATTGTATAGCCATCCATTGTATAGCCTCCTGTAATTCTCTTTTATTAGATGGACCCCTCACATGTACTAGTTTTTCAATGGGAGCCATAAATGTTCTATGGGATTCAGGTTTGGCTTGTTTCCTGGCCATCTCAGCATCTGCGTGTCATATTCCGTGACTCACAGTAGGTATATTCGATGTTGGTATATCTCGCAGTGTGGCAGGGAGCAGAATCCTGCTGGTAAAAATTTGGAGCATTTTCTGGAAAAAGATTCCTGATAGAATGTAGAAGTTTTGGTGTGGGGTGGTGTCAATGTAATTTCTGTTGTACAGTGTGCCATCTATGTCATGAAGGTGGCCTACAGCATTTGCTGACATCCATGCCCAGATCATAACACGTGTAAGATTCTTTGTTGTAGCTTGAATGCAATCTGGATGTACCTCTTCCACGATTTGACATCTCACATATTTTCTCCCATCACTACCAAATACCGTTATATGAATTTGGCATTCCATATCATTTGTTTCCAATGACACTCTGTCTATGCAATGTGTTCTTTTGCCCACTGTATTCGTTTCTGACGCCGCTCTCTATTCAGTAATGGCTTTTTTCGGGGATTCCTACCTTTTGTGCGAACCTCCGTTAGTCTTTTCCGTACCGTTCTTGCACTAACAAAATCCACAGTTGCCCTCAGTTCACTGCTAATGGCCGAAGATGACATCCATCTGCCCTTGAGGTAAATTCATTTTATTTTCTTATCACCAACAGCTGGTTTGCACCTATTCCGGCCTTTTCATTCTTTGCATAATATAAACTGTCTTTCCTGATAGCGTAAACAAAACTTTCGTACTCCTGATGTTGTCATATTCCCACCATCTTCTCTCGCAATTGCTGCATACGAAAGACCATTTTTACTAACACAACAATCCTGGATATCTTTCTGGGTGACCAGTCACCATTTTTCCTGGACGACATTATTTTATTTATTTTTTACACCATCAGTAGCACTAAACAATACACATAAACATTCAACCGTAATTGCAGTTCAGTAAGCAACTTTATTCCCACCTTCGAACATGACCTTGCTCATAAACGACAACTCATAATAATTGGTCCCCAGAACGACGATTCCGATTGTCTGGTAGTAGCTGCAATTGCAATCCGCATCTTGAATCTAATGTATCTGTGCTTCTTTGTCTGATTGTAAGTAGCATAACTTCCTTTGTAATGCAAATATTTCACCTCTGATTAGAGTGTTGAAATTAGCATTAAATTCTCTTTCGTTTGATATATGAATCTTTGCACTGCGTAAAAGTGTAATACTTTTTATAAGCATTCAAAGTTGAAAAAAATCAAACTTCAAAAAGTGTCCGTAATTTTGGCTACCACTGTGTATGTATATATATATATATATATATATATATATATATATATATATATATATATATATATATATATATATATATATATATATATATATATATATATATATATATACATACATACATATATATACAGTGGAATCTCGATCGATCGTTTTTGGATCCATCGTTTTTCCGATATGTGTCGTTCATTTTATCCAGTCCCAACGATCATATTGCTTTGTTATGTTTCCGCATCTATCGTTTTCCCGCATTTATCGTTCATTTCAATCGGTCCCTTGAAAAACGATAGATCGAGATTCCACTGTATATATAACTAGCAAAGAAATTTCAACTGTACCAAAGTATAACTGAAAAAATATACAAAATGATTTAAAATTATTTTATTCTGCCCAGTGTAATATAAATTGTTCTTTACAACCACGCATATTGCAGAAATAAATAAATAAAATATATGGGAACTGGAAAGTCTATATTCAAAAGTATTCCTATGAGATTTTACCGATGTATTTTAAATTAACTAATATTCGTCAACATAACGAGAGAAATTAACTGCGTATAGCAGTTTACTTTACGCATTGAGTGTTACTAAACAGCAAAACTGTTTTAAAAAAGGCTACGATAAGTAAACGTATTTAATTCCTTTAAAATAACCATGTTTAATCAAAAAGAAAGTTTAACAACCTGATGAAAATAAAGGAAAATAAACTTTTAGCATGAGAAAAAGTCTCCTAGTTTCGAAAAGAAAATTTGCGGAAAACACAATTTCGAAATGGTGAAGACCATCCGAGAGACAAAAACTTCCCACTGGTCTCCTTTTTTAACCTTACTTGTTTTTCCCTTTGGAACTTTCTCTCTCTCGCTTGCTTCAAACATGCGAAAGTTTTGATCAAAGGCTGTTCTTTTGTGTCTCCAATTATTTCGTGAATAGTTTCATTCGGGACAAGATAACGACCATCCATTAAAAGAAATCATTTTGGGGACGGAGCAATCGGTTCTTTCAATACCTGTTGTCAAGAATGGAGAAATTTTCCCTTCCTCTGCAATAACAAACTTTTTCTCGAAACCTTTTGAAGACTATGTGAAAATAATCACGAGGAAAAGAAAAAAAATATTTCGTAATTTTTTTTTTACTTTTAGACTGCATCATAGTACGTTGCTTTTTTATCAAATTAATTACTGTTTAAATATATTTCTGAACATCTGCGCTGGCTACTGAATAAATAAAGTTATAAGGAGCAAAACAGTCGTCAGTATGTTTTCATTCATTTGGGCTAATAATAAGTTAAAGAGAAACAGAAGGAGAATGAGATAATTAAGGCTTGCAATTTTTCTTCATTTCTAACTTTCAAATAATTATTACATATGAAAATTAGGGCAATTGCACCTAGACTTTTGACGAATAGAATTATTTATATATTTTGACAAATAGAATTATTTATATATTTTGACAAATAGAATTATTTATTAAGTATGACCTTTAGCAAATTAGTAGTATTTGTTTTTTAGTTTCACAACTATGGCTAAACTAGAACTGCTATTAAATATTACTTATACATGACATTTGTAGAATGCACAAAACATAAGCCAAGTTTCTTAAAATATTCAAATTAGTTAAAAAGTTTTCAAAATACACCGTTAGATTTTTTTGTGATTTTGCATTTATTTATTGGGTTTGAATTTATTAAGTGTTCTTAGTAAGAATAATTAAAGTTTGTAGCACACAGCTTTGCACTGGGTTTAATGAAAGCTAATTTTACCATATGTACTTTCAGTCATGAAAAAATATTGCCTCTGTCTAGCTCTGACTCGCTCATGTGTGCAATGAAGTGTTTTGCTATTTTGGGTGTTAGAAATGTTTTACGGAATAGAAATTGAAATTTTGGCAGTTAATATAGATATATGTGCTATTAATACACTTCGTGAGAATCTTAAATCCCTAGTCCTCAAAAAGGTAGAGTACAGACTTTCTAATAGATTTTATCTACACTCTTAGAAAAAAAACGACGTACCAAGGAGAGGTAAGCAAATTTGGCACAAATCGATATGCATACATGTTTTGGGCGGAAAATGCCAAATTTGAAAGTTTGGCGGCCAATGAATGAACAAGTGACGCTGCAGCGCATCTTAACTGCGCAACTGGCAGGATATTAAAGAGGAGAAATTCCGATTCCAGCTCATAAATCCTTTACGAATTTCATACCATTTACTCAGGTAGACAGTAACTATGCCTCGCATACAGGTGGGAACAATATGCGCAGATGTCAGCATTTGAGAGAAGACGTGTAGTTGGGCTTAAAGAAGCCGGTTGGTCTAATCGGCGAATCGATCGACATTTGGATAGGAGTGATGCCACTATTAGACGGTGTTGGCAGGAATGGGTGAACCATGGCCGAACACAGAGTCAAGAAGGAAGCGGTCGGCCTAGAGAAACGACAGGCCGTGAGGATAGAGCAATTGTCAGAGCAGCACTCACAGCCCCAGAATCATCATTATCATCGATCGTGCGTGCAACTGGTGCTTCAGTGACCGCAAGGACCATTCATAGGCAGCTGACAGAAAGGGGGCTAAGCTCACGGCGCCCCTTGCTCCGGCTACCATTGACCTCTGTACACCGACAACCCGTTGGCAGTAGAATTGTGACTGGAGTAGCATATTCTTGAGAGATAAGTCCCGCTTATAATTGATCCCCGATGACCATCGAATACGTGTCTGGAGACGCCGCGGGCAGCGGTGGGATACCAGCCTGACTGTCTTCTGCCATACGGGCCGACATCCAGGAGTGATGGTGTGGGGTGCCATTTCATTTCATAACAGGACCCCTTTGGTTGTCATCCGCGGCACCTTACAGCACAGCGAAACGTCGACGATATTCTACACCCCGTTGTGTTGCCTTTTATATCACGCCATCCTGGGCTTACATTTCAGCAAGATAATGCCCGCCCGCACACGGCGAGAGTTTCTACTGTTTGTCTTCTTGCTTGCCCAACGCTACCTTGGCCAGCAAGGTCGCCGGATCTCTCCTCCATTGAGCACGTTTGGAACATTATCGGCAGGACCCTCCAACCAGCTCTGGATTTTGACGATCTAACGTGCCATTTGGACAGAATTTGGCAGGATATCTCGCATGAAGCATCCTCCACCTATATCAATCAATGTCAGGCCGTATAACTGCTTGCATAAGGGCCAGAGGTGGACCAACGCGTTATTGACTTTTGCACTCTGTGAATCTCTTTCTCTTGAATAAATAATCCAATTTTTCTCAAATTTTAATCATTTGTTTTTCTGTACATGTACATCACATCTACGTATTTTCGTCTCATTCGGATAACTCCTTCTTGGTGTGTCATTTTTTTTGTCTAGGAGTGTATTTAATGAAAGATTTATAAGAATGTAACGTAAATTGATCGATTTATACTTTCCGTGTTTCTTTCTCTGAAATAAAACTAGTAATGTAACATTCTGAATACAGTGAAAGCAAAATAAATCGATACGAAATAATTCTTTAAAGGAATCAGACATACAAGAAGAAAATTACAGTTCAGTATTTTGAAAGTGTGGTTTGGATTATAATTCTTTGGCAGGAATCAAAATTCAATGAGAAGAATTCTTACTTTTTATATTTGAATTTTGTCACTAGTCAGTCATCAGAATATATAAATAAAAATTCATCCTGTTTTATTTTGGAATGCAAAATCGAATCAGTATCAAAATCCCCAAATGGATGATTTTCTTAAACTACAGCATGTTACCACTGGGTTGTATACAATATGAGCCACGTTCTATGCACAGTATCTAGAACAGTAGTATTATATGCTGTATTGAATTTGTTTGGGTTTAATTCTAACAATTTTATATCTAAGACTTCGATAAAATAATTTAGTATTCGTCATTTAACTACTCTAAATGAAAATCAATGTAGGTAAAACTGTTTAAATCAAAATAACACCATTTCTCTTCATACATCTTCTTTTGAAGCGGGTGTACGGTTTATCTTCCAACGTTTGTGAGAAAAACTCACACAGGACCACTGTTGCTGAAAATGGATAATTCTCTGCGTGTTAGAATTTAATGCTTTTCGTGACTGACATGCCTTAGATGGGGAAGAATGCTTCATATCTATTCCGCAGGAGGGTAAGGGGAAGGGGGTTACAAAATGCTATCGTGACTGAAATGCATCACTCAAAATGTTGTCTCGGATGCGGCCTTTAAGTATCCAGCATCCCTTTCGCAACTCTCCGAAGAGTCCTTAATTTAGTCTTCATAGAATTTAACGTGTGATGATATTTTTTTACTTTTAATGTTCACTCGCAGTTAATTCCCTTTCTTAAATTAAAAGTATGTTAGTGCACGTTTCTCTGAATTTAATTTTTTCATTTAAATCTTTAAAAATTCAATTTAGGAGCCGTGAAATTCACAAGGAATCCTGAAATAGCTTGAAATTCTCTTTAATGATTAATACAACTTTTGAAAATTCCCTGTCCAGGAAAAATACATATTATTAGAGAAGCAAAGTATTTAAGGAAACATTTTTTTAAAACAAATTCAAAATACATATTTGAAATGTGTAGAAAGTTATAAGTTTGGTCTCTCAAACAATGGCGGGGCAAAACTGGAGTAGTCAATTGGTTAGAAAATCAGCAAAAAGAGGCTACAGCGGGAGTTTTGATACCTGTCCATGCCAAAAACATGTGTTTTACAAAACCCTTGCCACAGGTATAATTTTTTTTTCAAATGCAACAAACACTTAATTATCCATGATCGTAAAATACGTTTCGGGGATTACCAATGCATCACACAATAAAATATCAGAGAGAAAGTAGAAATTTCCCAAATTCCGTCAACTAGGCTTTAAACGTAGGAATATGACTCTTTATAGAATCAAAACTGAAACTGTATATAAATGTTATTTATACAAAGAACCTTGCTAAAGGGTTAATTCTTTAAAAATTCAATTTAGGAGCCATGAAATTCACAAGGAATCCTGAAATCGCTTGAAATTATCTTTAATGATTAATACAACTTTTGAAAATTCCCTGTCCAGGAAAAATACATATTATTTGAAAAGCAAAGTATTTAAGGAAACATTTTTTTTAAACAAATTCAAACTACATATTTAAAATGTGTAGAAAGTTATAAGTTTGGTCTCTCAAACAATGGCGTGGCAAAACTGGAGTAGTCAATTGGTTAGAAAATCAGCAAAAAGAGGCTACAGCGGGAGTTTTGATACCTGTCCATGCTAAAAACGAGTGTTTTACAAAACCCTTGCCACAGGTATAATTTTTTTTTTCAAATGCAACAAACACTTAATTATCCATGATCGTAAAATCCGTTTCGGGGATTACCAATGCATCACACAATAAAAGATCAGAAAGAAAGTAGAAATTTCCCAAATTACGTCAACTAGGCTTTAAACGTAGGAATATGACTCTTTATAGAATCAAAACTGAAACTGTATATAAATGTTATTTATACAAAGAACCTTGCTAAAGGGTTAATTCTTTAAAAATTCAATTTAGGAACCATGAAATTCACAAGGAATCCTGAAATAGCTTCAAATTCTCTTTAATGAGTAATACAACTTTTGAAAATTCCCTGCCCAGGAAAAATACATATTATTAGAGAAGCAAAGTATTTAAGGAAATATTTTTTTAAAAACAAATTCAAACTACATATTTAAAATGTGTAGAAAGTTATAAGTTTGGTCTCTCAAACAATGGCGGGGCAAAACTGGAGTAGTCAATTGGTTAGAAAATCAGCAAAAAGAGGCTACAGCGGGAGTTTTGATACCTGTCCATGCCAAAAACATGTGTTTTACAAAACCCTTGCCACAGGTATAATTTTTTTTCAAATGCAACAAACACTTAATTATCCATGATCGTAAAATACGTTTCGGGGATTACCAATGCATCACACAATAAAATATCAGAGAGAAAGTAGAAATTTCCCAAATTCCGTCAACTAGGCTTTAAACGTAGGAATATGACTCTTTATAGAATCAAAACTGAAACTGTATATAAATGTTATTTATACAAAGAACCTTGCTAAAGGGTTAATTCTTTAAAAATTCAATTTAGGAGCCATGAAATTCACAAGGAATCCTGAAATAGCTTGAAATTATCTTTAATGATTAATACAACTTTTGAAAATTCCCTGTCCAGGAAAAATACATATTATTTGAAAAGCAAAGTATTTAAGGAAACATTTTTTTAAAACAAATTCAAACTACATATTTAAAATGTGTAGAAAGTTATAAGTTTGGTCTCTCAAACAATGGCGTGGCAAAACTGGAGTAGTCAATTGGTTAGAAAATCAGCAAAAAGAGGCTACAGCGGGAGTTTTGATACCTGTCCATGCTAAAAACGAGTGTTTTACAAAACCCTTGCCACAGGTATAATTTTTTTTTCAAATGCAACAAACACTTAATTATCCATGATCGTAAAATCCGTTTCGGGGATTACCAATGCATCACACAATAAAAGATCAGAGGGAAAGTAGAAATTTCCCAAATTACGTCAACTAGGCTTTAAAAGTAGGAATATGACTCTTTATAGAATCAAAACTGAAATTGTATATAAATGTTATTTATACAAAGAACCTTGCTAAAGGGTTAATTCTTTAAAAATTCAATTTAGGAACCATGAAATTCACAAGGAATCCTGAAATAGCTTCAAATTCTCTTTAATGAGTAATACAACTTTTGAAAATTCCCTGCCCAGGAAAAATACATATTATTAGAGAAGCAAAGTATTTAAGGAAATATTTTTTTAAAAACAAATTCAAACTACATATTTAAAATGTGTAGAAAGTTATAAGTTTGGTCTCTCAAACAATGGCGTGGCAAAACTGGAGTAGTCAATTGGTTAGAAAATCAGCAAAAAGAGGCTACAGCGGGAGTTTTGATACCTGTCCATGCTAAAAACGAGTGTTTTACAAAACCCTTGCCACAGGTATAATTTTTTTTTCAAATGCAACAAACACTTAATTATCCATGATCGTAAAATCCGTTTCGGGGATTACCAATGCATCACACAATAAAAGATCAGAGGGAAAGTAGAAATTTCCCAAATTACGTCAACTAGGCTTTAAAAGTAGGAATATGACTCTTTATAGAATCAAAACTGAAATTGTATATAAATGTTATTTATACAAAGAACCTTGCTAAAGGGTTAATTCTTTAAAAATTCAATTTAGGAACCATGAAATTCACAAGGAATCCTGAAATAGCTTCAAATTCTCTTTAATGAGTAATACAACTTTTGAAAATTCCCTGTCCAGGAAAAATACATATTATTAGAGAAGCAAAGTATTTAAGGAAATATTTTTTTAAAAACAAATTCAAACTACATATTTAAAATGTGTAGAAAGTTATAAGTTTGGTCTCTCAAACAATGGCGTGGCAAAACTGGAGTAGTCAATTGGTTAGAAAATCAGCAAAAAGAGGCTACAGCGGGAGTTTTGATACCTGTCCATGCTAAAAACGAGTGTTTTACAAAACCCTTGCCACAGGTATAATTTTTTTTTTCAAATGCAACAAACACTTAATTATCCATGATCGTAAAATCCGTTTCGGGGATTACCAATGCATCACACAATAAAAGATCAGAGGGAAAGTAGAAATTTCCCAAATTACGTCAACTAGGCTTTAAACGTTGGAATATGACTCTTTATAGAATCAAAACTGAAACTGTATATAAATGTTATTTATACAAAGAACCTTGCTAAAGGGTTAATTCTTTAAAAATTCAATTTAGGAACCATGAAATTCACAAGGAATCCTGAAATAGCTTCAAATTCTCTTTAATGAGTAATACAACTTTTGAAAATTCCCTGCCCAGGAAAAATACATATTATTAGAGAAGCAAAGTATTTAAGGAAATATTTTTTTAAAAACAAATTCAAACTACATATTTAAAATGTGTAGAAAGTTATAAGTTTGGTCTCTCAAACAATGGCGGGGCAAAACTGGAGTAGTCAATTGGTTAGAAAATCAGCAAAAAGAGGCTACAGCGGAAGTTTTGATACCCGTCCATGCCAAAAACATGTGTTTTACAAAACCCTTGCCACAGGTATAATTTTTTTTCAAATGCAACAAACACTTAATTATCCATGATCGTAAAATACGTTTCGGGGATTACCAATGCATCACACAATAAAAGATCAGAGGGAAAGTAGAAATTTCCCAAATTACGTCAACTAGGCTTTAAAAGTAGGAATATGACTCTTTATAGAATCAAAACTGAAATTGTATATAAATGTTATTTATACAAAGAACCTTGCTAAAGGGTTAATTCTTTAAAAATTCAATTTAGGAACCATGAAATTCACAAGGAATCCTGAAATAGCTTCAAATTCTCTTTAATGAGTAATACAACTTTTGAAAATTCCCTGCCCAGGAAAAATACATATTATTAGAGAAGCAAAGTATTTAAGGAAATATTTTTTTAAAAACAAATTCAAACTACATATTTAAAATGTGTAGAAAGTTATAAGTTTGGTCTCTCAAACAATGGCGTGGCAAAACTGGAGTAGTCAATTGGTTAGAAAATCAGCAAAAAGAGGCTACAGCGGGAGTTTTGATACCTGTCCATGCTAAAAACGAGTGTTTTACAAAACCCTTGCCACAGGTATAATTTTTTTTCAAATGCAACAAACACTTAATTATCCATGATCGTAAAATCCGTTTCGGGGATTACCAATGCATCACACAATAAAAGATCAGAGGGAAAGTAGAAATTTCCCAAATTACGTCAACTAGGCTTTAAAAGTAGGAATATGACTCTTTATAGAATCAAAACTGAAATTGTATATAAATGTTATTTATACAAAGAACCTTGCTAAAGGGTTAATTCTTTAAAATTCAATTTAGGAACCATGAAATTCACAAGGAATCCTGAAATAGCTTCAAATTCTCTTTAATGAGTAATACAACTTTTGAAAATTCCCTGTCCAGGAAAAATACATATTATTAGAGAAGCAAAGTATTTAAGGAAATATTTTTTTAAAAACAAATTCAAACTACATATTTAAAATGTGTAGAAAGTTATAAGTTTGGTCTCTCAAACAATGGCGTGGCAAAACTGGAGTAGTCAATTGGTTACAAAATCAGCAAAAAAAAGGCTACAGCGGGAGTTTTGATACCTGTCCATGCTAAAAACGAGTGTTTTACAAAACCCTTGCCACAGGTATAATTTTTTTTTTCAAATGCAACAAACACTTAATTATCCATGATCGTAAAATACGTTTCGGGGATTACCAATGCATCACACAATAAAAGGTCAGAGGGAAAGTAGAAATTTCCCAAATTACGTCAACTAGGCTTTAAAAGTAGGAATATGACTCTTTATAGAATCAAAACTGAAACTGTTTATAAATGTTATTTATACAAAGAACCTTGCTAAAGGGTTAATTCTTTAAAAATTAAATTTAGGAGCCATGAAATTCCCAAGGAATCCTGAAATAGCTTGAAATTCTCTTTAATGATTAATACAACTTTTGAAAATTCCCTGTCCAGGAAAAATAGATAGTATTATTAGAGAAGCAAAGTATGTAAAAAGGAGGTTTAAAAGGTTATTTAAAAGTTTATCTAAAGGGAATCCATCACAGATTTTTTTTTAATTACTCGAAATTTTCTTCATTAAAAGGTTATTATACAACTAAAAACAATTGAGCAATTTGAAATTTTATTTGAAAAATTTAAAATTAAAATATTTTAAACATTTTACCTTATCTGTTGAACCGATACCACTATTTGCATAATTTTTTTTTGCTCCTTTTGTTTATAGGGAAAGTTTTCGACTTGTCCGCCGAATTTGTAATTTAAAAAAAAGTCTTTTATGTTGTTGTTTATGCCACTTGACCGACAGCAACATCAGATCAAGTCCCGAAGGCTATGGGCGATGAAGGTCCGGCTCCTGTTTTGACTGGCACCACAAGGGTTGGAGTCCGACTTGGACAAAGGACCAGTCCCCTAATTTTGAACCGAGTCAAGTGACGAGACCAGAACACTTGACCCCGCACCTCCAGAGGTAATTTTGAGAACTTGGAGGACATTGCAGCCACGACATATTTTACGTGCACCAGCCGCTATTAGTGTACACGGCAGCGTATCTGTCAGCGACGAGCATCGAACCAGTGACTTTCAGATCACTAGCCTGCTGCCCTTGCCAACTGGGCCCCTACGCCCTTTCTGTTATGTTGTAGCATAAATAAATCATTTTTCTAAAATTTCTTCAGAGTAATTTTTGTCTTCATGAAAATACAGTCAAACCTGCATATATCGAACTTCCACATACCAAAATTTTCTATATATCGAACTCTTAGCAAATCTCCTTGTTCATTGCATAGAAAAATTGTCTCTATATATCAAAATTTTTTTCAAGACAAATTGGGAGATTTTATTCCACTTTAGAATAAAATCTCCCAATTTTTGGCATTTGAAACAATATGTCGTGGACTTCAATTCACGGAAAATGTCCCTGATTAAGTTTTTAGTGGACTGAATAAATACGAGCATTTATTTGAACTTTCCGAAAAACTGGCTGTTCAGTAAGATATTCGTAGTTTTTTTTTTAACGAATGTAACTGTGATCATTGTAACCACTGTCTAGATTATTGTTCTTTTAAAGGTATGCAGCACTCAATAAATCTTTCATATTAATTCATTTTTTAGTTATTAACTTTCATTTAATGGGATTCGCATATAAATTAGAAATGGAGTTTCGTATACGAAAATTAGCATTAATTTTTTTTAGGAGAATTATGATAAAACTAAGCTCAATTCTATATATCGAATTTTTTTCCGGCAATTTGCTACTTCGATATATGGAGGTTCGACTGTATTTTCAGAATTGTTTCTCCAAATCAAAAATTTTGAAGACAATTTTAGGATATTGGAACAAAAGAGTGGCAACCTTTCTTCTAGTTTCTCTTGTAAGGTACATTCTGGAAGTGTCAAAGACAACATCCAATTGATTCAGATATAAGCTTTAGAACATGACAGATCATAATCAAGTACATCCTGAGGTAAAAAGGCTTAAATTACAGATGCACAGCAAGGTAAGAATAGACAGTAGAGCATAAAAAAAATCCATATGAAATGTAATCATTGCATATACATGCGGTTTTCTTTAATTGCTTCTAAAAGCTTTATAATATCGTAGTCAAGAAATCTTTGTAGTATTACGGTAAAAAAAGTATCTTTCCATTTTCGTTGAAGATCCCGTTTAATACTTTATGGTAGTTCGTGGAAACCGCTGTTTATGTCATTTTTTACATTGCTGGCTGCCATTTTTGGATTATCCGTGTTTAAAGTCGTTACTGGGGCATTGAATGACAGAAATAGTAGGATAATCCAAGTAAGGATAATAAATTCTTACTTTGATCACGAAACAGTTGAAAACAGCTAAA
>OU015491.1:25816059-25881059 GCA_907164885.2 Dolomedes plantarius
TCCAAAACATCCCAAAGATGCTCAATAGGATTTATGTCTGGGCTTCTAGGTGGCCAATTCATGACAGAGAAGTCGGAGGAATGCTCATCCAACCAACCAGTAGCCAACCGGGACTTGTGAGAGGTACAGTTGTCTTGCTGGAAAACTCCATTACCGTGCGGATAACAGAACAGCATAAACGGATGGATGTGACCACCCAGCAACTCTACGTACCGAATTGCATTGAGGGAGGTTGGTACACGCACCAAAGATCCCAAACTGTGCCACGAAAAAACATCCCAGACCATGATTGAGCCACCATGCCCTTGTACAGTTCCAGCCAGGCATGCAGGATCCATGGCTTCATGAGCCTGACGCCATATTCTCAGCCTCCCGTCGGCGTTAAGTAGTCGGAATCGAGACTCATCACTCCATGCTACTCGTTTCCAGTCCTCTACATTCCAGTCTCTGTGCTCTCTTGCCCAGGCAAGACGTGCAGACCGATGGCGAGTATCGAGCAATGGTACTCTCGTAGGTCGACGGCTCCCGAAACCCGTACGGTGAAGCGAGCGTTGCACAGTCCGTTTACTGACTGTACGACTGGCACCGTCATTAAACTGGGTGGTAATTTGAGCTAATTTTTGGCTTCGCTGGCTGCGTACAATACGCCTGAGCCGTCTCTCACCACGCACTGTCAAGGCTAATTCTCCTTTGCAGTTTGCCCGATCGATAGTTTTTTTCCATCATCCATGTATTCTTGGTATACTCTTGACACTGTCGACCTTGAAAATCCTAGCTGTCTGACGATTTCGGAAATTGAATGGCCCATGCGTCGTGCACCTACGATTTGTTCGCGATCGAAGGCGTCTAAATCAGGCAGTTTACCCATACTGGCAATTCCAACAACTAATTCAGAACAACCACAGTACGCGCTATATATGCAGTTACCACAGCGCCCTCACTTGCGCATACATGATACGCAGCGCTACACAATTTGCATAGGCTTTGCTATCCCTAATTCAGTGGCACTTCAGTGTATATATATATATATATATATATATATATATATATATATATATTAATTAATTGTTATGCCAAAAATGTTTTAATTCCGCGTTCTTTATTATATACTTTTACGTGACGTATCAACTACCGTTTTCTTTAATGCATTTCATATTTTAAATTATATATGTCTCCTTAAAAAGTTCTCTCTTTAGAATGCCGTATATATCCGCGTATTCTATCCAGGTCATGAGAAATGATATCCATTTTTTTGTTTTATGGTGATACCATTATGCTGGAATTCAAGGGAAGAAAGCTTAATTTAACCATTTGTCACCAGATTTATGGTTTTGTAAATGAGCCTACTCTGCTAGAATTGTAAGGTTTGTTGGCATTTCAGTACTTCATTTATTACGTATAGCTCGTGTAGGTTTGAAGCAGAAGCGAGAAAGATTTTGGCGAGAGAATGTTCTGTCTTTTCAAGAGTTCAGGCAATGATTTTCAAAACGGCTGAGGATTGGATGGGATATGAAGGATTTTATATGTTAAGATTATGTTTCTTTTGCAGCATTCCGCATCTGGATTATGAAAACAATTTTTATTAGGGAACAAATGTTTTGTATAACATTTCTTGGCATAACATATATATATATATATATATATATATATATATATATATATATATATATATATATATATATATATATATATATATATATATATAATGTATTAAATATGTGTATCAATTCGAACATACGCTTGCATTTTTATTAAAAATCATCCTATCGTAATATTTTAAGTGAACGGTGGACATTAAAATTTACTTTTTATACTTTTCATCATAGAGATACGAAATTTTGTACATATACACATTTCACTATAAATAAATAGAATACCTTAAAAGAAATTTCCAATCTCATTATAATTTTAAGATTTTTTAAAAAACTTGAAATTTATAAACAAAATTTTAAAATGCTCCTTGCTACTTAATTTTTGAGATATTTCCTCGATTTTGCATTTTAATCCCTTTAAACTGTATAACAAACAAATCTGGGTGTGAATTATTTAATCCCTTGAATAGTTAATTTTTGAGAGATTTTTTTCTGAATTCCGTCCCGATTTTCATCAAAATTTTGCCTTTTGAAAAGTTATAAATCAAATTTAATTACCTTAATGAAGTCGAATTGTAAAATGCATACGCAGTTTTTTTGTAAACAGCATCAGGATTCTTCCTTATCAATTTCATGAATTTTGAAGAAAAATTAAGTAGCATGGAGCATTTAAAAAATCTAAAAACCTTGAAAAATCTGGTTTGAGAAATACAGATTTAAAATTTATTACTACACTTACCCATTATAAATTACTTTGTAGAAGCTTCATAAATGATTTTTTACTTGAAAAAAAATTATTTTGGTACTAATAATCTACAGAAATATATATATTATTTACAATAACACAATCAGTATTACAATGACGAGATTTGCTGAAATAAAGGTCCACCGTTCCCTTAAATCCAACATTATCATGATACAAAATATTTGCATCGCAACATTAAGATCTAAAAGAGCAGCAATTGCTTCGTTGGATTCAGCCTCTATAAGAATATAATACATTATGATTGTTGAGGATTTTTAAAATTCTAAGCATATTTTTAAAGGAATTTACCATTAATATTTTATAGAGTAGAATAATTGTATTAACAATGATGCATTACTATAGTTACATCTATGTATAAAATATGTATGAGGAATAATGGCTAGACTATCTTTTCGTTGAAATAGATTGAAAGTATATTCCACTTCGCTACACAAAGTTCTATTTCCTAGTAATGTTTTAATGGTGATATAAGAACTTTTTTCTAAAGTTGTAACAAATGATACTTCACTTCGCAATAGTTTCAAGTTGTTTATCGGGAGTAAGTATTTTTAATAAAAGCAATCTTTAAACGATGATAAATCAAGCAAAATGTCAAAAGGCTATGTTTTTACCTGTTATTTGAGGGAAAGGAAATATTTACGAAACTTTTCAGGATAACAAAAGTATTATGAAGATACATTGTTTATTGTATTAGTAATGGAGGAATGATATTGGAATTTAGATTAAATTTTGTTCACCTTGCTGTGTTACATAATATATTTCAATTCCCACAGTGATCCAAGTCAGTTATGAATCCACTGTTTAGAAATGTAACCAAGTGTTTTCTGTCTATTTTACCCACTAGAAAACAGCAAGGAACAATGAGTGGCTTGCAGGCTGGATATTCAGGGTATGCTTTTATTATTGAAAACGATTGAGACTTTAAAAAGGAACTTACTATGACCTTCCCTATAACTAATCACTTGACAGATATGTTTGGTAACACGGAAGAGGCTCTTTGAATTAAGGTAATCGAGACACCATGACGTTCCCTGTAACTAATCACTTGACAGATATGTTTGGTAATACGGAAGAGTCTATTGAATTTACATTGTATTTTTAATGGAAAATGTCATCTAATGTCTTCTGTTTTATTCAAAGATTAACTTCACCCCAAATTGGGTCCCCTATTATTATTTATTTATTTATACCAAAAAAATTAATGCCATCTTTAGATCATTATGGTGGCTGCTGTGCAGTCCGCATGATATTTTCCCTTGTACTTACTTTTCCTTTCATGTGATTACATAGCTTTACATAAGTAAATAATAAGAATATTACATATGAACCTTACTTATACGAATCTTACTTATGAATATTACTTATATGAATCTTACTTATTTTACATATATGTATCTTACTTATAAATATTACATATGAATCTTACTTATATGAATCTTACTTATGAATCTTACTTATACGAATCTTACTTATACGAATCTTACTTATGAATCTTACTTGAAAGAATCTTACTTATGAATCTTACTTATGAATCTTACTTACAGATTGAGTATAAAATAATACGAACACCTGTGAAAAAGTATGACGTATTTCACACCTGCAGTACAGCCGCGCCTCCTGCAACAGAAGTCTGCCACCTAGTGAGCGTGAAGAGGAAGGTATCAGTCTCTCAACAGCAGTCACCTACGTTGCATGCTGCTATCGAACTGTCTGTGATAAGTTGAAATGTCAGACCTGTTAGAGTTCCAAAGAGGAATGATATTTGGAGCTCGTTTAAGTGGAGTATCGGTTACGGAAACAGCAAACCTTTTGGGGTTTGCAAGGAGTACGGTATCAGCCGTTAAGACAGCGTACACGAAAGAGGGTAAGACGACGTCTTCAAAGCACAACAGTGGCCGAAAGTCCAAGCTTGCTGATAGGGATAGACGGGTCTTGAAGCGCATAGTAGCCCGAAAGCACAAGCAATCGTTATCCGAGATAACATCCGAAATGAACAGTCATCTCCAGGACCCCGTTTCAAGAAAAACTGTCAAAAGGGAACTTCATGCTGCGAACATTTATAGCAGAGTGGCAATTCGCAAACCCTTGGTGACAGCAACTAATGCTTTCAAGTGACGCCAATGGTGCAGAGATCACAAAGGCTGGTGCCCAAAGCAGTGGCAACAGGTAATATGGTCAGATGAATCATCATTCACCCTATTTCAGACAACCGGACGCGTTTATGTCTGGAGAACGCCCAAAGAAGCGTTTCATCCTGAATGTCTCTTGTTTACTGTGAAGCATGGGGGGTGGCTCCATTATGGTATGGGGTGCGATATCTTGGCGCGGTCTTGGGCCACTTGTTATTCTGCATAGGAGGATCAAATCCAATCACTATCTAAATGTTCTAGGGGATCATGTCCATCCTTTTGTCCAGACTGTAATCCCTGGAGAGCGACCGCTTTTTCAAGACGACAACGCCCCAATCCACACTGCTAGGTGTGTTCAGGAATGGTTCGAAGAGCATGACGATGCAGTTGAACATCTCGCCTGGCCCCCTCAGTCTCCGGACTTGAATATTATTGAACATTTATGGCAATATTTGGAGTCCAAACTTCGTTCCCGATTTCCACCTCCATCCGGAATTTCGGAATTAGAGACCGCTCTGCAGGAGGAATGGCTTAATATTCCTTTAAGTATTGTCCATGACCTTTATGCATCTATCCCACGTCGCATTAAATCTGTACTTCAGTCAAAGGTTGGACCAACCCCCTATTAATAAAGATTTTCCATTATTTCACAGGTGTTCGTATTATTTTGTCCACCATCTGTATCTTACGTATGAATCTTACTTATACGAATCTTACTTATGAATCTAAATAAATAATTCCACGCCTCTGTACAAAGTGCTGGAAAGAGTCACCATATTGATGGCTTAGTTCACCCATCAAATGTTACGAAAAAGGATTTTAAAAAAAAGCCGGCAAAGGAAAGAAACTGGTTTTGCAATTGACCCTACATTTATCGGAACTCACTTTAACGTTATTTGGATTACCGAGACTTAACTGTACGCGTAAAATTTTAAGATGACATTTCACCATCGGTATTACCATCATGACCACCTTTCATGATAATTTTTAAGGATTAATTGCGAAACATCGTACTAAGAATCATATTAAAAGGAATCCCCATTCATAAAATTTTATTAACTTCAGGAAGCCCGAGTGGACAATCTGTTTGTTAGAAATAATGCAATAAAGCCTCGTTAATGAAGTCTAATGGAACCACTTGTCTGAATTAATAAAAGGCCATATTAACTAAATTACCCTAATATTTCACAATTAAAGTAAAGTCTCATTGTATAACCATGACATAGCTATTTTACGCACGAAAAGTACACGAAAGTAATTTAAAGTTGAGGACCGATGCTCGTATATTGGACTATATATGCTCCCGTGAAATAAGTATTAACCATACATAATTCTTTTTCGAAATCTAAAGTATTTTTTCGTTTTCCAAACTATGATAACCTGGATCATCTTCAATTTCCAACCTCAATATTCTCGAATGCAACTGTTTTCCCACCTTCTAGATATTATTATCTAGTTGAATGGGGATATTTTTCAAGCGAAACTAGACCTGTACATTTCAAGTAAAATTTGAATTAACACTGTACGTCTAAATTTTTCTATAAGCCAAAATTTTGAAGTCCCCCCCCCCCAAAAAAAAGAAAATAAAAGAAGTATTTAATGCTTGATGGGAATGCTAGATAATATTTGTGTTTATATGTTTATAATACAATCCTTAAACTCGATATTTTTATTAAAATATTTAAAAAAATCCTTAATATTAAACAGACTTGTTCTGACATACATATACGTAAAGAAAAAATATTTTCATTGACATATGAATAACGTGCTTCCATTTTTTAAACATATATCTTCCCTGTCTAGGCAGGATATGGGAATGTTAAATCTATAGACCTGAAAGTTCCTCTATGAGGTCAGAGAGGGTGGAAGAGCGTACGATACCCCCAGAAGCCGCCCGTGGGAACGCCTTGGGGTCAAAAATACGGTGGCACCTGGCTAAACCAGACTCCGACCCTTGTGGTGCCTTTATAAACCAGAGCCGCACCCCTCACCCCTCTAGCCTATATGAACCTGATCTGGAATAAATTCCGACCAGGGGGCATTAGAAACAACAACAACAACAACAAAATATATGCCTGAATTCTAAACTGTATTTCTTGTACACCAAGACTGTGAAAGCTCATATTACATTAATTCAATCGTATCTTGTTTCATAACTCTAGGGTAAAAACAAATTCTTACATTTTTCCATTTCAATGATACGCAAGTTTTAAAAAACACTGTCATTCATCTTCATCATAATCCTTTCGCGAAATTCATTTCTAATTTATTTCATCCCAAGTGATTTCGTGTAATCGTATCATGAAGCGTTTCTAAGCGCTGTTTCAAAAACCCATTTTCTGGAGAGCAGTAATAACATCCAGGAGAAATTTTCCAGCAATTTATTATTATGTCAACATCCCACGTTCTTTTATTTAAAACAGAGGGAATGTATAAACGCGTACAATTGGAAGAAAAAAGAAAACAATGTCTTCCCTTCAGTGTTACTGTTTTAATAAATTTTTATGATTATTTTATACTCACATTTATGAATTTCGCTTCAGAAAATAAGACTTTTGCTAAAATTTCACAGGGGAATTTTCATTTTCAATTCTCTTATATTTGTATGTCTTTTGAACTTTATAAAATGTATTACTAAACTTATTTAAAACTGTTTAGTTGATTCTATTTAGTCTTATTATCTTAAAGTAATATTTTCCTTGACATTTCACCAACGCTGATACTATTGGTAATACAGGGTGCGGAAGAATAGGCTCTCACGTTTCATAGGGTAATAAAAAACGAATTAAAAAATTTACAGTAAAAAAAGCTTTAACTTTGTGTAGTATTGAATCAAAATTAAGCCCCCTCTGGTTTAAATAAATCGCGCTTCATCTTCTTCAATCTCAACATTTGAAGAAGATGAAGCGCGAATGCAAATGAGCGGCGCTTTTCTACTAGACGGGAATCCCCGTGGATAGCGTATACACGCGAGAGTGAGAGGGTAAACGCCACGAGACGAGGTAGGACGGAGGTGAGCTGCGAACGAAAAACAATTGAAGTGAAGATCGCTTTGCCGTACAGCAGCCGGACATTATCAATCTTACCGAAGGCGTTTTGAAGTTAGCAATCGTTCCAGCGACCTGGTGATAAAGTGAAGATAAAAAGGTTAGTGTGGCGTATGTACAACCAGTGGCGTGGCTGAATTCTCTAATATAACTACCGGGATTAACAAGCGTGATAAATAATTTCCTGTTGCCTGCTAGCAATTGAGTACGGTATTTATGTAATCTAAGTGTGTTGTGATAAATAGAGTTTAGTGTAGAAAACCTCGTCGCATCTTGTTAATGGTGAGTTCGTTGTTTAGTATATACGTTACCACTAACTAAGGTAATGAAAACGGCTAAACTTCATAACTTTACGAAAAGTACATATAATCTAGTCTTTTTTCCACCAGGTTTTGAAAATTACATCAAGCAGGAGGCGCCCGTTATTTGCGATACACTGAAGAAGCAGTTGTCTGAAGTTTTCTATCACTCTGTTGGTCCTCTCTGGGGTAATGGAGTCAATTTCCTCACGAATAGGAGACTATTGGATTCGTTGCACATTTTCGGGTGTTCTAATGTTCCACTTGGTTTGCTTGGTAATGCAAACCCATACCTTTGAAGCCCAATGAAGGATAGTACGAGGGTTGGGGTATAAGTCATGGCAACTATTTTTTTTCTTGAAGATACCAGTCCGGTTGGAAAATGTGACATACACAGACGATAGGACAAGGTCTTAACTACATGTGTGGACAATGAATGGCACTGAAATATCGTAACACACTAATTTATTACGGTAGTGTACAGGGCAATATGGCCTTCACCGTGCAAAAGAATGATAACACAGTACACATAAAGTTGACATGACAAACCTGGGCCTAAAGACCCTCAATGTATTCCCCTGCCCGTGCTACTGTACGATATGGTAGGGCATTATTCCCAAGGCCTTCTACTAATTCACTGTGACATTCCATCGCATTTCTCCCTCGGAGAACGGCTATTTTGATATAAGCGCGCTGCTCAACACGGGTTACTTCCATCTCGCACGACACTCACCAACTGACTGATTTCAGAGCCCTCGCTGCGCTACTACCAGCTATCACAGAGCCATCTGTTGTTCTGCATACACACTATGCCTGCAGAACTTCCACACAACACATATACGTTTGTGATCCGTTCACATATCTGCAAGAAAGAAAATAGTTGCCATGACTTATACCCCAACCCTCGTATTTCGATCGGGAACGGCCTCAGTTGCAGAGAGTCCTAAATGCCCTTTATGTCGCGGTTACAGAATCATTGTTTTTAAAAATCGCTTCAGTAAATAAATCGTGATGCTCACCGGACCAATTCAGGGTGTCTACGGACAACTAGAAAATAAACCCGAACTGCTGCCACCTAACACGCCACGCTATCCCCCACTAATCCCTTACCAGTGACCTTCAGAAATGTGGGAGTCCATTCTGTCACAACCTTTACTAATTAATTATTCCTAAAAGATAAAGTACCAATGTGCTGGTCTACTCACAGAGTCATCTAGAAAGTTTTCGGTTTTCTTGTTTTTTAGATACTAACTAATGAGGATTGCAAAGAATGTTTGATATGGAAGTGCGACATGCGATTCAGTAACTAAATAAAGATGATTTTAAGGGGGGCAGTGGACTTTCAAAATTGTGAAATTTGTCCAAAAATTCGATTTTTTTTATTTTATTGAATTGTAAAACTACGGACGAGTAGGAATGTGTTGCAAAAAGAATTTTTAATTTCTGTGATTACTTTCCTAGTTATAGGCATTTGTGTTTAATTTAGATATTATGTGGTTACTAATAGAAATAACTTTAAATGTGTTTTGCTCAAAATAAAAATTTTCATGTCATACGAATATTCAAACTGCTCCATGCGCATTCTAATTATCGTATTGCTTTGAAATTTAATTTTTATATACTTAACTGTATATCAAATAAATCTTATTGAAAATAATTATGCTTCGTAGCTCAGAATTTCTAAATTTTGAACTGGAAAAGATGATTTATAGGTATTTTGCGTAATAAAAACGGTGTTTTCACTATTATTATTTTTTTCTCTTTATATTTTTAATGAATGCTTAAAATAAGCAATAAGTTTCATTGTTAGTTCTATAAGGTATCCTGTAAATAAAAATTACTATATTATATGCAAAAGAAATGCGCATGGAACATTTTTAATTAGGCTAATTTTTGATATAATTAATAATTCATAATTCATAAATTATTAATATTTCATCATTAAATTTTAACCACTTTTACATATCTATGGTACTAATCACATATTCAAATTTTCAGCAAATGCATTCAAAAGAAAATAAGTTAGGTTTGAAGGTCCACTGTCCCCTTAATGTTGTCGTTTGTGTAATTAATAGGTAGGTCCATGCTCGTTATCTAAAACGAATAAATATATACACTTGAATGGAAACTGGCTAATTACTTTTAAACTGACTGGATATGTATAAACAAGTTAAGGAAAAGGAGCATATAACGTGAATAGGAAAAACAAACGGAAGAAAGAAAGTACTCAAGACACAGGAAAGGAGATAAAGAAATTAAAACCGAGTGATCTAGAAAATCAATGATCTTATGCCCGGAAGTAGTAATAGATAATTGTATAGATATTTATAATAGATATTTATAATTCTATAGATATTTATAATAGATTGTATAATAGATATTAAATAAAAAAGCGAAATTGAATCAAAAATTTAATAAGTTTATATATAAATAAAAATTTAACGAATAAAAACTATTCAAATACAAAGAGAATAAATTATTACACGCAGTTGATTTCCAAGAGAATTCTCCCATTCAATTAATTTTAGGATAACAGTCACGAAAGAATGCTTGAATGGATGATGCATTTATATAAATGTTATATAAGTGTTATACAAGCATTTATATAAGTTTATATATAAATACAAATTTAACGTATAAAAACTATTCAAATACAAAGAGAATAAATTATTACACGCAGTTGATTTCCAAGAGAATTCTCCCATTCAATTAATTTTAGGATAACAGTCAAGAAAGAATGCTTGAATGGATGATGCATTTATATAAATGTTATATAAGTGTTATACAAGCATTTATATAAGTTTATATATAAATACAAATTTAACGAATAAAAACTATTCAAATACAAAGAGAATAAATTATTACACGCAGTTGATTTCCAAGAGAATTCTCCCATTCAATTAATTTTAGGATAACAGTCAAGAAAGAATGCTTGAATGGATGATGCATTTATATAAATGTTATATAAGTGTTATACAAGCATTTATATAAGTTTATATATAAATACAAATTTAACGAATAAAAACTATTCAAATACAAAGAGAATAAATTATTACACGCAGTTGATTTCCAAGAGAATTCTCCCATTCAATTAATTTTAGGATAACAGACAAGAAAGAATGCTTGAATGGATGATGCATTTATATAAATGTTATATAAGTGTTATACAAGCATTTATATAAGTTTATATATAAATACAAATTTAACGTATAAAAACTATTCAAATACAAAGAGAATAAATTATTACACGCAGTTGATTTCCAAGAGAATTCTCCCATTCAATTAATTTTAGGATAACAGTCAAGAAAGAATGCTTGAATGGATGATGCATTTATATAAATGTTATATAAGTGTTATACAAGCATTTATATAAGTTTATATATAAATACAAATTTAACGTATAAAAACTATTCAAATACAAAGAGAATAAATTATTACACGCAGTTGATTTCCAAGAGAATTCTCCCATTCAATTAATTTTAGGATAACAGTCAAGAAAGAATGCTTGAATGGATGATGCATTTATATAAATGTTATATAAGTGTTATACAAGCATTTATATAAGTTTATATATAAATACAAATTTAACGAATAAAAACTATTCAAATACAAAGAGAATAAATTATTACACGCAGTTGATTTCCAAGAGAATTCTCCCATTCAATTAATTTTAGGATAACAGTCAAGAAAGAATGCTTGAATGGATGATGCATTTATATAAATGTTATATAAGTGTTATACAAGCATTTATATAAGTTTATATATAAATACAAATTTAACGAATAAAAACTATTCAAATACAAAGAGAATAAATTATTACACGCAGTTGATTTCCAAGAGAATTCTCCCATTCAATTAATTTTAGGATAACAGTCAAGAAAGAATGCTTGAATGGATGATGCATTTATATAAATGTTATATAAGTGTTATACAAGCATTTATATAAGTTTATATATAAATACAAATTTAACGAATAAAAACTATTCAAATACAAAGAGAATAAATTATTACACGCAGTTGATTTCCAAGAGAATTCTCCCATTCAATTAATTTTAGGATAACAGACAAGAAAGAATGCTTGAATGGATGATGCATTTATATAAATGTTATATAAGTGTTATACAAGCATTTATATAAGTTTATATATAAATACAAATTTAACGTATAAAAACTATTCAAATACAAAGAGAATAAATTATTACACGCAGTTGATTTCCAAGAGAATTCTCCCATTCAATTAATTTTAGGATAACAGTCACGAAAGAATGCTTGAATGGATGATGCATTTATATAAATGTTATATAAGTGTTATACAAGCATTTATATAAGTTTATATATAAATACAAATTTAACGTATAAAAACTATTCAAATACAAAGAGAATAAATTATTACACGCAGTTGATTTCCAAGAGAATTCTCCCATTCAATTAATTTTAGGATAACAGTCAAGAAAGAATGCTTGAATGGATGATGCATTTATATAAATGTTATATAAGTGTTATACAAGCATTTATATAAGTTTATATATAAATACAAATTTAACGAATAAAAACTATTCAAATACAAAGAGAATAAATTATTACACGCAGTTGATTTCCAAGAGAATTCTCCCATTCAATTAATTTTAGGATAACAGTCAAGAAAGAATGCTTGAATGGATGATGCATTTATATAAATGTTATATAAGTGTTATACAAGCATTTATATAAGTTTATATATAAATACAAATTTAACGAATAAAAACTATTCAAATACAAAGAGAATAAATTATTACACGCAGTTGATTTCCAAGAGAATTCTCCCATTCAATTAATTTTAGGATAACAGTCAAGAAAGAATGCTTGAATGGATGATGCATTTATATAAATGTTATATAAGTGTTATACAAGCATTTATATAAGTTTATATATAAATACAAATTTAACGAATAAAAACTATTCAAATACAAAGAGAATAAATTATTACACGCAGTTGATTTCCAAGAGAATTCTCCCATTCAATTAATTTTAGGATAACAGACAAGAAAGAATGCTTGAATGGATGATGCATTTATATAAATGTTATATAAGTGTTATACAAGCATTTATATAAGTTTATATATAAATACAAATTTAACGTATAAAAACTATTCAAATACAAAGAGAATAAATTATTACACGCAGTTGATTTCCAAGAGAATTCTCCCATTCAATTAATTTTAGGATAACAGTCACGAAAGAATGCTTGAATGGATGATGCATTTATATAAATGTTATATAAGTGTTATACAAGCATTTATATAAGTTTATATATAAATACAAATTTAACGTATAAAAACTATTCAAATACAAAGAGAATAAATTATTACACGCAGTTGATTTCCAAGAGAATTCTCCCATTCAATTAATTTTAGGATAACAGACAAGAAAGAATGCTTGAATGGATGATGCATTTATATAAATGTTATATAAGTGTTATACAAGCATTTATATAAGTTTATATATAAATACAAATTTAACGTATAAAAACTATTCAAATACAAAGAGAATAAATTATTACACGCAGTTGATTTCCAAGAGAATTCTCCCATTCAATTAATTTTAGGATAACAGTCAAGAAAGAATGCTTGAATGGATGATGCATTTATATAAATGTTATATAAGTGTTATACAAGCATTTATATAAGTTTATATATAAATACAAATTTAACGTATAAAAACTATTCAAATACAAAGAGAATAAATTATTACACGCAGTTGATTTCCAAGAGAATTCTCCCATTCAATTAATTTTAGGATAACAGTCAAGAAAGAATGCTTGAATGGATGATGCATTTATATAAATGTTATATAAGTGTTATACAAGCATTTATATAAGTTTATATATAAATACAAATTTAACGTATAAAAACTATTCAAATACAAAGAGAATAAATTATTACACGCAGTTGATTTCCAAGAGAATTCTCCCATTCAATTAATTTTAGGATAACAGTCAAGAAAGAATGCTTGAATGGATGATGCATTTATATAAATGTTATATAAGTGTTATACAAGCATTTATATAAGTTTATATATAAATACAAATTTAACGTATAAAAACTATTCAAATACAAAGAGAATAAATTATTACACGCAGTTGATTTCCAAGAGAATTCTCCCATTCAATTAATTTTAGGATAACAGTCAAGAAAGAATGCTTGAATGGATGATGCATTTATATAAATGTTATATAAGTGTTATACAAACATTTATATAAGTTTATATATAAATACAAATTTAACGAATAAAAACTATTCAAATAGAAAGAGAATAAATTATTACACGTAGTTGATTTCCAAAAGAATTCTCCCATTCAATTAATTTTAGGATAACAGTCAAGAAAGAATGCTTGAATGGATGATGCATTTATATAAATGTTATATAAGTGTTATACAAGCATTTATATAAGTACACGACTCATATGTCACATGTATTGTCTCCTATAAAAATAAGGGATAAATACAATATAGGCTCAAACAACTGAGTCTTCTTTCATTTTAATTTTTCAGTATTCTAAGGAAATGCAAATTTGAAAAACTAATGATAAACTTTATACGTAACTCCTATTTTATTTGGGTTGGTAATCTACATTCTTCTACGCTTAGAAAATACCAGTTTGAAGATTATTTCATGCCATCAAGCAATTAATGTTTGCTTTAAGGGACTAGTGTCTTAAACGTACGACAAACTTACAATCCTTGTTACCTTAAGAAATCCTTGTAACTATATTCTGAAAGAGTGTTTTCTCTTTTGGAGAGGTACTATTGTTTATCCTCTGTACAATGCATTTTATTATTGCCTGTGGTATTGTTTATAGTAAGCTGAAGAATTCATCGCTCATTTTTTTCATGAATATGCTTTGTTAAATCTGGCGTTTTATAGTACTGGGTTCGTGATAAAAATAAGCTGTCTTAAGGTTCATTCAATGCACATTTTTGGTTTGCGCAATCCTTTTTAAAATGTTTAATAGACCTTACATTTTTTGCCTCATATAGTGAGTTTGATTAACTTGTAAAATCCTGCTGTTTTATTATGTACAATAATGTTCTATTCCAAATTATTTTAATCATTCAACACTCATAACTGCATGCGACACGGAGTTACAAATTCATGACACTTTCATTTGACTTAATTCCCGGATTTAACACATTGAAACGAGTGTGTTAGTGCATATAACGAGTCATTTAGTGCTTATTTTGGTTTGCGCAATCCTTTTTAAAATGTTTAATAGACGTTACATTTTTTACCTCATATAGTGAGTTTGATTAACTTGTAAAATCCTTCTGTTTTATTATGTACAGTAATGTTCTATTCCAAATTATTTTAATCATTCAACACTCATAACTGCATGCGACACGGACTTACAAATTCATGACACGTTCATTTGACTTAATTCCCGGATTTAACACATTGAAACGAGTGTGTTAGTGCATATAACGAGTCATTTAGTGCTTATTTTGGTTTGCGCAATCCTTTTTAAAATGTTTAATAGACGTTACATTTTTTACCTCATATAGTGAGTTTGATTAACTTGTAAAATCCTGCTGTTTTATTATGTACAGTAATGTTCTATTCCAAATTATTTTAATCATTCAACACTCATAACTGCATGCGACACGGACTTACAAATTCATGACACGTTCATTTGACTTAATTCCCTTGATTTAACACACTGAAACATCTTTTATTTGTCAAATATTTAAATGCACGACATCATTTAAAATGAATTATTAAATAAAAATTAATGAAATTACGTAATCAAACTTGAATTATCGCAAATTAATAGTTTTGCTTTTATCAGTTTTCCTTTAAGTTTCCCGATTCAGAGCGTAAAATTTCTTAATTTTCCTATTTACAAATCTTAATTACTTTTAAACTGAGCGCCGCCTTTATTTAAATAAATTCTCCATTTTCGAGCTTATTCGTCACAATTACGGCTTGTCAGGCTCCGGGCAAATAATTTCTCTGATCCCTGGCTGCTCCTTCATTATTTCCCCAACGTCCCTGGTGAAAAGTAATTATAATTTTGTTGACACTTAGGAATATTTACGTCTTAGTTCCTAAGCTGCTTTAATAAAGAGCGCCGTTTCAAGAAGAGGCTATCAAATTATGAAATAAAAGAAACAGAGCTGGGATTCGTAGCCCTGAGTGCTGTTTATATACGTCAAAGCTGCGTATTTGTTGCCTCTGTTTAAATTTGTTTATTTAACATTTCCAGATGCTTGCTAAGGGATATAGAAGCAAAATTATGTTTGAGTTTCTGTGTTTGGATACTCTAGATTCTTGTCAACACTAAAAGCAATAAAAAAAAAATTAATGATCAACCATCTTAGTCATTAAACATACTACTCTATCAAAGTTTTTTGGTACATACATATTCTTATATCAACTAATAAATAAAATTCATTACACGTGTAAAAATACTTAAACAATTTGAAACATTGTTTTAAAAAATGTCAAATTATAAGCACGTCTAGTTTTACCTGCCTTATCAATCAAGAATATTTGCAAATTGTTTCTGTTTTGTGCATAGAGAAGTTTTAAAAATAACTAGCATTATTGCCCGGCGTTGCCCGGTTAGATATATAGATATAAAATTTTTCATGCATTCCATCAAAAAAATACTGGGCTGACGACTCCACTAAAAGTAAGAAAAATAAAATAAACACTTCGCCCTACCCCCCAGACCAACTCTCAAACCAACCCCAGATCACCCCTCGCAACAACCCTCTTTTCCCCCGCGAATCGAATTGAACTGATTGTTGTGAAGGGGCTGTATCCAGATTTAAGAGGTGCGCTTAGGGGCACAAAAATCATTAAAAAATTAATTTTAAAAAACTAATTGAGCTCCCAAATTTCGTTTTTGCTGCGTTAAGTTTCTCGGGTCCTAAACATTAACTGTGCCGAATTTGGTCCCGGTGGGTGAATCAGTCTATGATTCTATAGCGGACAAACGAACAGACGAGCTCTTATTTATATATATATATATATATATATATATATATAGATTTAACATCAGGATTGATAAAAATATTTGTTTAAAAATTCTTAGTAACTTTAAACCGGAAAAACATTTTGCTTTTCGAGAAATTTTTGCTTTAGATAAAATGTTTTCAGAAATTTTTCTTGTCACATAAAATAATTCTGATGATATTTTAATGGAGATAAAGCAAATGAACGCTATACAAGTTTCCATACAGATACTTCGCATAGAATTATAGGTACAACTTTTTGAACAAAGTATATCATCGAAAAATTTGTTTTGAGATAAAAGAAAAATCAAGGGTTCAAAGTACAGATGAACAGCAAGGTACGCACATACATTGCAGAATATAGCTTTTGTATCTGATTATATACCAACCTAAAGACACGTAATATGTGTCATTTTATTCTAAATGATCTACACAATATTTTCACCATGTAAACACAAAAATGTACTTCTTTGAGATTTAATGTCTCTTGTCGCATTAAATTTTGATCTTGATTCGTACCTAAGATTAATGAAGAACTTAAGTATGGATTTTGACAGTCAAATATAGACATAACTTTTATCCAATTCAAAAAAGAAATTTCTGGAAATTCCACACGTATGGATCAAAAGCACAACTCTTAATAAAATCCAAAGTAATCCTGAAAATTCAATATCAGAAGTATAAAAATACTGGACTATAGTTTCTAAGGGCTCAACAGCTGTCTCCCTTAGGAGTTCATAAAAATACTGAGGGAAAAGCCACGTGAGGTTCTATAGGGAGACTTTTCACCAAGTTGAACGCAGACTTTTCACCAAGTTGAAAACCCGTCAATAGAGGAGGTGCCTGACGGGAGTATATAAATAAGCAAAGAAAAAAAAATTGGAAGAAAAAAATACAAGAAGGAGTGATACGGAGATAACAAATTAAATCAAGTTAAATAGAAAAAAATACATGAGTTAAGTACTAAAAAAGTAAAGGATCGTATCATTAAATAAGAAAATGTATAAATAAATGCAAATTAAATTAAAGCATAATGGAATGTAAGAAATATATAGATTGTTTGTAGACTTCAGTAAGGTATTTATGCTTTATATTTATTGTAGAGTAAAGAAAATATTGAAGGACACAAGTTTGCCTGAACCGAGTTAAAATTCAAGATTTGATATTGAAGAAAATTAAATCTCAAATAAAATTAATTTTGAATTCGCTGAATGACGAATAAAAAATTTTACGTGGAAAAGTTTTCACCGGCTATAATTTCAAGTACATTAAAACTGATGGCATTTTTTCATTTACGTTACAATAAACATCTGGCGGAAGAAGTGATAATATTTTATTAATCAGCTTGGGATTAAAATCAGCTTGATTTTTATTCATTCCATTACCGCGTTGTTTCTGTATATATGCGCTTAACAACAAACTCCCCGGTCCTTAGATCGACATTATTTTAAGGTTAACTTATTTTTAAGGACTTGACTTACAAATTTCCTCCTTTCCTTCCAAATCTACCGCGCAGAGTTCGGACACTAGTTATACGACTGACTAACTACATTTGTCTTCAACCACGGACCTTCTGATGTGTAGATAGATGCTCTAACTCTCCTTGGCATGTAGATTAGTATTTTTCAATTAACATTCCTTATCGTTGCCCGTAACTATTTGAGGGTGCATGAAATTGAATGAAAAAGGTTTATCTCCCTTTCACGAAAAACAAAAAATTTACTGCATTAGATAACTATGATTTGAGAAAACGTTATTTGTAACATGTTTGTATACAAGTTTACCAGGATTTGGTGGCTGTGGGGCCAAGTTCCTATCAGCTAGAAACTGCATATGGTTTTGGGTTCATTAATTCTAACCAGTTACTTGTCATTAACTAATAGATGGGTGAATATTAAGTCAAAAGATAAACAACTCATAAAGAAATGTTTTCCCTATTTATTAATAACTTTTCTCTCATACGCTGAGTGCGACATTACATGAAAAAAGATTGCGTTGTCTAGATAAAGAGATCCGAAATATTAAATAATTTTGATATAAAACCACTCCAAGGAATTTCAATAATTTTTCAAACTATGATTAATCTTTAGCTTACGGGATCCATTTTTCCAATTCCCTCTTTAGAACGGGAAAATTCATACCCCCTTTGTAAGAACGGCCATTAAGGAGTTACTTACTTACTTACTTACACACACACACACACATATATATATATATATATATATATATATATATATATATATATATATATAATATATATAAATATATATATATATATATATATATATATATATATATAAATATATATAAATATATATATATATATATATATATATATATATATATATATATATATATATATATATATATATATATATATATATATATATATAATAAATATATATATATATATATATATTCTTGGGCACGTATTCTTGGGATACATGCTATCCCACCCCGTAAGGAAAAGGTTAAAAATACTCAATTATAAAGAGTTACGAACGAGAGAGAGGAGACTACGAATATCTGCTTTGGTGCTTGTAACAGATTTTTTAAGCCAAACTTTTCTTTCTCCCTTACGTCATTGCGATAAGATTCTATAAAAGCACTTGATTTTGATAAGAACAGAAAGCACCAATATAACTCCGCCAAAAAATAATCTAAAAGAACTGGAGTGCTCAGAGGAATTGGTACAGTGCTTGAAAATTAAGGACCAAAAAAGGTAGATTGTCCCAGGGGAATGTTCAAGCATTTTCCTGGGATAGTATCGATTATATACAATATTAACCAAACTGATAACATTTTTGCAATTTTTTTTCTTCATTCTCACATTCATTAGTGAAAAAGATGGCATGGAATACTGACTACCAGAAAAATTTACTCTCAGTCTTTATTTCAATGAGAGAACCAGCCAAACTTAAGGTATCCGTGTACATTTAAAACGGCACTTTCGGTCAAAATGCCGATTTTTTTTCAATAACATTAAAACCTAACCTTTTATCTTTCTAATTGTGTTTCAATTTATAAATATGAGGTATTTTAGTGCGAAATTAGTTATTTTTAATGTAAGAAATGTGTCATAAAGTTACTTTTAGCGTTTTCTCAAAATTAATTTTTTCATCGTTTCTTTTCACACAAAACTTCCTATAACAAAATGCTACGCTCAAAATGCCTTAAAATTTTGCATACTTTATCTATAAACGTATCTAATAGACTGTGCTGATAATTGCATATTAATCATATTTTTTACTTACATAAGTATGAACTGCAAGTGACAATGAATTTTAAGTGATTTTCCTGTACATCAGTACTTTAACTGCTACAGAGAATAACAGAGTAATATCCTGAGAATACTCTGTTACTTAGAAAAGTTATCTTTATTCTTTATTTTGTAAAATTGTAATATATTTGTTTGCTTTAGAGTTATCATGTTTTACGGGAATGACATAATTTCCTCGATTTTTTCCAGCCCCCCCCCCCCCCTCTGAAGAAATTATTTTTATGTAACAGCTAAATTTTTTATACATTTTTCCAAGTTTTAACTAGCATGTCATTATAATAAATATATTAAAAGACAAAACTTAAAATAATGTCAAAAAATCACCTCCGTAGATGTACGGGTACCTTAAAAGAGCAAAGTGTGCCTCAAATATATTCAAATTAACAACATTACAAAACCCCTTGATTTTATTTAATAACTTCTCCGGAAATCTAGTTTGTAAAGCAATAATTTTTTTTTGTGTTGTATGGTATGTGAGAGCTCACAAACTCTGGGAACCTAAATTTTATTTATCAACAAAAGTGCTTGTACATAAATTCTGATAAGTAGTAATTGCCCAATTTGTAAATTTAGGAGTCCGTTTAGGTAATTCTTATCTCCTAATTTCGAACCTAATTTCCTAAGAAATATGTGGTCATAAACATTTTTCATTGCATTCTTTCATCATGATTGAATATATATTTTAAATCCTTCTGTTTACGCTCCAGTAATTTTCTTTAAAGTTTAATGCATTCTATATGAAAACATGGCTACTTATTAAAGTTTTTACTCTGAGCAAACATTTCTTTTTACAGATAAAAGAGTTTGTTTTCAAGAATTAATTTCAAGATAATTATCTGCTACTCTTTGTTAAAATTTATTTTACTCCAGACAATTGTAATTTATTATTTAACGAGGATTTTCCAGCCTTATCTTTTGGAATTGAAAGTTTTGTATACCTTACGTAACTCAATCAAAATGTTTTGAAGTTTTCAAATTAAGCTCAGGGCTTAAAAGACCAAGGCAATTAACATAACAAACACTTCATCTTAGCTGCCACACTGTTACTAGGAAACCTAATTACACTTTGTTGACACTGAAGTATTTTAAAGAATATTTTACTGTTTTGTTCTCTTTAACGTGCAGCAAAGGATGAGATGTGACATTGAAGATCTCATGAAATCCCCATTTTTGAAGAATGGAAGACAAAGCATTTACTTAGTGTGTTCGATAAATATTAGAAAAACACACGTTAGACTCAGTTATTTTGATGGGTCCGTTTACATTTAATTTTGAAGAGTTTTGATAATTCCCCTTCAATAAGGGCTTATACAGTTTAATCAATAAACCTTTAATCAATTAGAATCAAACGGAAACTAAGACAGTTTTATAAATAATTCGAAAAAGCGAAGATAGTAAAAAATTGCAAAATGAAAATTTATTTAATTATCAATTCCTTGAAATGTTTGAATGTCTAATTTGCATTGATTTAAGCAGTATATGAACGAAAAATCTTATGTAAATTGAAATACTAACTTAACTATGAACAATGATGGTGTTGTAGACATATCATGCCATAATTAATAATAATTTTAAGCAATATCATTCTTCTATTCCCTTATCTTCCAAGCCAAGATACAGTGTTGTCCTCGACACAGCACATTTCATTAATAAATCTTCTGATATTGGTTAAAAATAACATCTTGACAGGTAAGAAACTTTTTTACATTGGGTATTGTAATGTGATTATAAAAACCAGTATGAGCAGACAAAGGAATATCGTTTTGGTGGGACTATTATATACCTTTATCCATAGGTTGTTACTGTGCGAGTATACCTAAGGAAACGTTTTTATTTCTGTGTTGATGCAAATCGACGGAGAGTAGGTCTTTTAAAACAATTTGGTAATCTAGCATAATTTCGTGGTATAATGTTCATTTGTGTCCGTGTGGATGTATAATGAATGATGAATCTGTTAGGTACATGCCTCTTAATGGAGCACTGATATATTTTTTGGCTCATGACCACAGTATTGAACAATTCAACTTCTACCACATGCAGGTTGTTACTGTGTGAGTATACCTAAGGAAACGTTTTTATTTCTGTGTTGATGCAAATCGACGGAGAGTAGGTCTTTTAAAACAATTTGGTAATCTAGCATAATTTTGTGGTATAATGTTCATTTGTGTCCGTGTGGATGTATAATGAATGATGAATCTGTTAGGTACATGCCTCTTAATGGAGTACTGATATATTTTTTTGCTCATGACCACAGTATTGAACAATTCAACTTCTACCACATGCAATCCAAGTAATATAGAAAAAACTTTGATCCCGATTAGTGATTGTAAGTATGATCCAGAAATTCTGAAATTGTAGACCTTTCTTCTTCAATAGTTTCTCTAATGTGTTTAAAAAATGAATTAACTAAAAGAAAAACCTCAAACTAAAGATGGATCCGTTACGAACAACAATTTATGAAGATCAAGATTAAACGCCAATTTCACAGCATTTTATAGCCAACAGGACACATAGCAGCTCGTGATATAATCGGACTAGAGTGGACTAGAGTGGGCGGATGGGGGACATTTAGGAACACACTTAGGGCTGACTATTTATCAGTATAGTCTGTCAGGTTCGACAGCCAGCAGCAGTATCACTCATAAAAAGAGCATAAAAGGGAGTTCAGCATAAAAGGAGAAGTTGCAGCGCAAAGTGCCTCTAATACCACCAGTTAGAGAAACATGTATTTTATATGGTGTATCTATTTTAATGGTATCGACCGTCATTGCATGAAATTTATTTTTTATTCAGTATAATCTTTCTGCAATTTTGAGTTATCAGTTATTTTACTGGATTTAAATATGGCATGAAAATAGATCATTAAATAGTTTGAAAATCATTGAACTGAAAGTTGTTAAGACTGCTATATAATAATTAGTAAGAACTATAAATGATTTTATAGTTATACGAAACAACACATTAGATCTGCATAAGATACATGAAAAGTATGGTGACGCAAGTAAAAAATTACCAAGTTAGGGATGTGAATATCACGAAAAATCGAAAAACACTGGGTCAGAATATAAAACCGGAGACACCGAAGATAAATCTTTTTTTGCCGCGATCGTAATTCAATTCATATCACAAAAAATATTAAAGAGTGCGTTTAGAGGCATTGCCAATTTATATTTATCTTTATTATGTATCACCTATATACGATTATTCAGATTTTAAATATATATATATATATATATATATATATATATATATATATATATATATATATATATATATATATATATGTATGTATATATATGTATATATATATATATATATATATTATATATATGTATATGTATATATATATATATATATATATATATATGTATATGTATATATATATATGTATATATATATGTATATATATATATATATATATATAGATATGTATATATATATATATATGTATATATATATGTATATATATATATATGTATATATATATATGTATATATATATATATGTATATATATATATATATATATATATATATGTATATATATATATGTATATATATATATGTATATATATATATGTATATATATATATGTATATATATATATATATATATATATATATATATATATATATATATATATATATATATATATATATATACAATATATATATATATATATATATATATATATACAATATATGAAACAAACAACTGTCGCATTAAAAGACTGTTTAATATAATCTGAAGTGTTAAAACAATTTATAGGTTCTTAAAACTTATATCGGTTTAGGTTTATTTTTTCCATATATCTAGCATCTCAGACAAAAATGGAGGAATAACGAAAACTTTTATACTAGTGCACGTCTTTGATCGCAGAAAAGAGGTTCTGAATCATATCCGAATCAGAGAAGTTATTGATTCCCAGCAATTTAATTTAAGAAATGGGTTCAAACTGGCACATGTGTCATTCATTTCTGAGATGCATTTTCGCTAGAGTAATCAGTGATATATCAGCTTGTCGGTAAATAGTTTTATCTCTCCAAGAATCTTTGGCACGTCGAGAATATGTAGCTCTGTATTTTTAAAATGCAGTCTGCAATTAGTTTCTCTCACTGACATGTTTCTTGTTAAAATGTTTCCTATTCTACCGCTATATTTTACACTTATGTGTCTGTAATTGAAGCCCTGTATCAAAATGGATTTACACTATACAGAAATTATGATTTCTGACTCGTAAAAGGGAGATAAAGGATTTTATTCGGACATATATATTGGGTTCGTTCAAAAATGTAAAATGTAAACAATAGAAATAAACAAAATTAAAATTCAAGCATAGACTGCTAAATCACTATAACATAAAACTTATCCTGCAAAGAAAACATTTTCAATAGAGGATAGCGCAGAAGCTTCATATCCCCATAATGAAAAAAAAAACAAATAAATAATCCAACAGAGATAGATAAAAATAATACTAAAATAGACAAAAAAAAACAGAAATCAAGCACTCTGGGCATCCACGCACCAACGGCAAGATTCTGTATAAGTGCCGGAACTGAACCATAAAACAACAGAGGTAACCGACAGGTCTCGTCATCAGGGAGCCTAACCATGTCAGTTACCTCAAGGGGAACTTTCTAAATAGGATGCATGTAAGCCCAAAAGACATCCCAAGGCCCCGAGTCCCCCAAAGAAGCAATTAGTCAAGAAGAAAATGAAAAGACAAACACAACTTACAGTATGGGCTCAACGCACCTTACATGCAGAGTTCTTAATTTCTGTTTGTTTTTTGTCTATTTTAGTATTATTTTTATCTATCTCTGTTGGATTATTTATTTATTAATTGTTCGTTGAAAAACATCCAGAAGTGGAACTTAAAAGATAATTTGTTATCCATCTTTCTAAATAAGAGTTTCTATAAAACAAAATGCATCATTTTTATGGTTTTTTACAGTCAATTTTCAGGGTAAAATGCCGGATTTCTTAAATTCCATTTTTTTGCTGTTAATACAAAACGTATTTTTAAAATGGCAGCTAGAGTTATAAGAGATATTTTAAAGAAAAACCATAAGAATTTTATCAGTATTTAATTTGTATATGTTTGAATTATTTTTCGAGTGGATTACTTTTTTTAATTTCCAGCAAATGGTAAAGGTGGTGGGGAACACAGGTCTGGCTCACTGCTTAATCTAGTAAATGCACCACTGTTATCTGCCAAACTTCTAGATCGCTTAAACCGCAGTTATTTTGAGATTAAATGCAATATTTTTCCAAATCATTCCTCAACTTGTCAGATCTCAGCATATATTTCTAAGCTGTAAGCTCCATTACTTTTTACACTTCAGCCGTTAAATAATCGGTAAAGTACTGGCATCAAGATTTCCAGTACTTCATCGTTAAAACGACAAATACATTTTCTTTTTTTTTTTAAAGAACAATTGCGATTTCCATATAATGTATCAGACTCGTTTCCTAACAGATTTAAAAAAAATACGTTAAAATCCGCTTTATTCCAAGAACTTTCTAGCGTATTTTATTTCGTCCGTTACCACAGGGTTAAATCTTTTTACGTGGTGGGCGATTTCCAACTTGCAAGAAACAAGAAAAAGTCATTAGCTGCAGCAAGTTACCGGTGAAACTAACAGAGAAGGTTTTGTGAGAAATTGGTCTAAAAAGACAACTTTGTGAAGATAAGAAAGTTGCAGCAGGATTTTATGGATATGCATTAGTTTATTAAGATTTCAGCCTAATGATCGGTAACCTTCGAAAAAGTTGAATTGTTTATGTTGGTTATAAAATATTATTCAGTTGTTAGGTAGCTAGATATCTAAAAAATATTAATTTTTTTCAGTATTTTTCTTTCCGTTAATATTTTAATAGTTTCAGATATAAAGAAATGTGCATTATAAAGAATCAGGTTTAGTAACTCTACTTCTAAATATTTGGTACCAATAATACAGAAGTTCGTTCGAACTTTATGGAAACGATTTTGTAATTTATTTTTGGCGTTTGCATATCGAAATAAAATTTGGCAACTTCAGAATACTCGTCTGCTACTGTTTTGTTTTCATTGGAATGTAAAATAAAAGTTTTATTTTGAAAATGGCTTCTAAAATTGATAAATGACTCGAAGGTTACGTAACTGCACTTTCCGGGGAGAAGTATTGTTATCAACAAATTATAAAGCGGTGTAAAAATCGCGGTTATGGCATTTCAGAAAAATGTATTTATAATATATTAAATTTGAAAGGAAAAAAAAGTCTAACTGTGAAAGTAAAAAGGAAAACATGACCGCGAAACCTCATCCTAAAACTGTTCGAACGCATGTAAATATCAAGAAAGGGAAGTTTCTGATCGTAAAAGAAAATCCGCCGACCCAAAGATCCATTGAATCGAAACTAGGAATGTCTTCTGACACTGTAAGTAAAATAATTCATAAAGATTTGAAGTTAAAAAACATATTTAAACCCAAAGTTCATCTGCTTTTTCTAAAGCATATTGCTGAAAGAAAAACAAATTGTAGAAAATTATATGAAAACCACCTAGCTACTGAAAAATGGAAATGTTTGGTAACACTCTATGAGGCATGGGTGTATTCAAGTGACTGTAATAAAAAACGATCAATTTTTTATTGCTCAACTGACGGGAATGACCGTACGAAATGGCTTCGTCAGTGTACAGAAAAGTTCCCAAGGGGATTTGTGATAGTTGCAGGATTTTGCTACAACGGCAAATTAAAAATTATAAAAGTCTCAACTAAAGCCAAAATTAATCCACTCTACTATCAGCGGAATATTTTAGAACCAATTTTTGAAGAAGAAATTCCAGTCTTATACGGAAAGGACATTGATGAAGTTGAGCTTCCTATGGACAAAGCCTCTAGCCACACGTCTAAATCAACTGCTTCTTATTTAGCAAAGAAAGAACAGAAACAGGAATAAAGTGTATCGCATTTAATGAAATACCTGTAAAATCCCCTGACGCTTCTCCAATAGACTTTTCGGTTTATTAAAACGAGCCTTAGGAAAACGGCATCCAAGAACACTCAACGGACTTTGGAAAAAGGTCCAAGAGGAATGGTGTAAAATTGACATGACAGTACTAAGAAAAAGTTTATTTTCATGAAAATTTCAAGCTAGAGCTATTGTCAAGAGCCATGGCTATCAGATAGAAGCAAATCGCCCCCCAAAATACGGCATTTATACATAAAACTTAACTATCAAAATCATTTCCATAAAGTGCGAACGACCTTCTGTATATTAGATTTTTGATTTATCGGGACTTAGAAATATGGTGAGCTAAAGGTGTCTCAGTGTCAAGTTATTTTAAATAGTTTCTTTATATTTGGCAGTGACAGAAACAACATAACTGTACGAGTATTATTCTATCATGTTTTAAGAAAAGAGGTGGATGAACCAGGAACTGTAACGTCTCCAGTTATGGCGATTCATAGTGAGGATGACTTCTTTATTACAGCTTGTAGTATCATATTTTAGCTGGATCATTAATTATGACTCAGATTTACTGTCCTACTATTAAAATGTGAAAGATTTATTTTACTTTTCGGACACTGTTGTTAAATATGCTTCCTCATCAGACTTTCACTGTTACGTACATTGGAATCACTATTTTGTTTACGTCTGTGTTTTAATCATTTACAGCATGTCATAAACCACAAGGCGGAAACAAGCACGCTGAATAAAACCTCAATAGTACCCTAATATATATATATATATATATATATATATATATATATATATATATATATATATATATATATATATATATACATACATACATACATACATACATACATACATACATACATACATATATATACATACATACATATATACATTTATATATATATATATATATATATATATATATGACTGTAGATTCTAAATTATGCATGGTAGTTTGTGTATACTGCACTCATATATTCTTCTCCGAAAAGTGAGTGTTATCTTAAATGCAAGGTTTTCAAATTGAGAATTTTTGATTTCAAAATCAATTATGGTGTACATTTGTATAATAAATGTAGTTGTTATGAAACCACAGAACTAACGTTTTTACTGCCTAAGATATACACCGAATCTTTTTTAATTGGACCGTATGGTAATAAATCATTCAGATTTAAAATTATGACATTGTTTGGGAATAAAATTTAATTTAAATGTAGGAGTACAAGCTGCAACTCAGCTATTTTAGTAAGAGAGTTATGCCTGACTTTTAAAATATAACCACTATTGACAAGTAATTTATGCACTCAAAATTTACCTGGAATTATTTTAATCACATAATACGGGCTAATTTCCTATTTGCCCGTTAGTTATCTTTCTATTAATGAAATTTGGATGATTATTTTCTGTAAAATCACTTAAGGAGATCGATACAACACTGTCAAAATGATTTATTAGAATTAGACTGTTAAGTTAGAATAACTCAATTAATCCATGTATATTTCATGTAAACTGACTTTACAAATTTATTCGTATTACGCATGGATGTTTGTAAATTTCAAGAAATATTTAGTATTAAAATAAATACTATGTAAAATTAAATATTTTAATTATGTATTGAGAAAGCAATTTTAAAAGAGGGTTTTGGTGAAAAGTAGTAGCTTTAGGAAGCCTTTTTGATATTCATTTACTCCTGATGTATTTATTAGATCACTTCTCTGAATTTCCCTACGTAATTCTAGCTCTAACTTTATAATTTAACAAAAGGTTTTCTTATTTTTCAATTAAGTTTTCCGTTTAGACGGGTTTTTCCCTTTTTCTTCCAAGCTGAATTCATTCAATGCGCTGAGTCCTGCTAACTTTGGATTTACTATTTCAAAGTACTATTTCAAAGTTTATTTCAAAGTTATTTTTTTATACATTTACTAAATTTTTGCACATTTAATAACATTTTATATGCTTACGAAAATCATTTCCAGGCAAGTCTTTTAGAAATATGCCTACCATTTTCATAGCAATTCATTTGATCATCTTGATTGCACGCTGAATAAAACCTCAAGAATACCCTAATATATATATATATATATATAACGTTTTCCAGTTTTAAGTCTATATTTTCTTGGATGAGAAATATGGTTGATATTTAGTTGGTCGATATTTTGTGTAACATTGCTGCAATAGGAAACATATATATATATATATATATATATATATATATATATATATATATATATATATATATATATATATATATATATATATATATATTAGGGTATTCTTGAGGTTTTATTCAGCGTGCAATCAAGATGATCAAATGAACTGCTATGAAAATGGTAGAACAAAAATAAACGGGGATGAAAAGAAAGTGTTGTTTCTAATCTACTGGCATGCGAATGAAATTATTCTGATGAGATCCATAAGGCTGTTGACTCTAGTAAAATCAGTGACGAGAAGAGGGTTTGTAATGAGATCTTCTCTGGTAAGGCCCAGACACTCCAAAATGTGCTCCGGGGTGGCCTGCTGGACATGGCACTTAGTGCAGATGGAAAAGACCTTTCTTCCCCCGTCAAAAGAAAGACTCATGAGGTGTCCACTAGCAAGGCTAGAGAGTGCAGTTTGGGAGCTTCTATCACAATTTAAGAAAATTGGAGTGCCAGGACGACTCCTCTTGTACCAGCGATGGGTGGGGGGAAGTCAGCGAAGAGATATTATCTAGGGACTTTCTGAAAGAACGTAGTTCAAGGTAATTAAATGAAGTGCTAGAGAATGGAGCACCCTCGAAGCCCACCACAGCCAATTTATCCGTGATTATCCCCATGGGAAGGGATCCACTGGAGGTGAAGAGCATGAGACTGAGTTATCCTCTTCAGCCTGCTTAAGAGAATCATGCCAGTTCAATCATCCACAGAGGTCCAATTGCTAAGAAGTTGTAGCGAGCTATGGCTGTCAGTCATAATCCACAAACCCTCACAATCGATCTCAAACAGGATGGCTGCAAGCCCCTCGTCAATTGTGATCAATTCACGCCTGAAGACAGAGCAAGATTGCGCATTACGTTGCCTAAGAGTGATTTCGCGGAGGGAAGTCTTAATGTATACACCACTACGCGCACCACTATCAGCTATTCTTCTGAAGGAGAAAATCTTTTTAGCACCGTTAGGAATATCATTGATGACCTCCAATGCCATCTAAGATGGGTGGTAATATGGTTTTACTTATTAACAGGTGAATCAGGATTGTAGTGAAAGAAAACCTTCAGGAGTCCCTCCGAGGGACCAGTACAACATTTTAAAGAAGGAGACTCAACTTCCCGAAAAATCAAGTTGTGAAAAGTTTTTGATGAAGAAAGTGGGAATTGGATTATTTTCTTGGGAATCTTATTTTCTTTATATTAAAAGAAAGGCAGTCTGTTTAGCCGCTACAAATTGAAGTATCTTCCGAGAGTTAAAATTCTCGAAACTCTTTGTACAGTCCACTGTGAGCTCCACGACTCTATTTTCATCATTGAATGATGTATAAAACTGGGTAAAAAGTGATTTCACAACGAAGTTTTTTTGACAATTGAAAAATTATTTCGACACTAAAACGTAAGTAAACCTTCATAAAAGTCGGTAACTACTACAGTCAAATGTTAATAATTTAAGATAGATACCCATACAAAAAGACCATATGTCATAGTAAGTAAATCCTAAACCCACTAAATTCATGCAATAAGATATCTAAGCAAAAATACAGGGTGTCCATAATTAAACTTCCCTACTTTAAAATTGTCTACAGTCGAAACTATTGTTCAAAAAGTTATGAAATTTTGTGTAGGACATATTGAAGGGATGGGAATTTGTTTGAACGAATAAAAAAATTAGTTCAAAATTTCACCACCAGAGGGCGTTTTTTGATGAGTTACACATTTGGACAACATTTACTATAGTTAAAAATATTATTTCTACAAGACATGTTTAACATGACGGCCATCATTTTCAACTACCATTTGAAATCGTAAGATAGCATGTTATACAGTTGACTGCAGTATGTCCGGGTAAATGCTGAGAACATGTCGTGAAATGCTGTCTTTCAGACCAGGTATAGTTCTTGGTTTATCAAGACTGACTAGATGTTTCACATGCCCTCAATGCCAAAAGTCGCATGGGTTGAAGTCTGGGGAAAGGGGAGGCCTCACATTAGGAAAGTGACGAATATCCCCTTTAATTCTGTAAAGTGATTTTTGAGAACGTTCTTAACACGAAGGCTAACGTGTGGAGGAGCTCCATCTAGGATAAAAATTGTGCGGGAAAGGCAATGACGTGATTGCAGATCCGGAACAATTTTATTCAGTAACAAGGATACATATCGCTCCCCGGTGACCTAGCGTGTTACTGGACCTCTAGGACTTAACTGCTCGAAGAAATACGGCCCGAGAATAAAAAATGCAGAAAATCCACACCACACGGTTACTTTCGGTGAATGCATCGGAACATCTAAGATTAAACGCTGATTTTCTGATTCCCAAATTCGGTAGTTGTGAGTATTCACCGAACCGTCCAAATAAAAGCGTGCTTCGTCTGTCAAGAGGATATTCCAAGGCCATTCTGCATCAACCTCAAAGCGAACAAAAAACTGAAGTGAGAACCATCTGTCGAGTCTCGAAATCATGTGTAAGCAACCTCTGCACAAATTGGAACTTGTACGGATAATACCGGAGGATATTCCGCATGACCTTCTGGACTGTTGAACGTGGCAGATCCAATGCTTCTGCCACACGACGGACACTGGTACAAGCCTGTTCATTGGAAGCTTTGTCCTCTTCCACCTGAAACGCAAACTTCTCTACAGCTTCTGCGGAAACAGGTTTCCTTCCTCTTCCAGAACGAATGTTAAAAGAACCAGTTTCTTCAAATTCGGCCCACATTGAAATCGGAGACATTTAACAGTCAATGGACCTTTTCGTTCCCCTTCAAACTCCGAAATTTTCGTAGAGCAACTAGTGCTGAATTATCGTTTTGGTAAAACAATTTAACTAACAAAGTTCGATCTGGTAATCGTAACGATGACATTCTGATTAGCAATGACAAGCACGCTGAAAACAAAATCTCCGTGAAAGTTTCTAAGTTTTATAACAGCTTCTGCTCTACGTCGACAAAAATTAATTTGCATATTTTTTTCTTCTTTGTTCCTTCAAATCTTTCCGAAAATTAGTTATCGAGCAAGTTTCCGATCGACTTTGCAATCACTTTAAAGATTCTAAAATTTAATGAGTATGAGTTAGGGTGACCTACGGATAAAAAGATGGTGAAATCTCAAGTAAATAACCAGTCGTAAATGTGCAATTCATCAAAAATTGCCCTCTGGTGGTGAAATTTTGAACTAAATTTTATTCGCTCAAACAAATTCCCATCCCTTCAATATGTCTTACACAAAATTTCATAACTTTCTGATCAATAGTTTCGACTGTAAACAACTTTAAAGTAGAGAAGTTTAATTATGGACACCCTGTATATGCGGTAAAGAATAAAAGTAAATTATTTTAAGGAAATATTGCATGTGAGATACAGATCTATAACAAAATGTTTCATGCTCCCACTGAGTATTTTGTGTATGAATTGTAATAGTCTCATTATAGTTCGCATTTTTTCTTTTATGATAAGGTTTTTTTGCCATTTCATGCTGTTATGTAATGTACATAAAGTATGTAGGTCCCATGTAAGAACTTGTTCATTAATTCTATTTAAATAACAATACCATTATTTATATTGAAGTATCAACATGCAAAAGTATTAAAATCAATATTCTGTGCGAAATACCTTGGGCATTATTCCCCATTATCCTCTTTAGCACTATTTACTACTATCTTACGTTTTGGATTATTAATCTCACAAGCAAGTAAATTTTATACAATATTTTTTTTCAAAAGCATACGAATTCTTCTTTTTCTGAATTCGTTGTATAAGAATTTTGGAATATCTACAGTATTGATCGTGATTATCTTCTTTAAAAATGGTCGGTTTCTTTCTAACTGTAAAGATTATTTCTAATAGAATTTGGGAAACATATTTGATAACAGTTGTGATCTTTCGCAGTGTCTTTCTGGCATTTTTCAAAGTTTTTATTTCGCTTTTCTGCCCAAAAGATAACCCAGTATTAAATAGGATTCAGGAGAAACTTGAAACATGAATGTGATTATTCATCAGTGCACTAGTGGGATCGTTCCTATGAACCGTTCACGAAAGCGTTTGTGAATTATGCATGAAGAAAATCCCATTTAATGCTCTTTAGCCTGATGAATTTGTTCGAAACTAGTTACTACAGTAATTTTTATTGTAGTTAAAAGGTTATGTTCCTGTTATACTAGAGTTTTGTTTAACTGAAGGGACTGAAAATACTCTTATTATATGATAGTTTTTGTACCCAATTACTATCTTCTACCTAACTGCAAGAAATATAAAAATATCATAATAATTTTAATCAGTCCTATCCACACATATCTATATATATAAAAGAGCTTGTCTGTTTGTTTTTCCGCTATAGAATCATAGACTGTTTCACCCACCGAGACCAAATTCGGCACAGTTAATATTTAGAACCCGAGAAACTTAAATCAGGAAAAACGAAATTTGGGGCGCAATTAGTTTTTTTAAAATTAATTTTTTAAGGTTTTTTTGTGCCTCTAAGAGGTGCGCGTACCCTCTGTGGATAGCTCTTTTCCCTAACCAGCTGCGTTCAGAGGGGCTGCGTTCAGAGTGGTTGGTTTGGGGGTGACGGGGGGTGGGTCAAATTCCAATGCGCGAGAGGAAGAGGATTGGGAATGACCTTTGGCCCTGGCCAACACAGACTCAAACACAAAGCCTCGGCGTACAGTCCGTGACGTCACATACCCCGGTCATTCGAATCGTACGGTTTCGGCTCATGACCGAACATTTAAAAGCCTGATATTAGCACTTTTTGCTACTTCAATCAATATCAATATATATATATATATATATATATATATATATATATATATATATATATATATATATATATATATATGTGTGTGTGTATATATATATATATATATATATATATATATATATATATATATATATATATATGTGTGTGTGTGTGTGTGTTTGTCGGTGTTGCCCTGGCTCCCCAGATAAGCACAACTTTCCTGGCTCTGCTTTGTGAAATCTGCAGATGATTCGTTTTCATGCGAAAATTGATGCAGACGATTTTTTTAACGGATTCTTAAACGGATGACGCTCTTAAAAAGTATAAAGGTATAAATGCATCTGGGTGTTTATCTTTAATTAAAATAAAGGATAAAAACTAATAATACCACCAGAGAAACGTGCTTCGTTTGGAAAGTCTTCTGATGCGAAAAGAAAACAAGCACAGAGAGTAGTCGAAACAGAAGAAGAAGGCAATCGAAGGCTTCAATATGCATGAAAAATTTAACATCTATATATCTACCCGGGCAACGCCGGGCAATAATGCTAGTATATATATATATATATATATATATATATATAATATACACACACGGAGAGATAGTGAGTCAGTAAGTGAGTATGGGTAAGCTTCATCTGAAAGTGAGATTAACATGATGACAGTAATTGTTCTCTATAACATTAATTGTGATCTAAGGGTAAAGTTGAAACCATCATATCGCAGCGTAATTGCCATTCTAAAACTGATGCCTTTACAGATATATTTAAAGCAATTGATGGGTGTCCGACTGCATCTGAGATTAAAGGCCGTTGTTATTTGAACCATGATGATTGGATGCCAGCGAGATATCGATAATAGAGTGCAAGTGGAATATTAATATATTTTCGTTAGAATTATGTATGTTTAATGACACAGCAGTATGTTGCATATCACTCAGTAAATGTAAATAGATGTGTCATTTTATGAACAACGTATCGAACATTGAAATTGTTAAACCATACTAATAACATAGATGATTACGTTTAAGATGTGTAATCGTACTTTATTAAGGGGGCTTGGAGTACGATTTTTTTAAGATAGTACTATTTTATATTCTTTGCTTCGTGTGCGGCATTTATTTGTAAATGTATACAAGAAATTTAATTACATAAGTAATTTCTCTTTGTACAAATTTTATAAATTTTAACCAACTATCAGAAGACCATGATATTTTTAATATGTCCTTTAGGCGGTCCGCACACGGAGCAACTCAAAAGAAACTGTTAACCGACTCCAATCACAAACCAGTCCGTGATGAGTCGTAACCTATGTAATTGAATGGAGCCACGCACACGGCGCAACTGGTTACAAACCCGTCAGCAACGCGTTTGTAATCAGTCGCAGGCAACTCAACGTGTCGAGTAGCTAGCAACTTCAGTCGCCAGTTTCTCTTGCGTTGTGCGTGTTATTGCACAATCTATGTTACAGCCGCTCTTTTGGCAAGCTGCCAAATGACGTACACGAGTCACGTGACTTCTGCCTAGCGATGAAATAAAATTCTAACGTTTTTTGTTGTATGGAATATGTGCGCCCATATATACGGTCCGTTTTTAAACGATTGATCAAAGACAATCTATTGCGACGATTTTTTAAAATAAATTAATTTCTGATAATAATTTAACTAAAAATAATGCCCGGAATAATCTTCCTTCCATGACAGGTCGCAAACTATTGATTTGAATCACTTTTGAGTCGGCCCGTGTGCGGAGCCGCATCACTAACGAGTTTGCAGCCGATAAGCAATTTCAATGGCTAACCAGTTCAGTTTCCTTTGAGTCGCTCCGTGTGCGGACGGCCTTATTGCTTTTAAGTCTAAATGTTTGCAACTTCTGTATTCGTAATTCCTGTATTGTTTTGTGTATTGTATATGTATATATTGTTTATGTAGCTTTGTATGTTTGTTTTGGTGTTTCTTTTGTCTGTGTGTTTTAAGTTGTATCTTACATGCAACACTGTAAATGGAATTATCAGTAGTGTGCATTTTGGATAAATGAAATAAAATTAAAATAAAATTAAATTAAACGTGGTGTAAACCTATAAAAAATAACACAAACTGCATATACCTATGATTTCCAAAACATATTTTATGCGGTACTGTTAAACGTTTCCTATTGTTCATCAGTCTTTACTATTTCGGATTGCGATTTTTGAAATAAAAGTTTAATTATGCCTCTAGAGCTATAGGTTTAACATATGCATCAAAAACTGAACATGCTATAATCTTTAAATATTCTAGAAGATTTCACATTTATGTGGTATTGCTAAGCGTTTCCTATTGTTCATCAGTCTTTACTATCTCGGATTGCGATTTTTGAAATAAAAGTTTAATAATTATGCCTCTAGAGCTATAGGTTTAACATATGCATCAAAAACTGAACATGCTATAATCTTTAAATATTCTAGAAGATTTCACATTTATGTGGTACTGCTAAGCGTTTCCTATTGTTCATCAGTCTTTACTATCTCGGATTGCGATTTTTAAAATAAAAGTTTAATAATTATGCCTCTAGAGCTAGAGGTTTAACATATGCATCAAAAACTGAATATAAATATATATATTTATATATATATATATATATATATATATATATATATATATATATAAATATATATATATATATATATATATATATATATATATATATATATATATATATATAAATATATATATATATTATATATATATATATATATATATATATATATATATATATATATATATATATATATATATATATATATATATAAATGAGTGTGTGTGTGTCACTTAGTTTCTTAACCTTTCATGCCTCTAGTATAATATATGGTTATGCCATTCTCCAAATAAATACTTCTATTCCAATTTTTCAAAATTAAAAGATAATAAGCTCGTTTTTTGAATTAGACATCTCGCTTCTATCTTCATTTGCAAAATTGAACTGAAGATCAATTTAGGGACAACTGAAACTTTAATATTCTTTTAAATTGTCTATGAGGGCAGAATTCCCTAAATACTTGACCTTAAAACCTAGACATCGTAATTAAACATTCATGGGAAGTTCTGTGGCTAAGGGTTTTAAAGCGATAAATTAATAATACTGGGAATTGGAATTAGGAAAGGGAGTTTAAATGCTAGAATGGAAGGCATAATATTAAAGATATTACATATCAATATTTATATCTATATCTATATATATACAGGGGGATTTTTTTTTAACTGACACTACTCAGAGCCATCTGTAGCGCGATCTATCAGTCAGAATTCCACCAAAATTCATAGAGGGAAACAAGGACGACCTGGGAAAGAGTTTCCGTGGGAAAAAAAATTAGTTCCAAAAGTAGCCGATAGGGGAATATAAGGCGCACCCGAGAATTTGCATAAAGGGCAAGTAAAACATAAAAATACAAATTTACGACTATGCACTAGACAGCCGCGCCAGTATTTCGGGCTATAAAGATAAGGGATGAATACCGAAAAAGTTCTAAGCAGACAACTGAATAAGAAAGAAAATTCACTGCAACACTACTTTATGCAGAAAATTCCCTTCTCAATTCCTTCAATGTGACCACAGTCCTCGTGGACGACACATTGCATCGTGAACACTATGCTCTCAATGGCCAAGCATAACATGCCACCAGGAATGCTCGGGAAATGTTGTCCTTTAGAAACGCCAAATTCGAGACTCCACCAAGATACACCTTAGACTTTAAATAACCCCACAGAAAAAAACGTCACATGGGTTAGGTCACATGATGACCCTTTCTTCTGTAAAGCGAAGGCGCAACAGATTCCGCACTTTATAGCCCAAAATACTGGCGCTGCTGTCGACTACGTAGTCATGAATTTGCATTTTGATGTTTTTCTTGTCTTTTATGCAAATTCTCGAATGCTCCGACAACAGCGCCATATCTTCCCCTATCGGTGACTTTTGGGACTAATTTTTTTTTTCACGGAAACTCTTTCCTATGTAGACCTTAGACCCTCTATAAATTTTGATGGAATTCCGGCTGATGCATTGTGCTACATATGGCTCTGTGTAGTGTCAGTTTAAAAAAAAAAAATCCCCCTGTATATGTATGTGTGTGTGTGTGTGTGTGTGTGTGTGTGTGTGAGTATAGTTTTCTTTTAGTCTGAACAAAAGGCAAAATCCTCTTTCAAAAGTTGAAATAGATAATTTCAGTATTCTTTTTTCCCTATCAAGAGAATGAAATGTATGGACTAGGAAAAAAGTCCAAGAATGTTGTAGATAACCATAGTACCCCAATTCTAAAACTTTGAAATTTGGATGAAGTACTTGTGATCTCTCGAAACATAAAAATTCCTTCCCACTAGAACACGAGTGCTTTGCCGAAAAAATGTTAGAACTAGCTTCTTCAGGGCCTTAAAAGCCGCGCGTTGGGAAAACTATGCCCCTTCGCTTAAAAAAAAAATTTGTAATGAGAGAAAATGCAACTCAGAATAACTGTTTATACAAAAGGATAGAAATATGGAAAGAAAAATACAAGAAAAATAAAAATAGGGGTAAAAGTTTGATTACAAAGATATACAGGAAACAAAATAAACAAAATCCATAATATTAAAATACTAGAAAAATAAATAAATGACAGATTGGTTGCCATTGGATAAAGTGTTGGTGTTAAGAAAGGAAAACAGTCCACACGTAGGAATTTATTATTTGCAAGGCTCTTAATTAACAGCATTTCCATGTTTATAATGTTCTCGAGAGGAAATATCTTAATAATTAAATGGGTCAAATCAGTTATTCATGGTCAAATAAAGCTAAAATAATATCATAAATTCCTTGTCATAAGTATACAATGCTACGTTGTTGCGTAAATTTCAAATAAATGTAGCAACGTTGCTAAATGTACTGTAACATTTACGTATACAAAACAATTAAACATTTATTCAAGTATAAGTGATAAAGTTTCATGAAAATATATAGTTAAGATAAAAAATGATTAAAACTCACCAATCGAATGTAAAACACTTTAGGCTCTGCAATAAAGAATTTTCTTTATCAGTAATCATACACAATTATGGAATTTACATGACATTTTGACATTTTAATATATATAAAATATGAAATAGTTTTGTAAAATTATAAAGTTAGCAAATACGTTTCAAGGGTAATTAAAATGAATATTACTCTTTTCCTATTATGCGAAATCAGTTTAAGTTATTTACGCTTGTTTTAAGGCACAGCTAAATATGTGCGTATCCATACTTAATTTTATAGTTAGGAAGTAATCACTGAGTTAACTGTATGAGTATAATAGGCAGGAAAGCTTGGCGAATCAAACTTGACAACTTCACCTTTGCTATCGTTCATTTGATTCCAAAAATTAGGATAAATTTTCATCATGTAAAACCATCTTGGAACTGCGTTATCTGTAAAAAAGCTGGGAAATTAACTTTACCCAAATCTATAAATCTAAAGCCACCTAGCTGGATTTGAACTCATCTTGATTTGAAGTTATTCTAGGGCAAGTGGATTAATAGCTTTTTCTAAACTTTTACTACTTATTGTAGTTGATGTTTCCTTTATTCTGAGAGATCTACATTTGAAATATTAGCTTATTAATATTAAAATTATTGACAATCAATATGCACCTAGTCATACCTGTATAAAACCAGTCGCTTTGACTGGCTTGGTTGTTATAGAATTAAAGTCATGTTTCAAAGAGAACCTGTTTGTAAATTAAGATTTGACATATTTCCCATGGCAATGTAACAATACGTAAATTACAATAGTTTCTTAAGAAAATCTGAGTCATAAAAGAATTTATTTTGCAGTTTTATTTATAAAATATTATTCATTATGAGCTGATTGCGTGAGATTGTCGTTACGTCATGCCTTTCGTTTATTTGTCATCTTATTTAGCTTTTATCAGGCCATGGTGATACGCTATGAACGTTGTACAAACAGAAAAAAAATGAGAAGGAAAAATTAAAATTTTAAAGCAGTGCAACTACTGCATTATTCACCCTATAACATTAATTTAACGAAACGTACTTTTGCTTTGAAAGACATTTAAGCGAATACAAATCCAAATATTACGAAAAACAATTTATATTTTGCTTTAAACGGTTGTCTTTCCTACTTTTTAGAAAACTGGCAATTTTGTCTAAAATATTTTTCCGTCTTTATTAACCAAAATATTTTCCCAAGAGCCCTGTGAGCAATAGAATTACGGACTTCTTCACAGTTTAAGAGTGTAAATGGAATTTAAACATGAACGAATTTAAACAGACATTAACTATTCAAATTGTTAAATTGGAAAATTATAATTTTCTCTTGATATTTTGGTTCTAAAATGCTTTTTTTTAAGAAATGAACATTTTTAAAGTTTCGTTCTCGAGCGTTTGTAAGAAAACCCCTTTTTCAATTCCTACTATTAGTTCACACTCTCTCTATATATATCTTGTTCAAATTTTCAATCGTTAATAAAAGTACTTTTTATTCATCCACTCAAGTTCAAATACATTTTTTTAAACTTGTAGTGGATGACACTTGACGTTAATACAGTTTTTTCAAATATTAATTCATTAATTAAATTTAATTAATAAATTTTAGTTTTAGACCTAGAGCGTCTCTTGCTCTTGAATAGTAATTTCCCTCTTGTTACTGTGTAAACGGTAGCACTGCGGTATCGCGGGCTTCTCCCGTCATGTAGGTTGCGAGATCGAATCCCCAACCAGACGCACTTTTTCTCTCTCTTTCCCCCCCGCCTCCTAATCTCGCACAGTAGGCAAGGTTCTGGCAAGCAATCCTTTTTTTTTCAATTCCTACTATTAGTTCACACTCAAATTTTTCTTTGTTGACCTAAGTAGGAATTGACTTTAAATTTTTTTTTTATATATTACTTGTTTAAGTTAAATTATACTATTAAGCATTGTGGGAAGTACAGGGTATCCGGGCTAAAAGTATACAAAAGTCATGGCTAATTTTTACGGAACTACCCATTAGAATTAAAAATAATTATTTAAATAGAAAAAACATCTCACCAAGTTTTAATATCTATCATAGATTTCGATCATAGTATCATAGATTTCGATGCGTGCACTTTTTGTAGCACGACAAACTTCTGAACTGGTAATCCAGTTCTTTCCAAGTGTTTTGTAGCCTATCAGGAGTTATTACACGAATTGCTTGAACGATAGGCTTCTTAAGGGGATGGTGGACTTTCAAATTACCAAAAATTGAGCAAAAATTGGAATTTTTTTGGGGGGTGTATTAATATTTTAAAAACATGTAAATATTGGAATGAAATGCATTTAAAATGTGTAGTGAAAAGAAAAATGAAAAATTGGTGGCTTTAGATTAGTAAGTATTAAAGGTAGATAGAAAATTATCTTTTAAATGACTTTTTCTCAAAATGAGAAATTTCTAGATTTGCAAGTCTTAAAAATGCTCCTCGCGTCATAATTTTTGACGAAATTTTATGAAATTTATAATAAAGATTCCTGTAATACATCAAAATAAAGTTATGTATCCATTTTAGGATTCGAGGTCATTTAGGTTATAAAAGTTTAACTTTAGTGTAGAAAAGTACAAAAATTTCGCGAAAATTCAGAGTACAAGCATAAAAATATTTTCTAAAAATTAACTATTCAACGAAAGTACAAAAAAAATACATAACTTTGTTCAGAAAGTATTTATAAGCAATATAAATGCAAAATCAAGGGGAAAAGTTTAAAATTGAGTCGCAAGGAGCATTTTAAAGAAGGGTAATTTAATTTAATTTTTTTAATTATAAAATATTTTTTAAAAAATATTTATAAAATTTTATAAGGTGTTTAATATTGTTATACTTTAATGAATATATATACAAAATTTCATATCTCTGTGGTAAAAATTTCAAAAATCGTTTTGAAAGGTCCACCATCCCCTTAAACTTATCTACAGTTTAAATTTTTTGTTTATACACAACGGATTTTAATGCATCCCCGAACAAAAAAGTTTAATAACTTCTGATATGCTACGAAACACTCGGAACTGGATTACCATTTAGACGAAGGGCACGGTGGACATTAAAATTTACTTTTTTTTACTTTTCAACATAGAGATACGAAATTTTGTACATATACACATTTCACTATAAAAAAAATAGAATACCTTAAAAGAAATTTCCAGTCTCATTATAATTTTAGGATTTTTTAAAAAATTTTAAATTTATAAACAAAATTTTAAAATGCTCCTCGCTACTTAATTTTTGAGATATTTCCTCGATTTTGCATTTTAATCTCTTTAAACTGTATAACAAACAAATCTGGGTATCAATTATTTAATCCCTTGAATAGTTAATTTTTGAGAGATTTTTTTTCTGATTTCCGTCCCGATTTTCATCAAAATTTTGGCCTTTTGAAAAGTTATAAATCAAATTTAATTACCTTGATGAAGTCGAATTGTAAAATGCATACCCAGTTATTTTGTAAACAGTATCGGGATTCTTCCTTATCAATTTCATGAATTTTGAAGAAAAATTAAGTAGCATGGAGCATTTAAAAAATCTAAAAAACTTGAAAAATCCGTTTTGAGAAAAACAGATTTAAAATTTATTACTACACTTACTCATTATAAATTACTTTGTAGAATCTTCATAAATGATTTTTTACTTGAAAAAAATTATTTTGGTACTAATAATCTAAAGAAATATATATATATTTTTACAATAACACAATCAGTATTACAATGACGAGATTTGCTCAAATAAAGGTCCACCGTTCCCTTAATCGTGCTGCAAAAGGTGCACACATAGAAATCTATGATAGAATACTATGATAGAAATCTATGATTGATATTCAAACATGGTAAGATATTCTTTCCATTTAAATAATTTTTTTAAACATTCTAATGGGTAGTTCCGTAAAAATAAGTCCTGACTTTTGGATACCTTTAGCCCGGACACCTTGTACTTATTTAATCAATTCTCGCCTCGTTACTTATGTGGAATTAACATCATCATGCCGTAAATAGTCGTACAGTTTATTATTTTCCATTACATTATGAGTTTTTATAACTTACTTGCTGAAAACCCGCGCTTCGCTACGGAGTACATTCAAATTAAATACAACGGTAAATGTATGCAATTAATGCCAAAAATAAATAAATATATATATTTATAATAAATGAGACGATCAATATATCCAATTGATGTAAAAAAATATTTATATATATATACTTTTATTAAAAAATCATAAGGAATATTTTTTTTTTTTGATAATATCCAATCGTCTGCTGCATTAGAAAGAAAAATATTTTTTTTGTCTATTTAGTTGTTGCGCACGTGACGATAAATTTATTTAAAGTACCAGAAAAAGAAATCACGTGATCAGCATTTAATAAATTAAATTCTAAAAATTAATCTTTAAAGATACACCAAAAATCAGGAAATGGAGGTAAAAATTCGAAAAAAAATTTCATTTTGAAGGAATTTTTATGATCTTTCTCGTGATATAAATTTTATAACCTCAAAGTATTATTTTAAATGCAAACGTAAAAAAAGTTTAAAAAACAGCTTAAAAATTTAATTTTAAAAAATGTAAGAAGAATTTTTTTTAAATCTTTCTTAGTGCACCCCTACACTATTAGAAGAATCGCCATGCAAAATTTCAGCCCTTTAGGTCCAGCGGTTTGGTCTGTGCGTTGTATGTCAGTCAGTCAGTCAGTGAATGAATGAGTCAGTTACGGAACTGTTTTATATATATAGATATATCGTAACATCTTTATGCGTAAAGAAATAAGCAGTAAATAGCACTACTCGATGAAGTTAATTTATTTTTCCTTTAAAATGAGCATTCTAAGTGGTTATACGTTGCCTAAAGTCTTTGTTTAAATCTTAATAGTCTCAGTAACCCAACATACATATGAACTATTCGTGGTTAAATATGACTTTCTGTGGCTCTCTGTTTAATTTTCAAGCGTGTCCTTTGGAATTCAGACTGACATGCTAAATGCTGTTAATCAGTGTAATGTCTTCCAAATATTTCCGTTACGACTTCCGACGATGCACTGTAAGGGAGTTTCTCGAACAACTTCAGACAATTGTATTATAAGCCTATTACGCAATTTGTTCGCAGGGATGCAACAGAATAAATATTTAAATATTAAGCAGTGACTATAAGTTTCTCCTCTCAACGTCTCTGTTAACGAACGAATTCTGCAAAAATTATTCTAATGCATGCCCTTTCAGAATCTTTCTTCGTCATTTAGGGTATACTCACTTTATAAAAGTCAAGAATTTAATTTAAAATACGCGTTTCTGAATGTTGAAAGTTCAAGGGATTTGAAATTAATTTTTCAATTTTTAAAACTTTGTGAAAAGCTCAGTTATTTGACCAGACTTCTGAAACATATATAGTAGCTAAAGAACCTTTGTTCGAGCATGATTTTTTTAATATATGGGGATGAAATAGAAACATCGTACTCAGAAGATGTTTGTATATAGCATATAGGTTGAAGAAAGCTGTTCCTTGCAATCATATTAATTAATATGCATTGCAAATAGGTTTATATATATATATATATATATATATATATATATTGACAGTTGAAAATCTGCTTAAAACATGACCACTTCCTATGTAAGGTGATAAATTGCTTTTCGATAAAAAAATTGTGCGGTCGGAGGACCCCCGTCAGGAACGAAGTTCCTTACGTTATTTTTTCAACTCTAAACGTGATTTAATATGTAGATTTCTATTGATTATATATATATATATGTGCATACATACATATATATATATAATATATTATAATATATATATATATATATATATATATATATATATATATATATATATATTGCGCTATTCCAAGAATGAAATGGAATATAAACGGCCAGCGATTGTGCGGGTATTTGAACCAGGGACCTCTCGCTCCGTAGTGCGATAGTCCGATACTCCGTAGTCCGATGCGATAACCATTCAGCCACAGAGTCCTTGAGAAAAAGCTCTTATGAAGGGGACATAACGCTTTTTCGTTACGTGACGATTCCTGCCAGTTCACTCTACTGTAAGCCGCGTAAAAGAACTTCGTTCCAAAAAAAAGAGAAAAAGCAGTGAAATAATTCAGGTTTTCTGATAAAGTAACAGAAGAAACCGAACACCCTTTGCGTTGAAATGTGTTGGCGTAGTGGAATAAAAAAAGACATATTTTATTCAAATGAAATTACTAGCTCTATGGGTAATGATTCTTTAGTTAAATATAACTATTGCCCCCAATTATAAATTTCGTGAACCTATTAAAGCATCAGCTATTTTGTCACTCATTTTTGCTCACATTTGATTTTTACTTTAAACCAATTATACGGATTCAGAAATAGAACCCAGACCTATTTCAGAATCAATATCTTCCTTAATGTAGCTCCCACAATATTCTCATTTTAATGTATATTTAATCTAAAAATGTACACTTCCCTGACTGCATTGATGTTCAACGATTATTCATTGAGACTTCTTACCAACATTCGAATAAAACTGTCAAACTCGCGGAACACGAGCATTCGAAGCGAAACAACGCATTCAAAGTAATATCAGCCCACGCATTGTTCTATTTCTGTGCGAAGCCCTTTTAAAAGGCGTATAACACCATCTCCTCATGTTGTAATGGATTCATCAGTAGGCAAACATCATGAAAGTCTGTGTCATTCAACTATGAATGTGAGTAGAACTGTTTGCTCACCTGTGCGATACATTTTTTGCACTGCCAAAGGGTTGGTAAATTTTATCAACCATTGACAACAATATTTTATTCGTCCCATCATTGACATTTTTGGGGTTTCACAGTTACCCTTTCAGATCTCGAATACGAGGCACGGATATACAGTCGAACCCCGTTATAGCGAACCCGGTATATAACGAACTCCTGGATATAACGAACGAAAATTTTGGTCCCACCGTTTTCCTATTGTATTTAATGCTAATTTATCCTTTTATAGCGAACCTCCGAAATCTTAAGTATCGGATATAACGAACATTTTTTTCAGTCGACAGCTGAATTTTTAAAATTTTTAAAATTTTTTAATTTTTTAAGAATGTTGGAGATACAACGTATGTTGAAGTAGCAAAGAATGTTGAAGAAGAAGATGATGATGAAGATTTACCTATCACGATGTGGATTGAAAGGCACAAAATTTCATCATTCTCAGATTGTGGCGTGCAATTGATCGAAACATGTGATGATGAAGTCATTACATGTGAAAATCCGACTGATGAAGATATTGTGGAAGAAATTAAAATGAATCATTCTGAAATCGAAGATTCTGCTTCTGATGTTGATGAAGAGGAGTACATGAATGACGAAATCTCCACCATCTCAGATGCTACAGCAGCGAAGCGTGTGATTAATAAATTTTTGTCTACACAAACAGTGGAAGAAAGAGTGTCGGAGTCATTTGATGTATTTGACAAAGAAATTCATAAAATGTTTTTGAAATCGGCATCACGTCAGCAGAAGATTACCGATTACTTCTGTATCAAAACAGTGAGCACAATAAAATCAATATAAAATCAATATATTTCTATTTGTCTTCATTTTTAGTTAATTTAATTAGTACTGTGTCAGCTTAATGTAATCGATTTTAGTCATTTTAATTCATTAAGGATCATTTTTAATAGATTTTATCATTCATTCAATACATCATTATTGATATACATAGCAACTAATGAGTTATACATTTGGAGAACTTTAACATTTTTCTTAATGGTTCGGATATAGCGAACCACCGGATATAGCGAACTAAATATTTTGTCCCTTGAAGTTCGTTATAATGGAGTTGGACTGTATTTGTACGAATACGTTGTTGCAACTTCAAATTTGCGATCTCTAGATGGCGCTGCAACGCACTCTCTCCCTATTTAGTATTTTTATTAAGTATTTTTGTTTTGGAGAGCAGAGTAGGCGAGACTGGGATGAGCTATGAAGCACCACTTTTCGTAACCCAGAATATAAGATTTTAAGATTTATTTGTCCGTATTTGTAATGTCTGTAGTGTAGAAAATAAATAATTTAGTGAGGACTGCGCTGCTTCCTTACAACCCTGGATCGGACAGTAGAACTGCCCCATGCGTGTTGTGTTACATACCGTACATCGTAATCCCTAATTTTCCAGACTACCTCTTAGTTATTGTCTTTTTAACTTTTCAGTCTCTGTCGGGATATTTATTATTACTTTAAAGTTATTACATCAAGGGCCTGTTCACATAGGAGTCCGTTGCGTTGCGTTAAGGAAAAGATGACGTTGAGATGAAAATAAACCAATCGTAGGCCTCCAAACGATTAGCAATGAAATTTTTAACGCCTATGATTGGTTTATTTTCGTCTCAACGTCATCTTTTCCTTAACGCTACGCAACGGACTCCTATGGGAACAGGCCCTAAGGCTGATATGTACTAAGAAAAAAATCGTATTTCCCTTTTCCTCTTCTTGCAGACTCTTGTGGTAAGAGGAGTCCAGTTGACAGTTCGAGAATTCCACCCCCCCCCCTTAGGATTGATATTTTGAGGGATTGTAGGGGGGGGGGGGGTTAAGCGCTGCCCCAAAATTTTTTATTTAAAATATATTTTTGTCAACTATTTACTGCTACATAAATTCTGATAATCAAATAAAATTGGTATTGTCAGATAGCCTGAACTTTTCTGCAAAGCGCTACAGGATTCATTTTATAAATTTCGTCCACCGAAGGAATTTATGAGCGTTTAAAGCACACTATACCAGATTTTCCCCCGAATAATTTAAATTTTAAATATTAATTGCATTTTAAAAAAAAAACGAAAAATGTACACAAATGTAAAATTTCTTTCTCTATGACAGAGTACAATTTTTTAAAAAAATCTTTGAATCCAAGTCGGCAATCCGAGGACAAATTTTCTCCATAGGTTAACATTGAGGTGAGCGAATCCAATAGGGTTAGTACATAGCAGCCTTAAGCCTTAAAACGTCCTCATACGAATTCATAATTTTAAATTGAGGTTACGTCAATAAATCATTATCATTGGATGAAATAGAAAATCTATTAATGGCACCTAAACCAATTAATAAAATTACAGTGAGTTGTAGTAAAATATAATAAATAACGAATATTACTCACAATATTGCCTGTTACCATCGGCGTTTTGCATTTATCAACTTTGAAATTCCTCTTCTCCCAGATCTGACATCTAAGAATTTCAAAGCATTTGCGTTAAGTACCATTAGATTCCGTTAAGTACTCCAATTTATTTATTTTAAATACTGTTAAATACTGTCTGAAAAGTTAAAAACAATATAGAAACTTTGTAAAGCAAATTAAAAACAAAAGAATCAACAGATTATATAATTTCCAATCCATCTATATACATAAAACAGTGCCGTAACTGACTCATTCATTCACTGACTGACTGACTGACTGACATACAACGCACAGACCAAACCGCTGGACCTAAAGGGCTGAAATTTTGCATGGCGATTCTTCTAATAGTGTAGGGGTGCACTAAGAAAGATTTTTCAAAAATTCTTCTTAGATTTTTTTAAATTAAATTTTTAACTTGTTTTAGTAACTTTTTTTAAATTTGCATTTAAAAGAATAACTTGAGGGTTATAAAATTTGTATCACAAGAAAGATCATAAAAATTCAATTAAAATGAAATCTTTTTCGAATCTTTACCTCTATTTTCTGATTTTTGGTGAATTTTTAAAGATTAATTTTTAGAATTAATTTATTAAATGCTGATCACGTGATTTCTTTTTCTGGTACTTTCAATAAATGTATCGTCACGTGCGTAACAACTAAATAGACAAAAAAAATATTTTTTTCTCTTTCTAATGCAGCAGACGATTGGATATTATCCAAAAAATATGCATATCCCTTACGATTTTTTTATAAATATATATATATAGATAGATATATATTTTACATCAATTGTATACATTGATCATCGCATTTATTATAAATATATATATATTTATTTTTTGGCATAAATTGCATACGTTGACCGTTGTATTTAATTTGAATGTACTCCTTAGCGAAGCGCGGGTTTTTAGCTAGTTAAGTTATATGAATCAAGAGTTTTAAGAATCTATGGCAAACCGTGCGTTTGTTTCCGGTTTTGATGTTTCTACGTGAACTGTTAAAATAAATTTTCCCACTAATATAGGAACTTTTCTCGAGACTCCTATTAAATACCCGGAACTTGTGTGTCTTTCAGATGCGTGGAGTTCTTTTCGCAAAAGATAAACACATCTGCGAAACACACCTGCCCTTAGTGCTCTCTAAGAAAAGCAAAGAACTGTCTGAGTATTTGCCACTTCTTAACAAAAGAGACATGCATTGTGCTGTTTTCTAAAATCTTATCCGAGTTATAAAACTTTTTCCATGTGAGCTAATTTTCACCTATCTTGTTTCACACACGAATGTTTTTACATGAAAGTATGAAATGTTTGGTTACCGAACCTTACTTCTGGGGAAAGAAACAATTTTTAAGGCACAGAAAGCAAACACTTTTTAAGTTAGAAAAGAAAGACATTGTTGAATATAGATTACTATTGAATCTACTGTACAATCTTGTAACAATTGTGCATAATAAAAAATATTATTAGATTTAGAAATTCCTTATACTGAATTCTGAACAGCAGAATAAATATAAAAAAGACAGTCATATAAACTGTTTACAAATTCGACAGATTTTATATTTTGTTGAATGGACAAAATTATTTTACACGTTGGATACAGCATAATTTTACTTTATACAAAAGTGGACATCACTCGCTAAATGGGATATTTTATACAAAGAATAAAAAATTGTATCAACTGAAATAAAAAATATTTTTTTTCTATTTGCAAAGGTTTAAACTGAATTTTAAAAGAATGTATTTTCAAATTTAGAGACACTTGAAGTGTATTGTGTGCAAATATCGCAAAAATATTTTAACCGTTAATAACCTTTTGAGACAGTATTCATTGGCATTTATAATTATTGATTTTTTCTGCCAGTAATATACAGTGATTTCCGCTTATAAGAATCGCGTTTGCTATCACTATTTTTGATTCCTATAAGAGGTTGATTCTTATAGCCGAAATTGAGGTTTTTGGACAGGCACACACACACCTGTATATACATATATTAGATAATTTACCATAAAATACTCTTTAATTTACGTTAATTATCTTTAATTAAAATTATTTTTTATAATTTTAAAAATACAACTTAATTTCTAGACCTATAAGTAGATACACATGATTATAGTAAGAGCAGAAAAAAATCCCATATTTGTTACAACATACCTGCTTAACAGTTTTAACATTTCAATTACAGGAAGGGAGCAAGAAAAAGTTTTCTATGGTAGTTTGGCGTAATGGAGTTTTCAGGAGGCTGTTTATACCTCTTTCAATGCCAATAGTCTCAGACGAAGATTCACCTTCTAACTTACGTTTCACGGTTTGATAACGTGCTGAATCTACTAATGTCACGTTTGTCTAAGTGATAGTGGACACCTCGCCGAAAATTTATATGTTTCAGGGTCCAGGAAGCCACAACTAGGATGTGGGAGGTAAGAAAAAAAAAGAGTCCCTGTCATTGTTTGTCAGTGGAGAAAAGTGGAATTGTACCCAGTCTAGCAAAGATGCCCCCGGGTCAAGCTAATAGGACAGTGTTGTGCTAAAGCGTTTAAAGGGAAACTATTATGTTATGTCTAACAAAAAAAGGGATGCATTTTACGACTGTATTCCATCCCATCTTATCAGTATTTCTTTAACAAAAAAAATAAAGAAAGAAATTCGTGCCTTTTGAGGGTTTAAGTGGCTTTTTTTGAAAAATGAAAGGAAAGCGAAGAATGTAAGCTGATTCTTAAAACCGGTGGATTGATTCTTTAAAGCGAAAATTTTAACGTGGAAATAATACATTTGTTTTTGTTTTTGCGATATTGATTCTTATAAACGGTTGATTCTTATAACCACTGGTCACTATAAGAGGTGGTTACAGTATATTACTTTGAATCGTATTTGTTTTTGAACATATACCTAAAAGGGATGTTGTGTATTCAAAATTTCCTGTAGTGCGTTCAGTTAAACCCTTGTGACAAATCAAGGTAAATTTCAACTTTCATGAAAAATTATTATCACTGATTTAATGAAGGCACAATTATAAACTTATTTTCTTTACCAATGGTATTACATTTTTTCATATATTATAGTAGTACATTAATGTCAAGGTTTAAATTTCTTTATTTATATATCGTATAGATTTATTGAAATTTATTAATTTATATAAACTATAAACATTACTATTTACTCATTAAAATTTATTAATTTACATAAACTATATATATTAGTTTACACATTAATTTATGTTGTTTATATCAGTATACATATATAGTTATTTCATTCGAAGAATACTGTGAAGAAATTTTTATTATTAAAATCTCTTTTCATAAAACGAACTTCTCTAGATAGGATTAAACACACTTCAATGATAGGTTTTATGACAAAATTTTGTTTAAGCTCTTTTTTCTTTAATTTGCTTTTTCAGTGTAACTTGCTTAATATTTGACTTATATTAAATAGATTTCAGTTCCATTTAAGGACTGTAGTTCTGAACAAAAGACAAAAGAAAGCTATCCTTGGCCTACATACCTCAAAGTTATAGATGAAATATGGAAAGCGAAAATTGGATCATTTCGAAATACATCGTTCATTTCAATTATACACCGCCACTTGAATCCACCTCTCTTTGAAATGAGCGTATCAGACATCTACACCTAAATTTCATCTAATTCTAGATAGAATGCAAGTAATTCGTGAACTTCAATCCAGTCTTCGATTTTATTTGAGAATTTGCCAAAGTTGTGTGATATATCCAATTTTCCAGTAATGTATACAAAATACGAATTTAGAAATCGATTCTTAGTCAGAGTTTAAAAATATATCTAATAGTTGTATGAAATTCAAACTCAACAAATGGCAAACTCACCAATGCTATTCATAAAGGCGATTTTAATATTTAGTTTTGTCTGTGCTCGGGTTGTAATTGAGAAGAAAAATAAACTCTTTAACATACTTCAAAGCATTAATTTAAATTTCGTATTCACTAATAATTTTTTAATTGATTTAACTAAAGATAATTTAAAATGAGAGTAAAACAGCATTCATTTCGAATCACTTAACATTAATTATAATAGTTATAATAACGAAAATATAACTCACAAGATATTTCAGAGACCATCCTTAACTTACGGAGAGTGGCGGAAATTTTATGTATCATTTTAAAGTACTCTCGTAAAGGACATACTTTCCTTTTGATACCTGTGTAAAAAATTTTTTTAAATATGGGATATTATTCTCATTTCTATACCTGGTCATAATCGAGAAATAATGTCCAAAATATATGCGCACTAAACATCTAAATTTTGTTAACACCCATATATTGTTCAGTATCATCTTTGAATATGGTTTTATAGCCCAAAGTTCTCCTACTTAATAAAGTTTAAAATGTGTAAAACCTTAGATATCTCCTGTCGTATGTTACATTCTATATCTAGATGCAGATTTACTATACGCTTAAATTCTGTTCTTAAATTATTTGAGCGCGTTAAGGGGATGGTGGACCTTTCAAAGTGATTTTGGAAATTTTTGCCACATAGATATGAAACTTTGCTTATATATTCATTAAAGTCTAACAATATTAAACACCTTATAAAATTTTATAGATATTTTAAAAAAAATATTTTATAATTAAAAAATTGAAATTAAATTACCCTTCTTTAAAATGCTCCTTGCGACTCAATTTTAAACTTTTCCCCTTAATTTTGCATTTATATTGTTTATAAATACTTTCTGAACAGAGTTATGTATTTTTTTGTACTTTCGTTAAATAGTTAATTTTCAGGAAATATTTTTATGCTTGTACTCTGAATTTTCTTGAAATTTTTGTACTTTTGTACACTTAAAGTTAAACTTTGATAACCTTAATGACCTCAAATCCTAAAATGGATACATAACTTTATTTTCATGTATTACAGGAGTCTTTATTATAAATTTCATAAACTTTCGTCAAAAATTATGACGCAAGGAGCATTTTAAAGACTTGCAAATCTGGAAATTACTCATTTTGAGAAAAATACATTTAAAACATGTTTTTTCACCTACCTTTAATACTAACTTTTGTAAAGCCACCAAGTTTTCATTTTACTTTTCACTACATAATTTAAATGCATTTCATTCCAATATTTACATGCTTTTAAAATATTAATACATCCCCCCAAAAAATTCCAATTTTTGCTCGAGTTTTGGTAATTTGAAAGTCCACCATCCCCTTAAGCGTTTATTCAGATTTTTAATGAAACAAGAGTTCTGTGATATTTTAAAGCCAAATGCCTTCTATCTTCAGACTCATGAAGTTCATTATTTATTAGTCGCACCCCACTTACTACAATGACATTCGCTTCAGCCCTTCGTGAAAAATTAACGAATTCTCAACGAGTTTCAGGCTGTACCTCTCTCCGAAATACTCCTTCTGAATCTTAAAATGCAAGTGACATGAAAGGATAATTCTGTTTCACAAGTTGTAATCCGAGGACTATGCACACGAGGCATTTATTCCCTATAGGAAAAGCTTATTATGTACTCGTAAAATTTCACGACAGTGATTGGAAATGACTCAGGATGTGTAGGGGGTATTTTCTCGGAGATGTCAGAATCTTGATGACGTTTCAAGAAATTGCAGCAGTGTGTTCAGATTTCTTGGACACTTAAACTTTAATGTTACTTGTTGGTGAATAGAGTAAGGGGTTCATTATACATGATACATACTGCGTTTCTCAAAAAATTTTAAAACTGTATAAGATACTAGCTAAATACTCGTGCTTCGCTACGGAGTACATTCAAATTAAATACAACGTCAATACATGCAATTAATACCAATAAAAATACAAAAAAAATATATAAAAAAAATTGTAACGGATATTTTTACTGACAAAATAATATAGAACAAAATATTCAAATTAAATACAACGGTCGATGTATGTAATTAATTTGTATGTTTAATATCCATAAAACATATTAATCTGAATTAAATTCCTAAAAAAACTTCCATCTCAATTCGTCTAGTGGTTAAACTTTTATTTTTTAACGTATTTCAAAATATTTTTTGCCAGTTTATTTCGTTGTTATGCAAGTGACGCAAAATTAATTTAAAGTATCACAAAGAGAAAAGAAATCTCGTGATCAGCATTTAAAAAATTGAATTCTAAAAATTAATCTTTAAACATTCACCAAAATTCAGAAAATGGGGGTAAAGATTCGAAAAAGATTTCATTTTATGTTCTTTCTCGTGATATAGATTTTATAACCCTCAGATTATTATTTTAAACGCAAATTTAAAAGGTTACAAAAACAGCTTAAAAATTTAATATAAAAAAAGTGGAATTTTTCAAAAATCTTTCTTAGTGCACCCCTACACTATAAGAAGTATCGCCATGCAACATTTCAGCCCTTTAGGTCCATCGGTTTGGTCTGTGCGCTATCTGTCAGTCAGTTAAAGAATTGTTTTATATATATAGATCACTACTTATAAGGGGAACAACACCAATTACAAAATTTCAAGGAAATTTAAAGGATGTTTGTAACAGAAAATTTTGTTTACCGTATTCACACACTTTTTTGTTCCTATGACGACACTGTCCTATGAAGATCCGCTAAGTTTTGCTGGCTACTTTATTATGGGAACACCATATAGGCAAGCCAGCCCCTATGAGGGTGATTACACGATTATCGATTACACGGAAACGACCAGGCTTCATTCGGGATTTGAATTCAAGCCCACTGCAGGTCAGTTCAGTGCTCTAACCACTGTACAATGTACACACACACATTTTGTTTTCATCAAATGATTCTGTATAGATATTCTTATACGGAAGGGGAAAAAATCAATAATCGTTTTTCAAAATTTTGAATTCTAAATTTCGAGCCTGTTTGATTTTTGACATATCTACAGAGGCAATAATTTGATAAACATAACTTTTTCCTTTTCCCGCGTGGAAAAAATTCAAATTATTCATTTGCATTATTTAAAAACATTTTTAATGTAAAATTTTTAATAACTTTAGAGGTTAAAATATTGCATTTTCAAGGTTATAAATAATCCAACAGAGATAGATAAAAATAATACGAATATACACAAAAAACAAACAGAAATCAAGCACTCTGGGCATCCACGCACCAACGGCAAGATTCTGTATAAGTGCCGAGAACTGAACCATAAAACAACATAGAGGTAATCGACAGGTCTCGTCATCAGGGAGCCTAACCAAATCAGTTACCTCAAGGGGAACTTTCTGAATAGGATGCAGGTAAGCCCAAAAGACATCCCAAGGCCCCGAGTCCCCCATGGAAGGAATAAGTCAAAAAGAAAATGAAAAGACAAACACAACTTACAGTATGGGCTCACAGTAGAGTGCTTGATTTCTGTTTGTTTTTGTCTATATTCGTATTATTTTATCTATCTCTGTTGGATTATTTATTTGTTTTTTTTTCATTATGGGGATATGAAGCTTCTGCGCTATCCTCTATTGAAAATGTTTTATGTTTTCTTTGCAGGATATGTTTTATGTTAAAGGGATTTAGCAGTCTATGCTTGGATTTTAATTTTTGTTTATTTGAATTGTTTATATTTTACATTTTCAAGGTTATTTCTGCTTAATAGAAAACGTTTTCCAAAATTTTATTCCTAATAAAAAAATTATCGAGCCACTTTAACCTTTAGCTTACGGGGCCCATTTTTCCGATTCCTTCTTCAGAACGGCCATTAAAGGGTATATATATATATATATATATATATATATATATATATATATATGTATATATATATACATATATAAATATATATATATATATATATGTATATATATATATATGTATATATATACACATATATATATGTATATATATATATATATATATATATATATATATATATATATATATATATATATACATATATATATATGTATATATATATATATAAATATAAATATATATATATATATATATATATATATATATATATATATATATATATATATATATATATATTCATTCTTTGGCCCGTATTCTTGGGATACATGCTATCCCACCCCGTAAGGAAAGGGTTAATGAAAATAACTCAAAGGAACTCAGAGCTAAAATTTGCAGAAATTCTTTGCTAGGAATTTTAGCTATATTCTTTTAAAAGCAGGAAAAATTCCATACAAAATTAGATTCCAAGTATCAGCATCCAACTAATTGCCGGTAGAGTTTTAAAATTCGTGTATCTGGAAATATAACCATTATAGAAATTGCAGTTTTTATTATTTTATTATAAAAAATTCACTTTTGTTTTCCAGTCACCCTTACCATATATCACGAATTGCACATAAGGTATTGTATTATTTGATCACAAGGAAACGATGGACAGACACTAGACCAATATTTTGTGTGTATCATTGAAATTTGATTTACACATATTTTATCTCTAAAACCCACATGCTAATGTGAATAGAGTACTAACACTAATTCGAAGAAACATCTTTTCATGGAAACTGAGGAATCTTTATTAAACATGGGAGAAAAGTTACGTGATCCTTAATAAAGATCGTATATACAACGGAATCAAAATTTCCACATGTTAGCAAACTCCCTCCAAGAGTATTCTTCGAGTTGCTGAACAGTGTCCCAAGCTGTTCTCGTATTGATAGATGAGCAATTAAACTACCCAATCTATATATATATAAAACAGTTCCGTAACTGACTGATTCATTCATTCACTGACTAACATACAACGCACAGACCAAACCGCTGGACCTAAAGGGCTGAAATTTTGCATGGCGATTCTTCTAATAGTGTAGGGGTGCACTAAGAAAGATTTTTCAAAAATTCTTCTTAGATTTTTTTAAATTAAATTTTTAAGCAGTTTTTTAAACTTTTTTTACGTTTGCATTTAAAATAATACATTGAGGGTTAAAAAATTATCGTCACGTGCGTAACAACTAAATAGACAAAAAAATATTTTTTCTCTTTCTAATGCAGCAGACGATTGGATATTATCGAAAAAAAATGAATATCCCTTACGATTTTTTTATAAATATATATAGATATAGATAGATATATATTTTATATCAATTGTATACATTGATCATCGCATTTATTATAAATATATATATTTATTTTTTGGCATAAATTGCATACGTTTACCGTTGTATTTAATTTGAATGTACTCCGTAGCGAAGCGCGGTTTTTTCAGCTAGTCAAGTTATATGAATCAAGAGTTTTAAGAATCTAGGGTTTTCAGCTAGTTCGTTTATAATGATCAACACATGCAGCTTTTAATATCATGCCTGTAAGTTCTGTTGCAGTATAAGGACTAACTGATAAAAAAAAAAACCTGAACTTAGTCATAACATTTTTTTAAAAATCTTTGTAAATAGATGCCTGTTCATGTATCAGAAAACAAAATTATTCATTATGATCTATTACTTTTGTTAAAAAATTCTTTCCACGAGAAAAAAAAAGTTTCGTGTTATGAATTTTCATAATTCAAATTTTAAATTGTTCATAAAAATGAGCTTTAGTTTGAAATCAGAATATTTCTAATTATAGAACAGCTATTTATTTAAAAATCCCAATGACATAAATGTTGTGAAAAATTATAAGCGTGTTTTTGTAGTAAATCAGCAAAGAAAATTTGTATAATTATTTCTCTCTCTTTAAATATGAATGAAAAATTTGACACCCGAAAAGATTTTAAGATACTAAATGTAGTGTAAACTATATTTTTCAGGTCACATCAAATAGAGATTTTCCGAGACAAGAAATTAGTCGAAAATCACGCTTGAAAATGCAACATTTATAATAGTTTGAAATTCTTGCATGTTGTATTCGCTAGAATCCTAAACTCTACGAATCCTAACCTCTTATGTCGATGTTGCTTTGATGTTAGTTAGCGAAGAAAAAAAGGATTTTTCCATTTTACTTGTAAAAATGCAATGAAATTATTCATTAGTGATGTGTCCAAAATGAGTTTAAAGTATGACAAATCCCGTCTCCAAACTCTACACAAAGTTCTTTAATTTAATCTATCAGATTGATTTTTGAAATATCTAATTCTAACTTTTCACGTTACATTCCCAAAAGATTAGAAAAAAGTTATCCGAGTTTAAAATACTCATTTCGTTTTTGACTTAAGTACTTTTCTTCTCTTTCAAATCAATCTCAGTTTTTACTCTTCTGATACATTTTTCAAAATTATTTCTCCAAAGTATTGAAGAAGAATATTTAATTTCAAAATTAATTCTTCTCCCGAAATTTCATAAAATTGATTTTAAATGTATCCGAAGGCTTTAAAAATATTTCCTTTGGAATTTCATTTTTTGGATATGCCCCCAGAGCTATTAACTTTATGAGTTCTCTTTAAAGTTTCATTGACTTTCCATGGCTCGAAGTATGAGAATACATTAATATCTCATCCATAATTTATAAGCGCTGAATAAAATTACAATATCGGACTTCTTTCATATATTCACGAATGAAATGTTTAGAATTGTTCTTTTAAACGTGTCTTCAGTATATTCTTAATTTGCCTTCCACACAAATCATCAATGCAGGGAATATAATAACCCCAGGAATGAAAAGAAATAGTTTTTTTGTTTCTTTTGAGAACATTGACCGAAATGCTAGATTCATTATTCATTTGTAAAATGGAATTACTGCCATACTATGGTATGTTGAAAACTGTTAAAAACAAAAGTCTTATTTATGTAAGATACGGTCAGATGGAACTCCGAATCTGATCCATTAGTAATAAAACTTTAGTTGAAGAATATTTTATGCGAAACTTAATTGGATTACACAAAGAACTATTTTAAAGAAAACTTTAAAAGTTATAAAGTATTAATAAAAATCAATTTTTCTTATAAAAAAGAAAGATTTTTTTTGCGAGAACATTCAATATATCCGTGAATCTACCGATAAAAGCTTTAATATAATCAAAGGAATATAATTTTTGGATCATTTATGTGAATTTTTTTGTTGCTTTGTTGTCTCCATTTTTATCATTATTGTTACTCCTTTCACAAGCATGAATCGACCACATTTTTAGTTTGGTCTGTGTGACAATATTTTCCATTTATACACGTTTCATAATGCTTTTTATCACCTTCAAATGCTTTCATAATGCTTTTTATCACCTTGTGTCTTTATTTAAGAATGATCATAACACATATTAAAACACTTGAAACCTTTTAAAAATTACATTCACGAGAATTATAGAGAGGGCTTGGATTTTGGAGAGCTTGGACCAATTTTACTTCCGGTGCACGAAAACATAATTTGTCTTCAGCAAGCACAAGATGAGAATGTATAGAGAATGGCTACTTCTACCCAGACTTGGGTGTATATAATTTGAAGTGGCACTCTAAATGAATTTGATACAAACACAGTTTATACATGAAACAATGTTTATTGAATTCGTTGCACATATAGAATTTGCTTTTACAGCAATAAGCATACGTACTACTTGTACGGAATATATATTAGCATTCAATAAAAATATACTTTGCAATACTCACAACCTAGAGAGTCAAACCAGCAGTTCTGCTACGTAAAGTTTGGGCCTGCTAAGCACAAGCGCCGGTTAACACCTGGAGCTGCTTACCTCGTAGCTCCCTTAACTCGCTTATCTATCAACCTTAACAACCTTTCTATTAATCAAGCTGCATGGTATTTATACCAAGCGCATATACCAAAATTAGCATACCTCAAGCAGCTTCTTTAATTCATTCACTCAAAAGTTCGATTCTTGTGAATCGAATCTTATGTATACCTTACAAATGTTTTGGGCGAAGAAATTTTTTTATTTCATTTTATTCTCAAGGGGGTCCTGAACACATTTAAAATTTTTTTTCTATTTGAGTTAAAGTTTTGAATTTTTTGTGATGGTTCACCATGTAATTTGTAAACAAAATCACATCATAAAACGTCTCATAAAGTTTTTAAAATTTTTAAAATTTTAAATTTAAAAAAGGGGGGAATTTAAAATTGCTATATTTCGAATTATTATTTGTCGAATTTCAATTTTTTTTTCATTTAATTAAACAGAAATATATAAGTTTTAATTTTGATGCACCATTTTTTAAATTATTAATATGAAATTTTTTTAAATATTTAGAATAAAAATTTCAAATGAAAATATGTAACTAATTTTTTAAAAATTCATATTGTCAATAGTAAATATTTTTTTCAAATTTGCTGAGTTGAAATTAAAGTAAAATAATTGAAAAAGACATGTTCCAAGTTTGAACCATATATCTTTAACGGTTCAATACTTATAACAATTTAAAGACGAGAAATGGTGAAAAAAAACCATATTGCAAAAAAAATGCATTTAAAGGTTTAAACAATGATTGGTTACTATTAGAATGTTGCAAAGCAAAAAATTAATATCACCTGTTCTAACTAGGATAGCAATATGATTTAAACGTCATTTTAAACGGAAAAGAACAGAAAATTTTAATGCAATACATTTTTTTTCGAAAATTTGAAGAATTTTGTGTTCTGGACCCCCTTAACCTTTAGCTTACGGGGCCCATTTTTCCGATTCCCTCTTTAGAACGGGGAATTTCGTAGTCCTTTTGAAAGAACGGCCACAAGGGGTTTATATATATATATATATATATATATATATATATATATATTATATATATATATATATATATATATATATATATATATATATATATATATATATATATATATATATATAAATTTATATACATATATATATATATATATATATATATATATATATATATATATTTATATACATATATATATATATATATCTATATATATATATATATATATATATATATATATATATATATATATATATATATATATATATATATATATATATATATATATATATATACATATATATATATAGGGCTAGATTTGAGGGAGCTCGCCGGAATGGCGTTCCGGTACCTCTCTTTAGGTACCTCTCTTTTTCAATAATTTGGAATCCCCCCCCCCCTCACACACACACCCCGGAAGGTTACCGTTACGGCACCTCTATTTGTAGAAATCTAGCACTGTATATATTATATATATATATATATATTCTTCGTCCCGTATTCTTGGGATACATGCTATCCCACCCCGTAAGGAAAAGGTTAATGGCAAATTTAAAGACAACTGACATAGATAAAAAAGAGAAGAAAAGTAACAGAAGTAGACTCCAGTAAAAGTGTATGAACTCAGTAAGTCCCTTGCTTCTCAATAACAATCAGAAAGAGAAGTCTTCCGAAGAGCAAGACAGTGAAACAGGTGAGTCTCATTCATCATCTCCCGCATAAAGTATCAGAGGAGATTTTGAGGCGATACGGATATTTTGATAAACAATCGTGGCCCAGTCGCCAAGCGAAATTCAGCAACAGCTTTGAGCCTTGGCCATTTAGAGATGTCTTTGATTCTAATCCAAATTTTGATAGTTTTTTTCAAAGAGCTGATGTCGGATAGCTTATATGACCGACTTATAGCTTGGATAAGCCGTTTACCAGTACTAAAATGGAAATAATTAGCAATCTGCAAAATGGATGCACCTTTCTTGGCCAGGAGTACGGCAGACTCGTTGACAGAGACTCCACAATGGCCAGGATACATTCTAAAACGACATCGTTAGGGTAGCTTTGCAGGAGCTTCCTACACTTAAGGATATAAGCAGATTGAGTCGTATAATATGAATCAATTGCAATTACTAGGCAAAGAAAATAAAAATTCAAGTTTATTGAGAAACTTCAGTCCCAGACACCTTAAGGGGACTCACGACCCTTAAGTCGAGGAAATAAGGCATATTTTCATACTTTTTGACTCTTTGTAACTATTTCAATTTACTCGCAATTTTTCAAAATTTTATGTATATGATAAATTGATATATTTATTTTAATAAACAAATTTTCAACTCTCAAAATAATTTTAAATAATTATTTTTAAAATTCTTTAGATATACCTTGCTTTTTAAGTATTTTTATTGTATACTGGCTTGCGCGCAGAACTATGAAATTAATTTTACACTTAAATGTATAATTCCTGTTTTATTTTTAAAATAAATAATTCAAGATACAATTGAACATAAAACATTCAACATTAAAATATATTTTCAATTTTTTTTAAAACTGTTAAAAATATACTTAAAATTTCCTTAAAATTTTGCATTAATTTACCCCCGAAAAAATAACAAAATGTGCAGTGACTGCAATAATTCTAGTTCAGACGCAATAAAATAACATGATTATGCAGTGATAAAAATTTCATGGAATTATGTTTCATAGTTTTTGAGATATCAGTTGCGGAATGATGCAAAATTACATTTTGAGAAAAATGAGTTTAAAATGTTTCTTACCATAAACTTGATCAGTAATTAAATATTTAGAATATCAATATCACCGGAACTAAGCGAAATATTTTCATTCGGTTTGCTTTATTTTGTTCAGAAATGATCAGGCTTTAACATATATATATTTTTTAAAAAGATCGAATGTTTTAAAGATTTAAGAGTAGTGAGTCCCCTTTAAAAGTATTGTGATTGTGAAGTGTCAGAGTATCTGATCGTATTAAAAATATACAGGATATTTTTCTCATATGTAAATACAGCAATTATTTTCATTAAACTACTTATATTATAATATTTATTACTATAAAATAATAATTAATTTATAATTATATATTATCATACTTAATAATTTTAGCGCTACTTATAATAATTTTCATAATACATATATTTAATTATGAATTTTAGTAAACTGTAAGTTTTTAAATTGTTATAAAACTGAATTTAGCCTCGCATACATGCTATATTTCACAAGTGATTATTAATGTTCCGAGGTATTTTTAAACAATAACTTTTATACATATCTATTCTTTTGTGTCTTTAACCTGCAGAACTCTATTTAAAAATTATTACAATAGTTATTTTAACTCAATATTTAAGTCATGTCAACATGGAATATATTACCAGTTGATAAAGAATTTGATAAATGGAATAAATCTTATTCCTTTGAGCAATATTCTATGTTCAATATTTATTCAAAACCAACAAATTTGAAATTCCATTGATTTGTCACAATGATAAATTTTTCCTTATTTAACACTTAAAGAATCGTGTATGCTTATCACTTTAATGCCATTTTTCTTACGTCCCGTTCAGCAGTATTTTTTTCTGTGTGTCAAAGAATAATATTCAATATCCAAACATAAATTCTTTCAAATTTTCTGTAAATTGATTTTAAATGCGTTCAACAGCACTTCAAAGACCGCCGTTCATTATTTTTTTTTCAAAATTCGTCGTCAAATTTCGCAGCCCCGGAGCTATTTATATCTTTGAAATTTTCCATTGACTTTTCTCGTAGCACAGAAGAAAAATGCATTAAAATCGCATTCATAATTTGGTCATGATAAGAAAATAAAATGATATCGGAATTCTATACTTTTTGTATGTTTACCAATGAAATATTCAAAGTTGGGCCTTTTAACGATTGTGTTGTAAAAGCGTAATCTGTTTTCCACTAAAATCCAGTCACGATAAAGAAATACGAATGTTTATTGGGAAAGGAGTAGTCGAAATACTAATGATTCTTTATTTCTGCCCATTTAGAGTGATCTTAAATTACAAAGTATTACTAAATTGACTGAAAACTTTTCGAATTTTTTTGCTCAAGTATTTTTAAAATTCAACCAGATAGCAACCGAAACATAATTAAGTTACTCTAAAATTTGCATTCATAGAAGTGAATGTAGAAATCGAAGTCGAGGATTGTTTGACACAATATGATGTGCGTACAAGAAAGTGTCGCTGATGATTGTTGTTGATGATTGCTAACGATTTATCAATGTTCATAATGGGAGAGCTTAGTTCATGGTTTCAAAAGTGAAAATAATAAGTTCCAAAAAGGATTTAGAACTTAAAACTCAACAATACTTAATCGCAAAGCTAGACGCACACAGATTAATAAATTTCAACTTTTCCGCACCATGAAGCGGCCGTGAACATCGGAACGCTGGAACGAACCTTTTAGCCAGGCCGCACACCGAATGCAACAAAACACTGCGCAACGTTTCTGTTCCTAGCTTTCTGTATCGGACGCATCGTCTGCAATGTAATCAAAGGAGAGTGCTTCACACCGGATGCAACATTGTTTTGAAATACGTCGCGTCATTTCGGAAACGTTGCTGCAACAAAAGCGTACCGTCGGACGTTACGGCACGTGGAGATTACCAGAGGTCGTGCGAAGGAGACAAAGGGCGCGTGTAGATCCAATGACGAAACATACTCCTCCACGATGAACAAATGATTCATCATAAATATAAAAGTCTTTAAACTGTGCACATAAATTACAAAAATTTAAATTCAAAGATAAATACAAAATTACAAAAAATGCTTTTGTTACAAAAATGTACTAACAATCTAGATTTTATCCATTATATTTTTAAAATAACCTCTCTCAAGTTGTGCTCGTTATTTGCGATGCACTGCTGAAACCATTTCTCTAAAGTTTTCCATCACTATGTTGGTCATCTGTGGGAGAATGGGGGAAATTTCCTTACGAATAACAGTATTACGGATTTGTCGCACATTTTCAGGTGTTCTGATGCTCCGAGGACGACCAATTGGTTTCCTGGGTAATGCAGACCTGCTTGCTGTCACGTTTCAAACACATCGCAGAATAGTTTTTCGATCAGAAACGGCATCAGTTGCATGGAGCCTGAAGCGTGGGCTAAATTCCCTCTATATCACGGTTACAGGATCGTTGTTTTTATAGAACGCCTCGGTAACGAAACCGCGATGTTCACCTGACCAACTCATGGTGTCTACTGACAACTAAAAATTCCGCCCAACTGTTGCCGCCTCCTTCTGCTCGCTACTCCCACAACTACCATTGATTTTCAGAAATGTGAGAGTCCATTCTGTTTCACCCTGTATATAT
>OU015491.1:25886059-25928559 GCA_907164885.2 Dolomedes plantarius
CCCACCTGATTAGCATTTAATATATTGATTAAATGATCCATATTTGGTAAAAAATGATAGTATTTGAAAATTAGATTCAAAATTTTATGTTTTGCATCACCATAACTAAAATAATTTTAAGGTGAGTGAAAAAGTCAGGTCTACACATTTCCTATCCTTCTATAAGGAAATAAGTGGATAAAACATTATTGAACTCCGGCATTGGAATATATTTACATGATTGGCGAATCGCATACTAATAGGCATCATATATTAATGATAAGAAACCGATAATTTCAGATGCCAACTAGATTCCTACAAACTGACAACCATCCTGTAAATACTGAAAAAGGGGAATTTTTTTAGAATTTCCTGTAATAACACACAAACACACTGGAAGCACGTATCCATTTTGAAAGCCAGACAACAAATATTTTTTAATATCATCCACTCTCGTCATCCCATATTTTTTTTACTCCTGTAAAATTGAATCACTGACTAAATTCCTACCAACGGAATTTACTGATAATTTTCTTTAAAGAAATTCTTGAGTTGGAATTCCTTAAAAAAATTCATGGAATCCAGTATATGGAGATAATTATTAACTATCATATTTTTACTGTCAGTAAAATATCATTTGAAATGCACTGATTTAGTATGAAGATGAAATGCTATGAAAATTCATTCAATTATCACACATTCAGAGTTTTTGAGAGAAATAGATTTGAGCTGAAGGGGGAAAAATACAACGCCAACTTTGAACTGCAGCATGAAAGCTTTACCATTTCCTTTTATTTTATTTTGGTTTATATTTTACTTAATTTTATGTGATTCTGGATGTGTCGTCTGGCTACATTGATTTTGCAAGATTATGACATAGATTTATTATGTGGCAAGACATCATTTCATATAATTTTGTGATAACTGTCATCGCTTTTAAAAAAAAATTTATTCCATTTTTTTATAGCTGTAGGTTCTATAGAATTTTGCTTCCTATTATTGTTTTTATTATTAGAAAAGTTTATTTACACATATAAAAAGAAAGCTCGTGTATACGTTAACCTGAGTCAACCCTAATATAATTTTCAACATAAAATACTGGAAATTCAAATAAACTGGATTTTATTGTAGTTGTTATTACTATAACAGGGTCTCTATGCAATGAAGCAGTTGCTTTATTTTAGTTGTTATCACTATAACAGGGTCTTTATGCATTAAAACAGTTGCTTTAGTCTGATCAGATCACAAAGTTTTCAATTATAAAAGATTTCGAAATATAAAGATTTCGACCCCAAACTCCCTGATAATCAATAAAGAGAAAATTGTCGTCTTTAAAACTAATGTATTTAATCTCCTGAAAATTCACGTGCACACAACAGCATAAATAATTCTCCTTCACTTTCATACGCCGGTTGTTGATAAATGTTATATCTTTGATTTTGATATGGATTATGTTATTTTTTGGTGAAAAAATGTTTTATGAAAGCATGAAAATGTAATGAGAGTAAGTCACCCACCTTTGTTAATCACTTAATTTTTTAGTAGTAGATGATCAAAATATTCTTTTAATTAGGTTCAGAATATTTCAGATTAAACTATTAAAAGAGACAAAATAAATGTACTGCAATTCTCGAGACCTTTTACTTTTAAATTTTCATTTTAGCTTCTACAACAGCTAACATGTTGAACGATATATAATATGCTATTAAAATTATGCTTACGAGCTGGTCGGGTGTTTCTATAAGCCTATTCGTACAGAATATCTTTAAAATTTTGCATTTTTTAACCTGCATTTTGGCAACAGCTTAGACATATTTAAGCCGCCTGGTGCACAAAAATTTTATAACATTTTCCTGTATTAACCTTTTCCTTACGGGGAGGGATAGCATGTATCCCAAGAATACGGGCCCAAAATAAATGAATATATATATATAAATATATATATATATATATATATATATATATATATATATATATATATATATATATATAATATATATATATAATATATATATATAATATATTATATATTATATATATATATATATTATATATATATATATATATATATATATATATATATATTTATATATTTCTTTTATTCTTCGGCTCGTATTCTTGGGATACATGCTATCCCACCCCGTAAGGAAAAGGTTAATGCTGTTATATAATTTGATAAAACTGACGAATGTAATCACGTTCCAAAAGATCTCAAGACATAACAGATTAGTAACAGGAATATGAAATTTTAAGTCTTTAATGCGGATCGTGTACGTAATAAAGAAATAAAAAAAGCTTTTACAATCCGCTTAAATTCGCATTGTTACATAAATACTTCTGAAATGAAAATCATATTTTTCATTATTATACAATGCAGTTTTATAAATCTCTTTAAGTTAATATTATTTTAAGAGCCTCTTTTATCACATTAAACATACTTTTAGAACGGATGCAGCTGTGAGAAATGCGGAAAGAGAGATATTTCGCATATTTCTAATAATATTTTATTGCTTGGTAAAACAAACATCTGCTCAACATAACTCGTTTTGAAAGAAAATCTAATTACATATTTATTGCTCTTTTTCTTTATTAGCTAATGTATGATAGAAGACAATACATTGTGGTGTATATAATGAATTTCTCATAAACGGATTTTTTAAAATTCGGATAAAAGCATCAAATTTTGCTTTAACTCAAATTAAATTCATTTCCGTAAAAATTTTAAAAGAACTTAATTATGATAGTTAAAACTCTTTAGGAATTTTTTAAATCGGACAGATACATGAAAACTGCAATTACTTTATTTACTAATTAGGTCCTATAGGGTGATAATATTAAAAATTCTTCACAGTAATTGCCCTAGTAACTTTTTAGACCTCCAGTACTTAATATGGCCTCGTTCTCGGTGATATGTAAATCTCTTACGAGGTACAGAACATCATTAGCACATGTAAATGGTTAATAATCCCAACGCGACTGCTTTGAGTCATCAATGCAAAGATCTAAATGTAATATTGAACACAAACGCAAGCGCTCGCAATTCAAAGTGCGATTATATTAATTCAAATCTTTGAAAAAGTATATGTACGTGACAAGCATTTGACAATGAGATGTTTTATGCAAAATAATGGGATAAATTCCTTAAAGTACCGAAGTAGGAAAATTCAGGAAAAATAAGTAATATATAAAAAAAAAAATTTAAGGTTTTTCATACTACTAAAAAAGTAATGGACTAGATATTTGGTTCTAGGTATATTGTATGTTGATTTATAGCTGTATTTACAAAAAATCTCATGGAAAATTACTAAAATTTTACATGTAATTACATATAATGACCTGTATTTTTTTTTAGATTTTACGATATCAGTTAGCTTGTAGGTTATTGCATTTAGAAGGTACTTACGTACGTATGACAAAACAAGTAATATAAAAACAAAATTTTTTAAAGTCAATTCGTACTTAGGTCAACAAAGAAAAATTTGAGTGTGAACTAATAGTAGGAATTGAAAAAAAGGATTGCCTGCCAGAACCTTGCCTACTGTGCGAGATTAGGAGGGGGGGGGGGGGAAAGACAGAGAAAAATTTTGTCAGGTTGGGGATTCGATCTCGTACAGGACGGGAGAAGCCCGCGATACCGCAGTGCTACCGTTTACACAGTAACAAGAGGGAAATTACTATTCAAGAGCAAGAGACGCTCTAGGTATAAAACTAAAATTGATTAATTAAATTTAATTAATGAATTAATATTTGAAAAACTGTATTAACATCAAATGTCATCCACTACAAGTTTAAAAAAATGTATTTGAACTTGAGTGGATGAATAAAATGTACTTTTATTAACGATTGAAAATTTGAACAAGATATATATATGGTCTAAAACTAAAATTGATTAATTAAATTTAATTAATGAATTAATATTTGAAAAAACTGTATTAACATCAAGTGTCATCCACTACAAGTTTAAAAAAATGTATTTGAACTTGAGTGGATGAATAAAAAGTACTTTTATTAACGATTGAAAATTTGAACAAGATACATATAGAAAGAGTGTGAACTAATAGTAGGAATTGAAAAAAACGTCGAATTTAATGGAAATATTGTTAAGCTGTATATACGTTAGAAATTTATTGCTGCTGTTTTATTCAATTCACTTCATCACTTGAGAGTACATAATTTCTATATTACTTACTTAAAAGTTCGAAAATGCTAGATTTTCTTTAAGGCTGCTGTGTACTAACCCTACTAGTTCCACTCAACTCAAACATATGAAGGAAATGTGTTCAAGGATTGCTAACATGTATATGAAGATTTTTTTAAATTGTACTCCGTAATAGAGAAAGAAATTTTACACTTTGGGGCATTTTTCATTTTTTTAATTCAAATAATATTTAAAAACTAGAAGTTAACCCGTCATTTTGACGTCATAATACTAATGATGACGTCATAATGGAAAAAGTATATGAAAGTTAAAAAATATCCCGAATTATCTAACAATATTGCATTTAATCCACCCCTTGTAAAAGCAAACCCTTTCATTATTTTTTATTTATTTAGTTTTCATGCGATTGGAGTAGTAGACTGCCATCCAACATGTCATTTTGACGTCATAATACTAATAATGACGTCATAATGGAAAAAGTATATGAAAGTTAAAAAATATCCCGAATTATCTAACAATATTGCATTTAATCCACACCTTGTAAAAGCAAACCCTTTCATTATTTTTTATTTATTTAGTTTTCATGCGATTGGAGTAGTAGACTGCCATCCAACATGTCATTTTGCCGTCATAATACTAATAATGACGTCATAATGGAAAAAGTATATGAAAGTTAAAAAATATCCCGAATTATCTAACAATATTGCATTTAATCCACGCCTTGTAAAAGCAAACCCATTCATTATATTTTATTTACTTAGTTTTTCATGCGATTGGAGTAGTAGACTGCCATCCAGTTTTTTACAGCTCACTACGCGATATGAATACTTGAGCTACTTGATTCATTCACATTCAAGTTTGCTTACTTTCAGAATTCATCAAAAGTAAACAGATTTTTAAAAACTGTTAAATATACAGCTAAAAACATCCAACTTTTTTTAGTTCTGAATGTTTTATAGAAAAATAGGTTGAACAAACGTGATTTTATGGAGAAGATATTAGTTTTTAGGTAAGAAAAAATTCTGATCCACATCTGAAATTGAAATTAAGCCTAACCAGCCGTTTGTTTACTGAGGGCTTCAATTGAAAGATGAGTACAGCCCGGAAGTGTTATACAGAGACAAGGGCTATTATATATATAATTCAAATTATTCGGGAAAAAATCTGGTATAGTATGTTTTAAACGCTTATAAACTCCTTTGGTGGAGGAAATTTATACAAGGAATCCCATTGAAAGGTGCAGAAAAGTTCAGGCTCTCTGAAAATACTTTTTTCATTGGCTTATAAGCATTTACGTAGCTGTAAAGAGTATATAAATTTTCTCCATAGGTTAACATCGATGAGAGCCAATCCAATAGGGTTAGTACACAGAGCCTTAATACATTGATTTACTCATGAAAAGGGTTTCCCGATTTTGAACTACACAACAAATTTTCTTTGCTTTCTTTTATGTAAAACTAGCTGAAAACCCGCGCTTCGCTACGGAGTGCATTCAAATTAAATACAACGGTCAACGTATGCAATTTATGCCAAAAAATAAATATATATATATTTATATTAAATGCGATTATCAATGTATACAATTGATGTAAAATATCTATCTATCTATATATATTTATTTATAAAAAAATCGTAAGGGATATGCATTTTTTGGGATAATATCCAATCGTCTGCTGCATTAGAAAGAGAAAAAAATATCTTTTTTGTCTATTTATTTGTTACGCACGTGACGATAAATTTATTGAAAGTACCAGAAAAAGAAATCACGTGATCAGCATTTAATAAATTAAATTCTAAAAATTAATCTTTAAAAATTCACCAAAAATCAGGAAATGGAGGTAAAAATTCGAAAAAAAATTCATTTTGAAGGAATTTTTATGATCTTTCTCGTGATATAAATTTTATAACCCTCAATGTATTATTTTAAATGCAAACGTAAAAAAAGTTTAAAAAACAGCTTAAAAATTTAATTTAAAAAAATCTAAGAAGAATTTTTGAAAAATCTTTCTTAGTGCACCCCTACACTATTAGAAGAATCGCCATGCAAAATTTCAGCCCTTTAGGTCCAGCGGTTTGGTCTGTGCGTTGTATGTCAGTCAGTCAGTCAGTCAGTGAATGAATGAGTCAGTTACGGAACTGTTTTATATATATAGATAATGCTGAAAAAGCTTATAATTTTGACACACAATTTGTTCTCTCCTATACACTTGGCAGAATGATTACGCAAAAGATATCACTAGAGCTTTATATGAAATATTAAAATATAAAATTCATGAAAATTTCTGCACTTAATGTACATACTAAGTGTTATAAATACTTTTCCTAATTTAGCAGCTAAACTGTAGCATGTAATATAATTTAAGATAGTTCAAACACGAAAGCCAAGTCAATACTTTTAAGAAATAATTTTTAAAATCAATTTATTGATTAGAAAACTTATGTGGATAAAAGAATTCGAGAAATTTCAAGTCTCATTAGAGATAATTGCTTAATTAACTGAATTCATTGAAGTTTAGAAATAATTGAGAAATTGATTGCCGCAGAAATATAAAGTTCCTTCTTTGTAATTTGATTAAAGACGTACAAAGAATTACTTATTTGAATAAGTATTTTGTAGAATAGGGGTAAATCTTTTCTTTAATTGCAATGAAGGAAAAAGATAACTTATCAGAACTCAAAATATTCTTACAGGCTTTATATCTTTTAAAAATAGTCACTCAATATCAAGGTAGAATAAACCCGTTAAACAGGTTTTTTATTTTACAGATATCGTTATAGAAATTTTTGACTGTAAACAGGGATAATGACAAGAAAATTGCATACTTAATTAAAGAAATAGTGCAACCTTTTAAAATTTATTTGATTTTGTTTTTTTATTATTAACAACTTCACTTCGTCTTATTAAGTAAAACCTTAATAAAAATATTATTCAGTGTATGAAACAAGTTTTTTCCCGTCAAAATCCTTCTCACTCATTATTACTATCCTAATGACATGTAATTTCTTTGAACCATACCAATATCAGATTTTTAAACAGGAGAACCAACGTAAATAAAGCACAAATAGCAATAAGATGCAATTACTTTGCATACGGCCGTTTCGAAGCTACAAAGGAGCTTCTTCATCAGTGCAACAAACTTAGTGGCAGCTCAAAAATCCGAAGACTAAGCGTCCAGACCAGTGCACACGCACTTAAATAACCCGCGCGAGCCGAGCGCCAAAGACACGAAGCAGCGGAGAGACCGAAATAGGGCAAGCAGCGCCATCTAGTGGCAAAAAGGGGGGAATTGAAAGAAGGAAGAAATAGGCCAACACAGCTAAATAAACCCTTTCTACAACTGAGGAAAACAGGCGAGGGTTATTTAAGTACGTGTGCACTGGTCTGGTCGCTTAGTCTTCGGATTTTTGAGCTGCCACTAAGTTCGTTGCACTGATGAAGAAGCTCCTTTGTAGCTTCGAAACGGCCGTATGCAAAATAATTGCATCTTATTGCTATTTGTGCTTTATTTACGTTGGTTTTCCTCTTTATTCCTCGAGCACAAAGGTTGTATCTTTTCTTATCAGATTTTTAGTTACCGATTAGAATTTACTCCGCTCAAGTTTTTAGTGCATAAGTTTTCTGTAGCAGTATCATGAAAGACTGTTAAAAAACCACTGTTATATTCTTACAAGGAAATGGTAAAGGTTACACATCTAATAGCGCGTACAGACTGGCACAGCGCTCTCTGCCTCTGCCAGTGATTTATGTCTCTCTGTACTCTGTTCCCTGCGCCGGATCGCCTCCTCTGGCGGTCCTTCAAAGAAAGAGAGTGGGGTCAGCGGGTCAAATGGTGTCAAGCGGGGTCGGGGGAGACACCAGATCAAGAGCGGGAAGGGTGGTGGTTCTAAATACCGTGTCTAATGTTACCGTGACTAAGTGATGACAGGAGAGTCGGGGACAGAACTCTGTCTAATGTGAATGCACCATAACGTATTCAAAGTGTAATAGTCATGGACTAGTTTTATCACTCATAAGGAGGTCTTGCCATGATGTAGCCAACAAGCATGTGTGTGGGCACATAAATCTGTAAGATGAATTATTAGTGAGTTTAGTAACCAATATATATATATAATATCCCTATAAAAAATTTCAATTTATGCATTCGTGTTAGCATAAATAGTCTTTCTGCAAGTAGTAATACTAGTTATAGAATAGTATTGATGATCGTGTACGATAATAAACCTGTCGTATTTTTTTTATTCATAAATAAATGGCTAATGTAACCAACTGCTTTAGTTTATCCAAACAGCGCTAACATTTTCAATTTTATCGCAGAAGTCATTTTTATTTTGTGTGTCCTTTATATAAAATTCTTCGGTACTTACGGAAGTTTACTGCCCCCTTGGCATCTTGGTGATAAATTTATCGCCAAGGCAGAAATATATATATATGTGTGTGTATGTATGTATGTATATATATATATATATATATATATATATATATATATATATATATATATATATATATATATATATATATATATATATATATATATATATATATATATATATATATATATATATAAAAGGCGACGTTTTGCAACTATAATTGGCTGTTTATCGCGGGGGCCGTAAACTTCCGTAAGTACCAATATTTCACTATAAATATCGATGAAGTTTCCACAACCCATTACTGATTTTATTCTTATTAGGTTTCATTGAAAAATTTAAACCCGTTTTTGTTTGACTGTTAAAGCACATTCCCCAAAATATATCTGGCATTTCTGATTAATATCCTTTGCATTCCAAATTTTGCCAGTCCTCTCGAAACGCACTTCTCCTCATTAAGCAAGCGCAAAGTTTCCATCCCCATTTTAATAACACACATCCTTAAAGGCATTTGTAGTTTGCACTTAACGACAGTGAAGCAACACATTTCTCTATCTCTTTATCCTAGCAAAGCTCTCTGCCTCAGCTCGAAAGATAAATGAGGCTTATACAAAGTCTTCCACATGAGGGATATGCGCGTTTATATCTCCTAAATAAAGCCGGGACGTGTGAGGATGATTTTAGAAATAATTCGGGATTAAAGTAGAATAGAATGTTTCCGTTATTGTAGGCATACTTGAAGCTCGTGCATTTTATATTCCAAAGGATATTGTTGTGGTATTATAATATTTTATCTGCTGTTAATCTTTTTGCTTAAGGGGATGGTGGATTTTCAAATTACCAAAAATCGAGCAAAAATGGGAATTTTTTGGGGGGATGTATTAATATTTTAAAAACATGTAAATATTGGAATGAAATGCATTTAAAATATGTAGTGAAAAGTAAAATGAAAACTTGGTGACTTTACAAAAGTTAGTATTAAAGGTGGGTGAAAAAACATGTTTTAAATGTATTTTTCTCAAAATGAGTAATTTCCAGATTTGCAAGTCTTTAAAATGCTCCTCGCGTCATAATTTTTGACGAAAGTTTATGAAATTTATAATAAAGACTCCTGTAATACATGAAAATAAAGTTATGAATCCATTTTAGGATTCGAGGTCATTAAGGTTATCAAAGTTTAACTTAAGTGTACAAAAGTACAAAAATTTCAAGAAAATTCAGAGTACAAGCATAAAAATATTTCCTGAAAATTAACTATTCAATGAAAGTACAAAAAAATACATAACTATGTTCAGAAGGTATTTATAAGCAATATAAATGCAAAATTAAGGGGAAAAGTTTCAAATTGAGACGCAAGGAGCATTTTAAAGAAAGGTAATTTAATTTCAATTTTTTAATTATAAAATATTTTTTTAAAAATATCTATAAAATTTTATAAGGTGTTTAATATTGTTAGACTTTAATGAATATATAAGCAAAGTTTCATATCTCTGTGGCAAAAATTTCAAAAATCGCTGTGAAAGGTCGACCATCCCCTTAATGACATGTGTGTTGAATGTTGGTTTCTTTCCGATGTTATATGTGTGGCGGGAATCTGAAGATGAAACGATTTGTATACTCGTTATGGGTTGGTTATATTTAGTCTAAAGGATTGGGTTGGTTACAAATTTTTCAATTCAAGTACAACCTTTAAAAATTACAAAATTTATTTTTCATTACTTCATTTTGAAGTAACTTTTCATTTATAAATACAGGGTGTCCCAAAACGACCGCATAAACTCTGCACAGCTAGATTCCTCGTTGAGAGTACATAAAAACTGCCCAAAGAAGCGTTCCTGCACGATCTATAGTTTACGAGAAAAATACGAAAAACAAAGTATGACGTCACTGCCAGTGCAAGAAAAAACACTTTATTGATCATATCAACAGCGTGTACAATTTAAAGCAGATGTTCAAAGTGTCCGCTGTGCATGTCGAGGCAGCTTGAGCACGCCGTGGAATGGCTGTCATCACACGTTGCAGCATTGCGGGGTCCACCGAAGTACAAGCAGCATGCAGACGAGCAACTAAGTCCATTTGTGTTGTCACTACGTCTCGATACACCAGTTCCTTGAGATGGCCCCATAGGAAAAAATCCAACGGTGTAAGATCTGGAGAACGTGGCGACCATAGAACCGGACCCCCACGTCCGATCCAGCGGCCGGGGTATTCCATATCCAGCCAACCACGTACAGGAGCACAGAAAAGCGCCGGAGCCCCATCATGCTGGAACCAAAGTCCCTGTATTGCCGCTAATGTTATGTCATCGAGGAACTCGGTTAAGACCTCATTGAGAAACACCAAGTCCGACTGTCCCGAGAGCCGCCAAACTGTGAAGGTAGTGCGCGTCACGAGATGAGAGATCGAAAATGGTCGGATTGAATGGGGTAAATTAATAGTTATTCTATAAAGGATTTAGATGTAATTAATTGTCGTCAATTCCACAGGCCTACGATTGTACTGACTGCATATTTTTAGAGTAAGTAGTAAGAGGGAGTACGAGAATTTAGGCTCGTCATATATATATATATATATATATATATATATATATATATATATATATATATATATATATAATATATATATACATAAACTCATGATGCAACAGTCCGCTGTGGACCAAGGCCGGTAATGCCCAGCCCCGATTTCTTGACCGTGGGCTTGGAGTGCCATGCAGCATAGGTCTCAGTCAGGTGGTCACCCTGACATAGGACTCCCAGAGTTTAGTTCCTAAGCATGCTTGGTCCTCATTTTATAGACCCACTCAAGGGATGAAACAATGAGTCGACCTCGCTCAGTCTCAGGGTCGAACCCTGGACCTGTCGGGTGGGAGCTTGAAGCTTTTAACCACTACGCCACCAGGCTTAGTGAGTAAGAATTTGCTATAGCCAATTATTTTGTTAAAAAGTCTTCTCCTGCATGCTAATTATATTTTGTAACTGTATCTAGTATATGTCATCCCTGATTCTTTTAACATTTTATTATTACTTATTTACAATTTTATTTTAATTAAACTGTCAACTACACACATGATTTTTTCCATGATGCCTAAATATGTGTCATCGTGATAGCAAGTGAAATTTACTTAAAACCTTAAAAATACCCGCTAGCCGGTTATTTCTTTTAAAAAGGCCTTCCTAAGTTTATTAATTGCATTTTATAATTGTATCTTGTATATATCTAAGCTTGCACTTCAAACGTTTAATTCTAAAATCTTTAGTTACAGTTTTTTAATTAATTCAGCCTCTTCTTATACAGTGACGTCTTTCTACTTTGCTATTTATATGCGATTCCACTTAAAATCAATTTAATACCCTAAAATTCTCGGTAGTCGATCATTTTCTTTAAAAATGCCTACACAGTTTAGACACTAATTACTTTATCTCATAATTGCGGTTTTGAGCAACCTGCGTGCTACGGAGGAGTGAAGTCGAAACAAATGTGGGAACTTCCGTGGAATTTTGCGTAACGTTTTAGAAAAGAACTGCAGTGCATCCAGATCTGTGTCTGGTCCCAGACACGACAAAAGAGATGGCGAAAGTTATATATTAGGGTGAAAAATGACTAAAGTTAGCTGCATGGTTAATGCCAGGTGAGAAGCAGTGCAATTAGTTTAATCGTTTCAGGGAAGGTATTCATTATTGGATAAGCTGTGAACACGTGGAAACATTCCGCAACAAAACATAAAGTGTAAGTATTTAAAGGCCGTTAGAACATGGAGTCTGCGAAGAATTAAATTTATTATTAGTCTAGGGTTAATTGCGGGATACGGAAAAGTTGATTAGTTTAAAGCCCTATTTCGTGAAAAATAATAAAAAACCGAAATTTATATAAAAACAATCGAACTATCAAGCACGTTTGAAATACAAAGCTCTGAACAACTTTTTTGGAAAGGAGTATCATCTATATTAATAAAGCAAGGTCCGGGTCTGTCTGTTGGTCACACTCTCCGGGTGTACCCCCTCAATGTGTGCTTGTGTGTGGCCTATGAAACTTACAGCCATGAAATTTTGCACACGGGTAGTACAGACTATGGAAAAGTGCACCTCGAAGCCCGAATTTTAAATTTTATTCTAGAAAATTTTTTATTTTATGGGATATTTTATGTTTTTTAACTTCAGATTACGATATCTCGGCAAAAAATGATCGTAGAATTTTGATCTTTTTGCAATCTAAGACTACAGATATTTCTCCTTCAAACAAGACCTCATTTGTTTAAAAATAATTTAAAACAGACTAATATTTTCATCAAAATATTAAACCCACTTTTTCGAGAAATTTACGTACCTTTGAGGATCTACGGTCGACGCTCTTCGAGTTTTTATCTTACAAAGAAAATATTTACATCATCTGGAAGATGAAAGCTTTCTCATTCATATAAACTGCGTTTCAAGTCTCTATCTTAAAATTTCGATTTCTAATTGAATTTTAAAGAACGATACTTAACACAAATTTTCAACGGTTCTTCAAACTTGAAAAATGGTAAATTCTCCCCTTGGGTTGTAAACAACGATTGAGTCATTCATTCACTTGATTCATTCGTCTTCTTCCATTGATGGCTTGAGCGTAGCTAGGCGAAGCCCGGCTAGTATCTCATAAAATAGAACAATGTACCTCTCGGTCGTAAGGAAAATCTTTGCTAGTCGGGAAAGTTCACAGGGTGTATTGATTGTTGTGAAGCAATATCATCTTTAAATTTATTGTGCTGAATGGACTAAACTGTTTTAGGCAACCGGTTAGATTGTGGAAAATCGAACTTTAAAATTACCCGAAGCGGACAATTATTTTCCCCGTGTTGAATGAATGGGATTTACTCCTAAAAGACCAAAGAAGCCTTCAGGTAGAATTCTTGAATTTGTGGCGACCAGAGTACGTCAGAGTTTGCGATGTGCGATTTGCGTTTGGCCTGCTTGAATTCAGGAGGGGAAAAATTACTGATGAATTGCAGTCTATTAGTGGCTCTCCTTGTAACATCAAGTTTCACGTGTATTTTTATTATATTTTATTTTTCGTACTTTGGGTACATCTGTTATATTTTTTTACACAAGCGTTGTTATGGATGACTGTGTTCATTTTTTGATAACTCAGCCTAATAAATAAGTTTGTAATTTTTTAAATGCAGCGTGTGGTATTTTCACGCAGCAAATATAATTTACTCACAAGTCTTACTACTCACCACTACAAACTCTATAAATACTCTAGTACAGACCTACACAACATACTAACGGGATGAAATTTGTGAAGACGCATAATATTATAAATTATAAATAAAAGAAATACGTAATATTATTTTTAGATTCATAATCTTACGATAGGAATATATATACAGGGTGAACCAAAAGTCTTGCCCTGATTATAAAAATTCATTACAAAATAACCGTTTAATATAATAATGTAACTTTTGTATCGTTGGATAGGTCAGTTTTAGTAGTTTCTTTTGTGCAATAAATGATTCATAATCTTACGATAGGAATATATATACAGGGTGAACCAAAAGTCTTGCCCTGATTATAAAAATTCATTACAAAATAACCGTTTAATATAATAATGTAACTTTTGTATCGTTGGATAGGTCAGTTTTAGTAGTTTCTTTTGTGCAATAAATGACGCGAGTGCTCCTTCAAGAGGGACTCAGGGGAATATTTGAAAGGAGGCCATCATTTTCGGCCGGAATGGCGTCCATTCAAGAGAAAGCCCAAAAAGCGGTACCCCTAACATTTACTTAGACTTATTGCAGCTTTTTCAGAAAGATGTCGCACCCCCACACTGGGGATCTTTAATGTGTGATTTCCTAGACGAAACATGTACTGTGTGTACTGTAACAGAAGACATGTTAAATAACACTTGGCGGGAACTGAAATACCGCTTCGACATTCTCCGAGCTACCAAGGGGGCACACGTTAAAATTTACTGAGGTAAATGGTCTTGTAAAAAAATTTATAACAGTACTTAGAATATATCCAAACAAACATAGGTCTAATTATAATAGTTTGAGTACAATAAATATTTATAATCAGGGCAAGACTTTTGGTTCACCCCATATAAGCAGTGATTACTTTGGCAATGATAATATTTATTATTTTTTTAAATTAACAAGTAATTTGTTTTTTGTTAGATTAAAATATTTTTCGATCTTCCATCTATCTTATTTTTTTGCGGCCCGTAACAGATTTCCATAAAGTAATATGACCTTTATGGAATATGACCTTTATGGACCTTTATGGAATTTCCATAAAGTAATGTGACTCATCACATTTCGAGTTGCGCAGTACTAGTCTAGTACTGTAGAAATGCTCTTGAAGGATAACGAGATTAGAAGCTCCCATCCCCACACTCATTAAAGAATGTATTAGAGTACAATAGGATGATTTACCTCATTTAAAATTAATTCAGATATGAGATATGGTCTTAAAATTACCGTTTGAAAATTTGTCATAGTAGTGTGTGAATCCTGTTTTACACGAAAGTATAGGCAGTTACAGATTTTATGTTTTTACTTCATTCCTCAGCCTTAATCTTCGCATAGTCATCTTAAAGGTGACCATACATTTGCAGGAATTACACTGAGGAAAAAGTCTTCAGGATTTCCTCAACTGAACCATCACGCGCACACGTGGTAGACACGCTCACACATTCCAATCGGGATTTCAGTCACCGGTTTCAAGGATTTCCCCCACACACAACGGGGAAATCCTTAAGGTTTGGACTGCGCAGTCAAAACCTCAAGGTTTGGTTTGGTTTGGGTTTGGAGCGATACGGTCATTTTTTGTTACACCGGGGCTAATTAGACCGGGGCCTACTGCGTAAAGCCGATTCCGGAGGGCTACAAACGTCCATGCCATGAGTGGGACTCGAACCCACAGATTCTGACAAAACCCCAAAGGATTTCCACTACTTGTATGGGTACCTTAAGTGTTATATCTGTTAATTGTTTATTTTTGCGAGTCTATATCGTATATATATATATTTTTTGTATGAGCGCTACTTCAAGTTGTATAGCGAATTGCCAACGCAGAAAAATTTCATCCAGCTGATGTTAGCTCATAATTTATCGTGATAGCATAAATGGTCTACGGTCGAATAATGACTGTATTCAAGATCTAATAAGAAATACCGATAAATACAGAGTGTTTCATATTGACTGGGACCAAAAATAATAGCATGGTACATATTCTGTAATTGATTCATTTAGCCGAAAAAAATTAATTCTGAAACTTCAGTTATACAAGTTTTATCTGGCAACAGCGAAAAATCTTCCGGTTACTGAATCGCTGCTAGAGGCACTGTTAATCGAAATGGCGCCATCCATGCAGGAGAAAGCGTAGTGTGTTTTGGAATACGCCAAAGCATCTTAGTTTATCGTTCCCTCAGTTGGAGGAAGCGGTTCCCGGCTTCATTCTGCGGCAAGACGGTGCTCCACCACATTGGTATAAAAACTTATGTCAGTACCTGAACGATAGTCTACTTCTCTACTGGACTGGCCGTGCTGGGGAAAACGGTATGCCATTGCTTTGTTGGCCACCGAGATCGCCAGATCTAACCCCTTGTGATTTTTTGCTACGGGGTTTTGTTAAAGACAAAGTGTTCGTGCCTCCATTTCCCAAAGACTTACAGCAACTGAAAAAACGGATAACTGAAGTGGTCGAATAATTAGCAAAGGATATTCTATCACGAGTTTGGAAGGAACTAGAATACCGCATATATATTTATCGTGTCGCCGGAGGGGCACACATAGAACATCTATAGAAACTTGGATAACTATAGTTACACTGTAAATTTGATTTATCAAAATAAAGTAATTACAGTGTTCACAGGTGTGCTTTCTTTTTGTCCCATTCAATATGAAACACCCTGTATAATTAATCTTTGGAATCACTATGACACTGGGGCGGATTCCCCATTCACTATAATTTCTTTTATGGTATTTATAATATATATTTTTATCCCTATGTTTGTAAATACCTGGACTCATATAAACAAAAGTTGCATTAATAACAAAGGAGTATGGATTATTAACAATTTTTAAATAAAATATCCGTATATATTTTGCGTATAAAAATATGACATGATTCGAAACGGAGATGCATGTTACTTAGTATAAATTGTATTACACTGAAAATGTCTTTTTTTTTTCGGCAAACTAGCTTTGACCGGCTTCGTAAGAAGTCTTTAAACTTAAGGTTTAATTTATCCATCAATCGATTTTTGAGTCGAATTCGTCTGCATTGGAGATTCTAATCACTTGCTTGCGTCGTTTTGAGGGAAGTTCACTGTACTAATTTTGCTCCTTTAGTTTACATGTTTAATGCTTTAATCATATATAAATTTGTCCAGCAGTTGGATTTGTTTAAGGGGACAGTGGACCTTCAAACCTAACTTTTTTTGTTTTGAATGGATTTGCTTGAAATTTGAATATGTGATTAGTACCATAGATATGGAAAAGTGGTTAAAATTGAAAGATGAAATATTAATAATTTAGGAATTATTAATTATATCAAAAATTGGCCTAATTAAAAATGTTCCATGCGCATTTCTTTTGCATATAATATGGTAATTTTTATTTGCAGGATACATTATAGAACTAACAATGAAACTTATTGCTTATTATTAGCATGCATTAAAAATATAAAGAGAAAAAAAATAATAATAGTGAAAACACCCTTTTTATTACGCATAATACCTATAAATCATCATTTCAAGCACAAAATTTAGACATTCTGAGCTACGAAGCATAATTTTTTTCAATAAGATTTATTTGATATACAGTAAAAAGTATAAAAACTTAAATTTCAAAGCAATGCGATAATTAGAAATGCGCCTGGAGCAGTTTGAATATTCGTATGACATGAAACATTTTTATTTTGAGAAAAACGCATTTAAAGCTATTGCTATTAGTAACCACCTAATATCTAAATTAAATACAAATGCCTATAACTAGGAAAGTAATCACATAAATTAAATATTCTCTTTGCAACACATTCCTACTCGTCCGTAGAGTAACAATTCAGTAAAATTAAAAAAAAAACAAATAATCAAATTTTTGGACAAATTTCACAATTATGAAAATCTACTGTCCCCTTAACTGAGGTTATTGAATATGTGGAAAATCCTCCTAAACAGTTCAATAAAAACAATTTACTGTAGGATTAATACTTATCAAATTATATCTTTCGTTTCTCAACGTTCATAATCTTTGTGGACTGGGTTTTTTTCTCCGAATTCTCCCGTAATCAAAGCATACTAGGATGTTTTTGAAAGTCTTTGGAACTTTTTGATGTATTTACTATAGGGACTTTCTTGTCTAACTCATCACTACACACATAAGAGAAATTGTTGTGAAGGATCCACAATTTGGACATTTTGAACTCCTTCCAACGTCATAGCCATTTTGTTTTTCCAATATGGCCGTTTTATGCCCCGTAATCGTGTTGGAAAAACAAAATGGCTATGACGTTGGAAGGAGTTCAAAATGTCCAAATTGTGGATCCTTCACAACAATCCCCCGTCCTGAGGAATTCAGGGGGTGCGATGTTTCTTGGAAAATTGGTGCAGTTCCTCTTTTTTCCAATATGGCCGTTTTATGCCCCGTAATCGTGTTGGAAAAACAAAATGGCTATGACGTTGGAAGGAGTTCAAAATGTCCAAATTGTGGATCCTTCACAACAGAGATAATTAAGAATTCCGAATCATTTGTATTCTTCATAAGAAAACGTAAAGAATATTTGTGATATCTGAACTGACTTGCAATAGTTAAGTAATCTCTAAACAATAAAAGCATACAGAAATTTCACTCACAAGTTCGATTAGCTCCGAAAATTCACTGTGATTTTCTAAAATAATTTATGCTAATTTCTGTCGCCTAGGGTTACAATAAATTATTTACATATTTTAAATCAGTGATTTAACACCTTTCCAGCCACTATATAACCGTAATTTATATGTTTAAAATTTGTTAACCCTGAGCTAAAAAAAATACGTAGCCCGATTATGTTAGCTAAAAAGTAAACCATTATCTGTTTTGCCAGTAATATTTTTTACATCAATTTATTACTTCATAAATATTAATGTTATACATTATTTTCAAATCTTGTCAATTATAACTCTTAATAACTCGTAAATTTCAATCATTTTCCCCCCTTTCGCAGAATAAAAAATAATTTTTTTAATTTACTTTAAATCATTAAAAGCTATATAGAGAAAAAGCGTTAAGTTTAGTGGATAATTTTCAAGGCAATCATTAATGTTAAATCTAATCAGCTTATAAAGTTGGGGAACGGGCAAATAAAAATTTCCAACAATTTTATGTTATTTTTCCTGCAAAAACGACAAAATATTTAAGTTGAAAGGAAAATATAAAGTGTTATTCTGTCTCGCTAAATGAACTGGGAACTAATTATGGAATGTAAATATTTTGCAATTGTTGTAAATTTGTCTGTTAATTGCCTTGCGGGTGGAAGGTTGTGATGCAAGATAAAGCTGAGATTTTTATTAAGGGAGTGTAAATATTTGGAATTAATGTGTAAATGCCTGAAGCTAATTCAATTACTGCCGCAATTTCTGCAGAATAATAGATATTTTTCAACGAAATATCAAAAGGCATAATTAACGATTTATTTCTAAGTTCGTTTTGCTGAGGTACCTTTTAAAAACAAAAAATAACTTTGCTATGTGTACTAATTCCTCAATTTTAATGAGCGATGTGTCCATTTTTAAGATCTTAAACTGCATGGAAAAAAATTGCAAATAAATGCGTCTTTTTTAATAGCCCATCTTCTTAATTTTAGTATTTTTTAATTGTCTTATCACTTTATTACACTTAATATAAGGATCGGTGAAGCCAAAAGTCGGTTGTCTATACTACTTGACTTGGATCCTATGGCCTAAATTATTAGAGTGAACAGACGGACCCTGGACTGCTTATTTAGGTTATTGAGTAGCGATTGGTCGGCAGGTTAAAACACGCTGCATACCAGATAGGTCGGGACGGTTTAGTGTGACTTACTGCACATCAGATTTCCAATTCTATATTTTTTTTCTCTCCGTTTTTCTCCAACTTGGTTTTTATGTTTCGTTTTTGGATGTGTCCTTTCGCGAGGATTTGAGGAACTTAAATTTTACTCAATCGATTTGATAAACAAACCCCTTTGAAGTGCCCGAATCCGTTTGACATACTGTAAGTTCTGAAGCTATTTGTTAGTTGCCTTATTTCTAACAAAGAGTTTGGAGAGCTTCACATTTATGACTTAATTTAAGGATTACACTTAATATAAGAATAGGTGACGCCAAAAGTCGGTAGTCTATACTACTTGACTTGGATCCTATGGCCTAAATTATTAGAGTGAACAGACGGACCCTGGGCTGCGTATTTAGGTTATTGCGTAGCGATTGGTCTGCAGGTTAAAACACGTCGCATACCAGATAGGTCGAGATAGTTTAGTGTGGCTTACTGTACAGATTTCCAATTCTATATTTTTTTCTCTCCTTTTTTCTCCATCTTGGTTTTTATGTTTCGTTTTCGGGTGTGTCCTTTCGCGAGGATTTGAGGAACTTAAATTTTACTCAATCGATTTGATAAACAAACCCCTTTGAAGTGCCCGAATCCGTTTGACATACTGAAAGTACTGGAGCTATTTGTTAGTTGCCTTATTTCTATCAAAGAGTTTGGAGAGCTTCACATTTCTGACTTAATTTTTCATAAAGGCAGACACATAAGTCTTTCTGGTCTAAGGAAAATTATATTAATATTTTTCAGAAACAATCGTCTCTTGCAATTTTTATTGTAGATTATTTTAAAGGTAGAAGCACTTGTCCCGAGACATTCGCACAAATAAACGCGGAAATTGTTGACTACTTTTTATCTGAAAGCACCATACGGGTGAGTGAACATGGCTCCCTGGGAACATCTCAAATTTATCAAGCACTCCCAGGGGCGACACCTGGAAGGCTTGTACCTCCTCGCAATCTTCTGACCATATGGAAGGACTTTTCGGGTGGTCTACGGATTGAACGTGCCTATATCCGGCCTAGACACGAAGACATTTAATGGCGCTTGTCGGTGTTAAAACTGATCCCCCTCCGTCCGGAGCTTAATATACTACCAGTAGGATGCCTCGGTAGGGTGGTCCATGCCATAATGTTAAAAAAAAAAGTGTAAGAATCTTCCTTCCATAAGCCCTATTTTATTCCTCTGTATTCAAAATGTATGTAAATAAAATTTCAGGCCAATCCGATAATATTAAGACATCGCTCAACATTTGTATTTTCAAAGTACATATAACTTATTGGAACGTCACCAGATGGCGACACATAGCAAAGGAAATACTTATATTTCAATTTCATTCCATTACCAGACTTGTACCTGAACTTTTGTTTCTTAATTCATTCTAAATTTTGATCCAGAAAGAAAGTTTCTCAGGAAAAGGAAGTGTTTATAATGTAAATTTACGAGGTAAATATATTTTTATATTGTATCTAGCTATTTATTAACTTTTATTTGTTCATCTATGGGTGGTAATGCTTTCCTTTTGTTTCCAGTTTAGATATTGCTTCTACATGCAAAAACTTGAGAACAATCTCTAAAAATTGGTTATTGGGTCCACCGAAGTGTAAATTGTCTACAGCTAGACTACCTAGAGGACTTAATGTACTCAAATTTGTCCAATTCCATCATTTGGATGGCAAAAATAAGCTTTCTATTTGCTATAAACAGACTTGTGAGGCAGTTACCGAAATATAGCAAAGGGATAGAATACCCACTAAGCGGATAGACTCATCCATCAGGAAACTTAAAAAACTATATGAAGAATATCTAGGCCTAAAAAAGAATAAAAATAGAAATTCAGGAAAAGAGAGACTTATAGAAAACATTTTGAAGGCTGAATTTGAAAAGTTATTTGATATATCTACCAAGGATGCCATCAGCCAAATAAGGAACAAAGAAGACAGAGAAATCTTTCAAAAGCAGAAAGAAGATGTTTTTTGTTGTTCTATGAGAGTTGACATGAAAATTACCCTAAAAGAAATAAGAAACAGAAAACGGGAAGATAATAAAGTGTTAACGAAAGAACGATTAGAAGAAAGAGAAGCAAAATTACAAATTATGGTAGAAAAATCATGTCAGAATTATCAGACTCAGAAACTTGAAGAAGAGTACCTGCCGCTGTCATCTACACCCCAATCCGATCTCAATACTACAACAGCAGTTCCCGAAGCTGCTGAAAAGAAATATGTAAAAAATATACAGTTGGCTCTCTGTTTAACGACTTTCAAGGGACCGCGAAAAATCGTCCTTAAGTAGAGATCGCCCTTATTCAGAATTTGTTAAAAAATAACATTTCCCATATCGTCGGAGAAGCCGGGACCTGGAAATATCGTCTTTAAATAGAGATCGTCGTTAAGTAGAGCGTCGTTAAACAGAGAGACAACTGTATTTAAGTCTCCTGCAGTTGTAGGTGCAGTAGATCGTGTTAATATTTTTGATCGGAAAGCTGTATTCGTGGCTAGAGCTGTTGCAGGTGCACTTGGGAACGATATTTCTCCAAAAACCCTTTCTCGAAGCTCAATAAGGAGACATAGAAGAAATGGGAGGCAACAAGCTGCAGAAACAGAAAAAAATTATCTCGATGAACCTCTATTATTACACTGAGGTGGTAAGATGTCCCCAGATATTATTGGATCAAAAACAAAAGTTGATCGAGTTGCCGCTGTTGTTTCAGGAAATGGTCAAGAGAAGCTCCTTGGAATTCCGAAGATTGGAAGAGGAACTGGAGAATTACAAGCAAAAGCATGTATCGAGACACTTCAGAAATGGAATATTATATCTCAAATTAAAGGACTGGTGTTCGATACCACAGCCGCTAATACTGGTTTACGCAAAGGTGCATGCATCAGAATTCAAAAATATTTAAGGACAGATCTTATTTGGGTTGCATGTGGTCGCCATAAAATGGAGATTGTACTATCCAGTGTGTTTTCTGTTATATTAGGCCCATCTGAAGGTCCAGAAATTGTACTTTTTAAGCGTTTTAAGAATATATGGCTGGAAATAGATAAATCTTCTTATAATCCAGCAAATAAGGAAATATTTGACAATGTAAACTTTACTAAACTGAGAGAATATATGTTAACATTTCTACCAAAAGTACTTTAATCTCCAATTATAAGGGGTTACTATAAAGAGTTTATGCAATTATCATTAATTTTTCTTGGAGCAGATAATAATAATTAAGTCGTATTGCGCTCCTGGACCCCCACACCACGCTCGATGGATGGCTAAAGGTATTTATGCACTAAAAATATTCCTTTTTCGAGAACAATTTAAGCTGTCATCTGAAGAATCTGGTAAAATTACAAAATTGTGCCTTTTTGTGAGTCTAATATATATTAAATATTGGAATGAAGCACCACATGCTATTAAGGCCCTCTTACAACAATATTCAGTTTTTAAATGACCTGAAGAAATATCCAAATCCTTCTGCAGAAAATATAGCATTATCGTCATTTTCCAGACACAAATGGTATTTATCTGAGCACTTAGTAGCATTAGCTTTTTTTGATAACAGAGTCAGCATTGACACAAAAATGAAAATGATACAAAATCTTGATCGTTCACCAAAACCTACCCGTGATTATCGACTGGAACTAAAAAATGAAGAGCAAAATGTAAAGATAGAAGAACTTGTGACTGAAAAGACAAATCAATTCTTTGATGCCATGGTTAAAGGAAGTAAAATTAAATCAAAAGTTTCATAGAAAAATTATCATCTCAGTGGGAAAGTGATCCTTGCTTTTGTGTCTTTCGAGATAGATGCTTAAAAATGAAAGTTGTAAATGACAATGCTGAAAGATCTATAAGCCTAATACAAAAATATAATAAAACTCTTACAAAAGACGAAGAACAAAAACAATTCCTGCTTCGTCTAGTAGAAAACCACCAAAAGAGCTTTCCCCACAAATGAGTTTCCCCACATTTTGTTCAGATTAACAAAGATTTCTTCCAAGAAATCTTTGTTAATCTGAACTTTTTTAAAGTTTGAGCTTGAGCGACCTGTAAATATTATTATTTTGGAGAAAAATAAATTGTACGGATTATTTACAAGTAAAATAATAAAACAAACCTTGCGGAGCAATATATTTCGAAAGTTAATTTTTTTGGACCATCCTAATGCATCGGGCATCTAATTGTGTATTGCAAGAAGTAGCGCATTTCTTTAAGTTTTTTAAATGTGGTGGATCACAGCAGTAATTGTTATAAGAGGTAGAAGGCCTTAATTTAATAAAGACCTTAAGTATAAGTAAGTAGAGAGAGACTTTAAGACCGTATATGTGTCGGTGATTATGAAAGTGGTCTATGTTAAGAATCCAAGAAAAGTAAGTTTAACAGTTATTTCATACTTCATTCTTTTATAGTACCATAATCTAAAGCAATCTTTGTAAAATTGTAAAAACTGAACCATTAGATTGATTTGATTGTTGCGTCATTACACAAAATTCAGTTCATGTTCAAACTAAACACCTTCAAATATCTCGAAACGAAAAATATATGACTTAGACCACTTTCGTAATCACCGGTACAAATACAAGCAGTAGCGATATAAGTAAGAAGACCTTAATATAATAATAAAAGGCGTTATGTGTAAGCCATTTTAATCGATGATGGGGGCTCCCTCTGCATTGTAGCACGAGATACAATAAAGTAAGTTACGTAATTTTTTTACTCCTCCCTAGATAACCAATGTTTCAAGGAAGTACGTACGTTAATGACTCACATATAGCAAAAGACCCTGCAAAAAGCATTGACTCACATTTCAAAAATTAAAAGAACTAAGAAATAACCTCCCCGCACACGCTTTGGCCTTTTCGAGGAAAAATTATACCTTGTTTCTGACTTCAAATGCTTTATTTTGAAGTCAAATAAATCTATAAATTGGCTAACATATTTCCATTCTTATAAAAATATTCTCTAGCAGATGTTAGAGGTTTCAGATGAAAACACCTAAAAATAGATTCTTGTTTTCTCAAAAGTAGAAATCAAAAGCGTAGACTTTCGATAAAATCAAAAAAATTGATTTTAAACATTCGGAAATCTTTCATAACTTTACCAACTTTATTGATAAATAATTTTTGTTTAATGCTGAAAACTGGTTTTTTAACGATCTACTTTCAGAGAAACCTCTGACTGTTTCGATATCTAGTCTTCCATTACGAAGCATAGGAAGTTTCTTAATGGATATTTAATCGGCAACATTCGAAATTCTTTTCTGGTGTATTTCTTTCTTCAGTTTCTGTGAAAAATATTCCTTCTGTGAGGCTTCTATTGAAAAAAAAAATACATCGCCAATGCCATTAAAAAAGTATTTATATGTTTTGAAAATAGCGGGTATATTTGTTTTATTTTATTCTATTTTTTAGAAATCGATATTAATTTTATGAGACTTATGTCCATTTTGAAAAATCAATTTGTCAAATCGATAAAAATGTATGTTTTGGAATTAATTTTGTAAAGCATTTGGAGGTAACAGATGTGACAGAAAAAATTACATCACAGACTTTACGTAACGTATTCGTTAGGGGAATCGAAAATATCATCAACATTATCGTAACTCGATTCAAATACAAAAGTCTCTATATAACATATTTCTATTTAATGAAAACCTCTATGGCATCATTTTTTTCAAAACGAAGGCTTTGACTAATATCCGCAGGCAACATCCCCCTAATAACCTTTTAAATCATAACTAGCAAAGTTTTTACGCTCGAATTAATATTCTCTAAATTTAGACGATGATAACAGTTATAAAAAATGTTTACAGATAAACTGTTCTTTTCTATACAAAAGTGAAAAACCAACGAAAATATAATAAATTAATGAAATGCTTTTAATCCAAATTATACAATGCTTTTTATATATATTTTTGTGTCAGTTTTAGATTGTATAAGCGGTGGGACATACGCATAAAAATCATTACCATTTATCGGTTCAAAAAATTTAAAAAGTTATTTTTATCATCGTGAATTTATGTTTCCTTGGTATTCTTTATATGTGATGTGGTTTTGTTTAGATGCATTTTCAAGAAATGGGTTTGAAGGATTTTAACTTTTTTTGTACTTTATATTAATTCAATTATATATATTAATTCAATTATATTTCTTTATTAAATTTTTTCCTTCCTATTCAGTAATTTATTTTCACTTGTGGGAAATGAATTTACCTGAGATATTTATAATCCATTACAGTATATTAATAGTAGTTTAATTTAATTTTTTTCTGTTTATTGCTTAAACTACAGCTTTTAAATTTCTATTAAGGTTTTTGCTGAGTCACTTTATTTTTTGAGAATTTTTTTAATCTAAATTTTTAAGTGCAAAGAGTAGATTTTATAGAATACAGATTAACAATTTTTTTTAACTAGAAATATTTCTCACGGATATTTCCATTTAAAATGCTTAGTATGTTCAAAAAGAAATAAAATGGATGATGAGAAATATTTACAAATAAGGGTTGCATATATGAAACAAATTTTTCTCATTAAGTATGGTTCTTTTTCATTACTTTCGACTCTAGGAGGAGAACAATGAGACGCAAAAATATTTTCTCACTGTACTTCACAACAGCGAATACTGTTCTGTGCAATGATACTGTATGTTTCGGGATATCCCGTTTCCCATATAGTCTTAACTTTATAGCGTCGAAACACGAAACCAAAAACGCCAGCCAATGACTTAAGGCACCATAGGACCTTTAACTGTGCTGATATTCTTTGGAAATTGTACTATCTTTATATTTTTGCAATTTAAACCACATTTGAGTTATATACTTGAAATTTGCATGCCAAACAGATGAAATACATTTCTTATTATACAAATTTTATTGAAGTCTCATCTAGTCTTAACTTTATAGCGTCGAAACACGAAACCAAAAACGCCAGTCAATGACTTAAGGCACCATAGGACCTTTAACTGTACTGATATTCTTTGGAAATTGTATTATCTTTATATTTTGCAATTTAAACCACATTTGAGTTATATACTTGAAATTTGCATGCCAAACAGATGAAATACATTTCTTATTATACAAATTTTATTGAAGTCTCATCTAGTCTTAACTTTATAGCGTCGAAACACGAAACCAAAAACGCCAGCCAATGACTTAAGGCACCATAGGACCTTTAACTGTACTGATATTCTTTGGAAATTGTATTATCTTTATATTTTGCAATTTAAACCACATTTGAGTTATATACTTGAAATTTGCATGCCAAACAGATGAAATACATTTCTTATTATACAAATTTTATTGAAGTCTCATCTAGTCTTAACTTTATAGCGTCGAAACACGAAACCAAAAACGCCAGCCAATGACTTAAGGCACCATAGGACCTTTAACTGTACTGATATTCTTTGGAAATTGTATTATCTTTATATTTTTGCAATTTAAACCACATTTGAGTTATATACTTGAAATTTGCATGCCAAACAGATGAAATACATTTCTCATTATACAAATTTTATTGAAGTCCCATCTAGTCTTAACTTTATAGCGTCGAAACACGAAACCAAAAACTCCAGCTAACGACTTAAGCACCAATCATGCGACTGCTCTTTGCCGTAAGATGCGCGAGGAAAGAGTTGGATACGTGGCATGGAGTCTACGCGTTCTGTCATAGCGATTTATAATGGGTTTGATGAAGTTTTGGACTGGTCAGTACTCAGGCAGGGAGGGAAAGAACAACTAGATTCTTGCAAAGGAAGAAAGGGTCTACCTAAGGCAAGAGGCCGGGGAAAGTGGTCATCTCAGCGTACCGCGACAAGACAATTTTAGAAGAAATGACTCACGCAAAATGAAAAGAAATATCAGAAAAAATGGGCCAAATAGAAAATGACTGGGGGGGGGGGAAGAAAAACAAAAACAAAACAATGGAACTATTAGGATAAAAAAGCAGTGTTTAGGAGCTCTTCTTAAAAGTCTCATGTGGCGTATTTGCCCTTGCCGAGCTATGACTCATATTTTTACAGGATATGTATCTTTCTTCATTGACACGAAGGATATAGTAAAAAAACTTATCCATAATTTTTTCTCCATTTAGTTATATTTGAGTTTTTCAATCGTGTGTTGTTTCGCTTTTATTCATCGTATTCTCTTCTCTTTCCCAGTTCACGCTTTGGTAATTTCTGTTCTCAGTAGTTTTCGTTGTGGAATGAAAACACAATCTGTACACCATTTAACCTGTAATTGCTAGCATTGTGCACTCCCTTTCTAAGCTCTTGATGAAACTTTCAACGTTTTCTTTTTCCTTATTTATTGTGACTATCTTATGGTTATTCTTCCTACTTTTATATCACATGTTTTGGAGCTATATTTCTAATTCTCTAATTAAGTTTGCACTGAAATGGTATTACAAATTACTCCTCAAGATTTCAACTAACTTTTTAGCCACATTAGATACCTTGCAGTAGATCATAACACTGCGTGAATTCCACCATCTTTTCGAATGCGTAAATCTCGCCAAAATGGCTATTTATCGAAAGCCTACTTATTAAGAGGTGGCACTATGTCGGCTTACTATTAATCTCCCTATCTCCCTCTAAGCTTAACTTAATCTCAACGATAACTGATTTAACTCCTACTTCTCCAGCACGTCCAAAATCTCTCGTCTGTGTCCTGTTGTTTCTCTACTGTTTGATATTCTGCTGGCAATACCTGCCGGAATTGCGAAACCGTGTTGCCTTTTTTAAAGGCACCCTCATTTTAGGCTGCGTGTGACTATACGAATAAAAATCTTATGAGGTCATACGAATAAAAAATGGTAACTGGAAAGTGAGCTTAAGATATTATTGCAATTAGAATGAAAGAAACTTTTTAAAAGCAATGCTATGCACTCTAGCAAAATTCAAGTTATGTTTTATCGCCTCAATAAACATAATTTCTTAGTCTTTAACAGTATTAACTTAATTTAGAGCTTTTTTTTATAATGTATAGAGAATATAGCTCACTTCTACCCAGACTTGGGTGTATATAAATTGAAGTGGCACTCTAAATGAATTTCATACAAACACAGATTATGCATCAAACAAAGTTTATTGAATTCGTTGCACATATAGAATTCGCTTTTACAGCAATAAGCATACGTACTACTTGTACGGAATATATAAATACAGCTTTCAAGAACAATATATTTTTCAATACTCATGAACAGTAAGTCAAACCAGCAGTACTGCCACGTAAACTTCGGGCCCCCTAAGCACTAGCTCAGGATAGTACTGGAGCTGCATACCTCATAGCTCCCTATCGCTTATCTATCAACTTTAACAACCTTCTTCAACCCTAACCACTTTTTTTTAATTAATGACGCTGCATGGTATTTATACTAAGCGCGTATGCCGAAATTAGCATATCTCAAGCAGCTTCTTTAATTCATTCACTCAAAAGTTCGATTCTTGTGAATCGAATCTTGTGTATACCTTACAAATGCAATGCTTCATATCATCATCCCGAACTATCTGAAGAATGTTCAGAGGAATCCGAACTTCAGTCAAATTCAGTTAGTTCAGACACCCCTAAAACGGTGATACTTGTATATTTTCTTCTCGTTTTGTAGTTTCTATTTTATTTTTAACCCTTCAGCGGGATCGCCTGTGTACAAAGTGCAACATTTTCGTAATTTTGAATGGTTTGTTTTTACATGTAAGGTTTGAATGTTCTTAGCAGTTTCTATTTATAGCTACACCCTTTCTAATGCAGGTCTGATTTTTTTACTCTTGTATTCCTTTCCATTTATTGGTAGTCGGGATTTCGCCTTGGTAAACCAACGATTATACTGGATTACAATACGGCAAAAGCAGGAGTTGATGTACTCAGTCACATGTGCAGCTATTACACGGTATCCCACATATCACGAAGATGGGCAATCTCATTGTTTTTTAGGTTTTTGGACATAATAGGAATCCATTCGCAAGTTGTACTTAGATCCAATAAAACAGACAGTTTTGAAATAAGGCGATTGTATCTGCATTCTTTGGACTTTAATTATAAATATATCTCAATGTTATAGACATTTTATATCTTGTCATAAAACGCAGAATTATTATTTTGAATTTGAAAAAAAAAGTTTATTACGAAAGGAATAATCAAGGTTGAAAGATACGTTGCACTTTGTGCCACGCGCGCCTGCTGGTGTTCCAAAAATTGGCACGCCCGCTGAAGGGTTAAACTGCAATTGATTACCGCTGTAAAAGTACCCTGTTCTTCAGGCTCTATAGACAGTGCTGACCACTACATATGTATGCCAAGTCGTAATCTTCACTACTCAGGGTGTTTTTCCTGTTTATTTTAACACTAGAAGGTAACCCGTCATTTTGACGTCATAATACTAATAATGACGTCATAATGGAAAAAGTATATGAAAGTTAAAAAGTATCCCGAATTATCTAACAATATTGCATTTAATCCACACCTTGTAAAAGCAAACCCTTTCATTATTTTTTATTTATTTAGTTTTTCATGCGATTGGAGTAGTAGACTGCCATCCAACCCGTCATTTTGACGTCATAATACTAATAATGACGTCATGATGGAAAAAGTATAGGAAAGTTAAAAAATATCCCGAATTATATAACAATATTGCATTTAATCCACACCTTGTAAAAGCAAACCCTTTCATTATTTTTTATTTATTTAGTTTTTTATGCGATTGGAGTAGTAGACTGTTATCCAGTTTTTTACAGCTCACTACGCGATATGAATACTTGAGCTGTTTCATTCATTCACATTCAAGTTTGTTTAATTTCAGAATTCATAGCAAAAGTAAACAGATTTTTAAAAACTGTTAAATATACAGCTAAAAGCATCCAATTTTTTTTAGTTCTGAATGTTTTATAGAAAAATAGGCTGAACAAACGTGATTTGATGGAGAAGATATTAGTTTTTAGGTAAGAAAAAATTCTGATCCACATCCGAAATTGAAATTAAGCCTAACCAGCCGTTTGTTTACTGAGGGCTTCAATTGAAAGATGAGTACAGTCCGGAAGTGTTATACAGAGACAACGGCTATTATATATATAATTGCATTAATTTCATAACCCGTTAAATTTAAACTATTTTTCTTATCATATAGCAAAACATTAGATACGTTTAGTTATTTAAAGTAGTTAGAACATTTTGTCACAGCTTTTAAAAGCATTAAACAACGAAAAACCGCGTTCTCAAATGAACGAAAAAGTTAGAAATACAGTGTTGCATATATATCAACAAGGCTCTAATATTTGCTTAGTGGTAAAATAAAGAAGAAATTTAAAGGGTTCTTTAATAGAGCGCTAAAAGGAAATCGATCAAAAATGCACTGTGACAAAATTGTTCAGTCTTTACCTCGAAAAGTGATATTGAAAAAGTGATTTTATAAAATTAGAAAGATTGAGTTTTGACACTTATGGATTTTCCCTCTCGCTTAGTCGTGGCTTCAGTGTTTAGAAAATAATTCTTGACTTCATTGCTCTTTCTCAGTTGATTTAAGAGAGACTCTCCATTAATTGAAACACGAAAAAAGTGTTTTGAATATATGAAGTCAATGGATAAAAGGTTAATCTTGTAAAGAATGATAAACTGATTAATTTTAATTAAAAATATTCAGTTCGATGGTATGCCGGATTTTGACTAATGTCAAGTAAAGAGATATAATATGTGAGAAAAATTCAAACTTTATGGAACACAGTTTGGATGGTTAAAAAAATAATTAATGAAGTTATAACGTTCTGTTACTTCATTCACGGCAATGGTGGGTAAACACCCTCTTCTTATTAAGCTGATAAAAAAAAGAAATATGAATGGTATTTTTAGAAGAAAAGAATATTTATGAAAGTGAAGGATAAAGATGAATGATACCATTTATAAACCGGACTGTGGCCTAATGGCTAGGGCGTTCGCAATCGGTACCAAAGTCTGTGAGTTCGAGTCATACTCTTGGCATGGACGTTGGTAGAAATTCGGAATCGGATTTTAGCAATAGGTCCCGATCTAATTATCCCTCGTGTAGCAAATGTTGATCGTAGAGCTCTACACGAAACCAAAACTATTTATAATAATAAAGAGTGTGAGATGTAATATGCTTGATATATATTTTATTATCATTTAAAATTTGTCCATAAGGGTCTGAGAACTTCTTCATACATCTATTACTGGTATTTCCGGGCGTATACAAGTTTATACCACATAATTAGGACAGTTGGTTCAAACAGTTCACCGAAGTTGGATTAAGGCCTTTTTGTGATGCTAATGGACGACTCAGCAAGTTCAGATTGATTCAATTTGGGACATCAAGAGTATATGTTGTATGACACTAGTACCAGCCCATAGGCACTGTGAGGTTCCATTGAGGACCTCAATAAATCGTCTCAGACAGAGGATCCTCCAGACAGAGGAATGCACCTCTGTCTGGTACACCTCAGGTGTACCAGACAGAGGTGTACCCGGCAAATTCTATGGCTAGACGCCGGGAAGGACGTTAAAAAAGAAAGGAGTCACGCCCAGGCAACGCCCGTGTCGAACGTTAACTAATGGCACAGAGATCAGCTGTTGAAATAGCCGCCATCGTGGCTCCATCGATGAAACCAATCAGGGGACAGAACCCTGACGTCACAGCTGTCGTTCAACCAACCGCAGACTAAGTCCTGCCAGGGGGCTTGGAGCGGAGAATTCGAGAGAGCGGAGAGAAAAGACCAAGAGTCAGACTAGGATTAAATCTCAGCCCGAGAAGCTTTTTCTCAGAGGTCTTCGAGACCGAAAGTGACACTCCATCCCGTAGGTATTTTATCGTCAGAGCAGCCCGCTCTAGAGGCTCTGTGCCGACCCCTCTAAGTCCTCGAACTTGTTAATTTTTAGGAACCAGAAGAGTTACGATAGTTCAGCGATTAACTCGCCTCTATTGAGACCAGCACGGTCTGAGATATTCGCATCCCGCGAAAGCACTATTCCAACCCTGGAACTTCTTACTGAATTGCGTTTCATTGCTGAAGTTAAACCTTCGGGTTACTTTTAAAGCCAGTTCCCTCTATGTCTAGAGGCGGGTACCCGTCGGACGGGTTTGTGACCAGTTGCGCCGTGTGCGTGGCTCCATTCAATTACATAGGTTACGACTCATCACGGACTGGTTTGTGATTGGAGTCGGTTATCAGTTTCTTTTGTGTTGCTCCTTGTGCAGACGGCCTAACACTTCAAAATTGTTTGTTTTCAAGGAATTGCATTAATATTAAGCAATCACGAACAAGAAAATTACAATTAAAATAATTATTTTACAGCTATTATTCGGGAAAATTAATAGCGGAAGTGAAATTAAAAAAATCATACCTACTTTATGAATCAAATTTATAAAAAAGCATATTATTTGTACTTTATTAGAGCGTCAACTGCAAGTCTTATAAATTAGACGACATGGACCTGGTACATAAAATATTATACTATAAGTATTTTTTAACGCAGCATTTGGGGCATACGTAAGTTGAATGTTCGGTACAAATAGGTCGCGCACAGGTAACACAACCCTTTTTTGGCTTCCTATTTTTTCTTCGAGGACAGAATGCACAAAATCGGGCGGTTTCAACATTTCGTTTGATTCTTGAGGAGCCTTCGACTCCTGTTATTTGGCTAATTGCACTTCGCAATGCTGGTGACATGTTTGGAACTGAATAACGGTCACCAGGGGAGGTTTCATGAGTTCCAATGCTAATTCCTTCAAGAAGGCTCGTCTAGCCATCGTATTGTTTGTAGTTGCAGTATATATAATTTGGCTGTTGATACCACCAATGTTCATGATCGGAAAAAATAATGTCAATGGCCATCTGCGACTTATTCTCGAAACAGAGTACTCACCTGTGGTGTAATCACACTACACCGAGGTTCTTTCTCTGGCATAGGGACAGTGAGGTAGATAAAACTAGTCGTCTAAACGACACAAACATTTATTGACAGTTTAACAAAATATTACAACCAGAACTCTGAGCACGAGGTGGGCAAGCCTATTGCATCTTATCAGACCCCGACTCCTCCTACTTATTTCTTCCGACGATCCCTTCACCCGCTAGGGTTCAACGCCCCCGCAGCCAATCCCTCTGATTGGTGAAAGGGGGGGGGGTCACGGGGTACGGCACTTCTGCAAACATTACACTACATCACCTTTGAGTTCGTCAACTACGTCGACACCACCATTAGTGAGATTATAAAAAGTAATAATCTCTGGTTTAGAGAGGACGCCAGAATCTTTATCTATTTTTTTACCATTGTGCAAAGAGGAATAAAGAAGAACATTCTCCCCTTTCTTTGGAATATAAGACACTAAAGGGTAGTTGACGAAAACGCAAACACACTGCTTTTCAAAAGTAAAGTTCCCAAAAGTAATATTTTCTCAAAAGTAAAGAATAACACTCATCAAAATGCGCTTCTAACAAACAAAATTTGCAAATAAAATTAGGCGATAAACGTACTCACATCATCGCGTTATTAAATAACACAAATGCTGGTGGTCTCTTGGTGAGAAACGCTCTCACGTGATGCAAACGCCAGTGGTCGCGCGATGAGAGAAATGCTCACACAAAAGGACACCTAAGCAAATATCAGGCTGTTTGAAGGTGAAACACGCCCTTATTTTTATCGGAACTGATAACAGATTGTTGAGGAGATTCTAAAAGTCAGCTAGACAGGGGGTGGTGTCCCCAGGGTCATTTTCAAATAAGGGGTGCAATTTATATGACAAGCGTGAGAGAAATGCTCATAGCGCGACCAATGACGGGTTAATCTCTCGATACTCCCAACTCTACAAAAAATACCTGGTACGCATAACGGTGAACTCTTGTAATGCGCCATCATATAAAAGCTTATATTTTGCTTAATTGGAAGGGTAGTAGTCAATGCCTCGAGTTTTAATTAATACTCTATTTAATGAAAGCAAATCCCTTTTCGATGCATGTTTAAAGATAGTGGTAATCACACAGATTTCTAATTTTCAAAATTTTCAATTAATTTTTTATTTGATTTGGTTTTTAAAGTCTCTATCTCATTTACTTTAAAGATATTTTTTTTATTTTTCATTCAGATTTCATACATACTTCCTGATAATTAATCCCTTATTATGAAATTATATCCTGAAATGTTATTTAATATCAAGAAAGGATTTATTTCCCCAGAGAATTTTTTTTTATTCTGTGAGAAAATATTTTTATTATGTGAGAGTTTAGGGAATTTTAGACATCAGTTAAGATATCACGACATGAAAATTCACTTATTTCTAGTGTGACTGGAAGTATACTTTCTTTGTTTTTCTGAAATAAGGAGATCTGCAATAATAAGATGTTTAGAAAATTTCGCTACTATGATAACCGTTAAATCGAAATCTTTTCTCACGAAGTTAAATCTTAATTTCCTTAGGGATTTTCTACGGGTTTTCTAAACAGAAAAATCAGTTTTAATGACATTCGTCCTTACAATAGTTTGCTAAAAAACATTTTTTACCGAAAATAATCTTGACTTTCAATTTTAAAATTTCAATTTGAGGATCTCTGATTAAAATCTATAAAATATAATTTCACTTACTACGCATATTTTTAACGTCACATAACTTTCTATGACGTCTTCAAGCACTAATCAGAAAAGTAAAATAATTATTTTTAATATCACTTAAAGGTGTTATTTCCAGTATCAATTGTATTAACGTACGATAATATTAATTACGCACTGCAAAAGATTTTTCCCCATTAGAAAATAAAATATAACACGTAAAAATATAAAATTTTAATATAATGTGTTAAATATGGAATGTGTGCGACATTTATCTCCTTGAAGTGAATAAATTCCAGAATACGTATGTTTTATTAAAAGCATCTCGGCAAAATTTTGGAAACAACCTTTCCTTTTTAAGATATTTAACCACATAACTGTATTTTATTCGTAGCTATTAGTTTGAAATGCATTTAAATTTCGCCCAACTTTTCAAAGACTTCTTTTCGCGTATTTTAAATGCTCGAAATAAGTCACGTACGTTTTGCATGTCTTTCAAAGCAATATACATTAAGAATGATCTGAATAAAACTTGCATTCGTTGCCGAGGAATTTTTATAGGAAATAAATGTAATTAAATCTCTTTGAATGGTCCGTGAATATTTATCGATTCTAAATGCTTCTGCAGGTATAATAATAAATAAAGAAGGAATGCAGGTTTAATGCCTTACAATATCAGATTCTGGAATCTAAAGACCTTTCAAATAAATACGTGAATAAAATATAAATTACTGACATGCAAAGAATGTAGATTTGTGAGTTTAGTTTTAATTTTCTTTTTTTAATTTTGGACTAGAACAATGGAGTGGAAACTAAACTTGTTTTCGAGTCATAAGTTTCGAGTGGTAAAGGCCACTGTTTTATTTTTATAGGAGCTAAGCTGATAAATTTATGGTTCAGATGAAAAGCAATTTAAATAGAATTGAATTTTATACTTTGATCAAATTTCTTCCTAGAATATTTTTCTCATAGTGCTTGGATCAAATATCAAGGATCAAGTTTACAGTTGAGTATTTTCAATGTTGTGTAAAAATTTTTATAGTATCTTGAGATTTCCTCTAAGAGTCGTCAAAGAGATAACTATATTTAGATATCTTGTTTTGAACTTGGAGAGTTTTGAAATATCTTTACTTGTCAGGATTCCATTTCGAATTTTCTAAAGCCAGAGTTAACCCGACAGACTGAAACTTCAAAATGTTATTGTGTGTCCTCTTTGAATAACTTCTCTTTAAAAACTGTTATTATGCCAGAATGTTTAGATTTCGACTACATGGGAGAGCGAAGTACATATTATGTTTACTAGTTTAATGCTCAACAACTAGGAATTGCCTAGTGAAATTCTCTTTCACCACTGTAAAATTTCGATTTACTTTTAACAATTGTTTGAATTTGATATTTTGATTAAATATTGACTACTGAAACTCTCTCGATGTTCAACTAAAGATTTATTTCTCCTCTTTGGTATAAACGACTGTAGACCGTTCTTTAGAAACATTTCGTTGACCATTTTCATAGACGTAATATAAAGGACTATTGATAATTGCGATAATTGCAGGAAAGTTATCAGGAAGAAAGCTTTGAGCCTTCCTAATTAGCCCAAATTAATTAACTGAAAAACTACTTGTTATGCAAAATAACTTTTACAGTATAAGAAAACTTAATTAAAATGACAAAAAAAAAAGCTTATAGGAAGAAACAATGAGCATTGAAACGCTGATGATCATATGTATTGGTTGAGACTCCAGAGTTTATGGTGGTGAGATCAACAGACTGAAATACATGAATGTCTATTACCGTCTAGTCATCATTTAATTTTTTTAAGGAAGAAGCAAGTTAACTAACGGGAGAACCAACTTCGATGCTAAGCTTACTGTGAACGCGTTGATGTAAAAATAATTTAAATATCTATCGTTCTGAGTAAAACATGTACGCTCTTTCGGAAAAACCTAAGTAGCGAAATGAGGAATGCCTGTACATGTTTTAGACAGTCAACTAACTTGAATCCATGTAGTTAATACTGTTTAAATTACGGATATGCTTTTTTTCATTGTAATGGTTATCCCGTATTATTATTATTATTTTTTAATTTCCTCGTATTTACAGGAAAGAAAACTCTGACATATATCTGTATAAATGTAAGAGAAACTTCATACAAGTGGTCTTGAAAAAAATGTTTAAGACTTTCCTAATAACTACAATACATTCTGTCAAATAAATACCTGGAATGATTCATTTAAAACGCTTGCGTAAAAGGAATTCTAAAGAAAACTTTCAGTAAAATCGGGCTAGTGTACCTAATTGTCGCCTAGAGTTTTAGTGTCTTTGTGTCAACCCTTTTTTTGCCTGCTGTTATTTTTGTTAGTGATACTCAAGTAAGCTCAAGTAAGCTCTGCTAAAGTATCGAACAAAGAGTTTGCCTCAAATTTTGTGTTGCCGACGAAATTTCTTATGCTAAATCACTGAAAATTTTGGAGAAGGTCTAAGGTGAGTCAACTTTATCTAAAACACGAGCGTGAGAGTGGTACAAAGCTTTCAAAGAAAGCCTAGATGTGGTTGAATACTTGCTTCGTTCAGGTCGACATTCAACATCTTCGACTGACGAAAAATTCAACAGTGTGAAGGAAATGGTGATTGAAAAATCTTCATTTAAGCTTAAAAGAGATGACTCTGCATCTGGACATGTCTCACGAATCCGTTCGCACTATTCTAGTTGATGTTTTGGCCACGAGACGCGCCGCTGCACGGCTTGGCCTGAAGGAGCTGAATTTTCTTCAAAAACAACACCGCATGCAAGTTCTGAAGACAAGTTGCTCAATTCTTGTACGTGATTTTTTTACCCAAAAAACTCAACGGATATCAAGTGCCGTATTTGCCTGATATGGCCTCGGCTGACTTTTTCACGTTCCCCAAACTCATATTATCACTTCGTGGATAACGTTTTGTGTCTATTGAAGACATAAAAAAAAATTCGCTGAACGAGCTCAAAGCCATACCGATAAGCGCCTATAAGAAGTGTTTGGACGACTGGATTATTCGTTAGCATAAGTGTATTCCACAAATGGGGTCTATTTTAAAGGCGACAAAGCAAATTTGGATGATTAAACTAATATTTTATGTTTTATTGAATAATTCCCGGTACTTATTTGACAGAATATACAGTACTATTCTTGCATATAAACATAAACTATACACAGAAATCTGTAACATAAAAATTTATTCAGTATTATTAATTAATTTAATGAATTTTCAGTATTTATTAACTGAAAAATAGTTTCAATTTATCTATATATATATAAAACAGTTCCGTAACTGACTCACTGACATACAACGCACAGACCAAACCGCTGGAGCTGTTTGGTCTGTGCGTTGAAGTTTTGCACGGGTTGAAAGTTCTGAAATTTTGCACGGCGATTCTTCTTATGGTGTAGGGGTGCACTAAGAAAGATTTTTGAAAAATTCTTCTTAGATTTTTTTAAATTAAATTTTTAAGCTGTTTTTGTAACTTTTTTAACTTTGCATTTAAAATAATAATTTGAGGTTTATAAAATTTATATCGCGAGAAAGATCCTAAAAATTCCTTTAAAATGAAATCTTTTTCGAACCTTTACCTCGATTTTCTGATTTCTGGTGAATTTTTAAAGATTAATTTTTAGAATTTAACTTATTAAATGCTGATCACGTGATTTCTTTTTCTGGTACTTTAAATAAATTTATCGTCACGTGCATAACAACTAAATAGACAAAAGAAAATATTCTTGTTCTTTCTAATGCAGCAGACGATTGGATATTATAAAAAAAATAAATAAATATCCCTTACGATTTTTTTATAAATATAAATATATATATATATATATATATATATATATATATATATATATATATTTAACATCAATTGTATACATTGATCGTCGTATTTATTATAAATTTATAGATTTTTTTTTTTTGGCATTAATTGCATACATTGACCGTTGTATTTAATTTGAATGTACTCCGTAGCGAAGCGCGGGTTTTCAGCTAGTTGAAATATAAATTATTTATTATCAAACATATTAATTTTTGCTCATAAATCATATATTTTGTATTAAAATTCCTACCGCCTGCAAGGTGTAGTGGTTAGAGTCGTGACCTTCCTTTTGTATTAAAATTCCTACCGCCTGCAAGATGTAGTGGTTAAAGTCGTGACCTTTCTTTTGTATTAAAATTCCTACCGCCTGCAAGGTGTAGTGCTTAGAGTCGTGACCTTCCACTCAGTGGTCTTGGGTTCAAATCCCGAATAAGGCCTGGTCGTTGCCGTGCCGTCCTCTCTTAGGGAGCGATGCTGGGTCATCTAAATGGTGCTCCCATAATAAAGTAGATAGCAAGACTTCGAGGGGAATAACAAAAGGCGAATGTCCAACGACAAGTGCTTAGGAAAAATAATTTAAATTATGTTTTATATTCACTTTTCTGATCGCTTGTAAAACTGAAGTAACGTGAACTTTTGTTTTCCGGAAAGTGCCTATTTATTATGTTTTAATAAATCGTTCCTCTTTCCATGTAATTGATGCAACTAAAAATGTGGATATTTCTTCCCATGATTGTGACGTTTCCAAGTAACCTTTGCAATTTAGTTTTCTATTTTTTATGAAAAAGAAAATATTTTACAGTTCTTTCTGAAATTTGGACTAGTTCTTTTGAAAAAAGCTTTTTTCCCAATTCTTTCACAACGATCAGTATACAACGATAGCATTTGATATAATTTTTTCTTTTAAAAAGGAAATAAAGTAGAAAAATTCCTGAAGTAAAAATAAGCAGGTTTTAATCCAAAATGTATTTTTGATTGAATGCCCTTTTTTCCCCAGTCTGTCAATTAGAACCTACCTCAATTTTTTCATTGAAATTGAGACCTACTCAAGACTACCTGTCTTGAGTAAGTTGGGAAGAAGCTAACAAAAAAGATGAGTTTATTTTGCCCTTAAACATTCAATAAAAGGAAATAGCATTTTATATTCGATATTATAGAAAGAGCTGTAAGGTATACATAAGATTCGATTCACAAGAATCGAACTTTTGAGTGAATGAATTAAAGAAGCTGCTTGAGATATGCTAATTTCGGCATACGCGCTTGGTATAAATACCATGCAGCTTGATTAATACAGAGGTTGAAAAAGGTTGTTAAGGTTGAAGAAGGTTTTGTTAAGGTTGACAGATAAGCGAGTTAAGGGAGCTACGAGGAAAGCAGCTCCAGGTGCTATCCTGTGCTAGTGCTTAGGGGGCCCAAAGTTTACGTAGCAGAACTGCTGGTTTGACTCTCTGCTGGTTTGCGAGTATGGCAAAGTGTATTTTTATTGAATGCTAATATATATATATATTCCGTACAAGTAGTACGTATGAATCTATGTTGTTAAAAGGAAAGCTATATGTGCAACGAATTCAATAAACATTGTTTCATGTATAAACTGTGTTTGTATCAAATTCATTTAGAGTGCCACTTCAAATTATATGCACCCAAGTCTGGGTAGAAGTGAGTTATATCACTATAGAGCTTAAGCATTTAAACTTATTATACAGAAAATTGTCGACACTGGAAATAGTCTTTTACGAGTCACCTCTGTTCACTTTCGTTTTGTTAAATGCTACATGTGACTCGCACAAATACTACATACGTATGTTCTAATATTGGATATAACTACTCAAGTATGCTTGCATTATTGCCAGAAAAGCCGTTTTAAAAGGATATTTACAATAAATGACTCATTGTTACAATAAATGGCTATTCTCCCCCTTAACTAAAGTGTTAAAACAAAACATTTGAAAGAACAAACGGTTAGGTTAAGTGTCGTAAAGGTTGAAATAAGTCAAGAGGATTTTATTGGCTGTGGAAAATTTTTATAAAAATGTTGATCAGGGCACTGAAGGGAAGCCATTAGTTTTCTTAAATCCCTCGTATATTCTAATACCAAGGCATTGAGCTTGATATAATGTTTGAAAGTGGTATATGTGCATTGGTAGGTAAATGTAAGATATATATGTGTTTTTCAGAGGTATAACTAGGAAATACACATAAGGGTATTGTGTGTAAATACCATTATAGATATACTTCCTCTAGAAATTGCTAATACAGAATAATAAAGAAGGGTATTTGTAAGGTATGCATACAATATTCACTTTTGAGTGAATGAATTAAAGAAGCTGCTTGAGATATGCTAATTTCGGCATACGCGATTGGTATAAATACCAAGCAGCTTGGTATAAATACCAAGCATTTAAGTTAAGAGGTTGTTAAGGTTGATAGATAAGCGAGTTGAGGGAGCTACGAGGTAAGCAGCTCCAGGTGTTAACCGGCGCTAGTGCTTAGGGAGCCCAAAGTTTACGTGGCAGAACTGCTGGTTTAACTCTCTAGTTTGTGAGTATTGCAAAGTGTAGTTTTATTGAATGCTAATATATATTCCGTACAAGTGGTACTTATGCTTATTGCTGTAAAAGCAAAACCTACATGTGCAAAAATATTAATAAACATTGTTTCACGTATAAACTGTGTTTGTATCCAATTCATTTAGAGTGCCACTTCAAATTACATACACCGAAGTCTGGGTAGAAGTGAGCTATACTCTATATATTCTTTCTTGTGCTCAAATCCCTAATAAGGCTTGGTCGTTTCCGTGTCGTACCCTCATATGGAGCAATGCTGGCTCCCCTATAAGGTGCACCCATAATAAAGTAGGCAGTAAATAGCGGTGAATAACAAAAGGTGAAAGTCTAACGACAAGTGCCTCCGCATCAGACCCCCAATAAATAAATAAATTTGTCATATGATATTTGCCAAAATCAAGTATAGGAGATAAACAAGATATTTTATAACTGTTACTACGCAAAGTAAATGTATACCCTAAATCTACAGTTCACTTCCTTTTTAAAAAAAATTTCCTCATTTCTATTTTCTATTTTTTTAAACATTTTCCTGATTTATAAAAAGTTTTGAAACTATCAAAATTTTTTTATTTGGGGGTCGAGTGATTTTTTATTTAAAAAAAGTGAGTCGGGTGTAGAAAAAAATTTGCGCACCACTGGGATAAAATACCAGTCAGTGGTTTTATTATATACTAGCGGCCCGTCCCGACTTTGTCCGGGTTGAACAAAATATTATACCAATAAATTTCCAGTTGATAGCCAATAAATTGTAAATCTTTTTTTTACCTTACTAATAACCTAAATAATACCTTAAATTAATTTTATGTTAGTTAATAATTAAAATAATTTTTTTTGAAAGAAAAAGGCGAGCCGGAGAACGGCTAGGTTCGAACCGCTAGCGTCAGAACAGAAGCCCACTGCAATAGCACCACGATAAGGATCGTTGAAACCTTCGGAATAAAAAGCGGTAGAAGACAGTAGCGGAAACAATGGAGATTGTTAGGATTAAGCCCCTAACTGTATTTC
>OU015491.1:25933559-25996059 GCA_907164885.2 Dolomedes plantarius
ATCTTTCAAAGCGCGACAAATTAACACATAAAGAACATAAAAGCATTTGACTAACTGTTAGGAAAAAAAGATAAGCTCAAGAAAAGGAAATCTCCAAGTTGAATGACCATATGAATAAACATTCATTGCTGTACTAATGAAATTGTCCCAAGTTGTAAAAACGTTCCCCTGTTTTTGTAAAAAAGATTTGCCGTGATTTCAATTTCTAAACTAACGTATCAGAATTTTTTTTACCTTTTATTTATAAAATCTGCCGTGAAACAAAATCCACTGTTTTAACATAAATTATTTATGAAAAATTATTGGATTTTTTAATATATAAGCATAGATGTATAAAAAAATCATTTAAAGGTAAATTATTTATTGTTTTATAGTTAAATTTGCACATTCGTCTCTTAGTTTCTAGCACAAGGGGTATAAAGGAACAATTTTTATTGCTATTTCATAAACCAAATTTATAAGAATTTACTAATGTTTAAAATGTTTTAATTTAATTCATACAGGAGAAATTTACCCCCCCCCGTATATATATATATATATATATATATATATATATATATATATATATATATATATATATATATATATATATATATATATATATATATATATATATATATATATATATATATGTATATATATATATATATATATATATATATATATATATATATATATATATATATATATATATTAATTAAATATTATGCCCTCCATTCTAGCATTTAAATTCCCTTTCTTAAGTCTAATCACCAGAAACATTAATTTATCGCTTTAAAACACGTAGCAACAGAACTTCCCATGAATCGCATGCCTTTGCATTTCTACACATGTATGGAATTCAGGAGTGGGTTTGCATCGGGAGCCCCTAAATCTGCGGACCCTACAAATAATAGCCTTACGATTTTTCGCCATCTCGCGCTTAATGTTGAAAGCTGATATAATTCCGAGCCGTTCTTCTGAAATGAACGAATTTACTTTTGTCGCTCTAATAAACGATTTGCCCTGACTGCTTCCAAATTTAATTTTATTCCTTTCAGGCTGAGTCTAGCTCCCGCCATGTAAATATGAGCTAATTTTCCTTTTCAGATTATAATTTAAAGACGTGATGTAATGGGTATATTAAACAATATATATATATATATTAATTAATTAAAGGAATATCAAATTTGGTTTTGTTAGTATTTTCTGGTTCAACTTTACTCTATAATCTACACCAGGGGTGTCAAACTCGCGGCCCGCGACGAACATTTTTGCGGCCCGGCCAATATATTGGCACACAATAATCTATATATAGAAAACAGTTCCGTAACTGACTCACTGACTGACATACAACGCACAGACCAAACCGCTGGACCTAAAGGGCTGAAATTTTGTGTGGCGATTCTTCTTATGGTGTAGAGGTGCACTATGAAAGATTTTTGAAAAATTCTTCTTAGATGTTTTTATATTAAATTTTTAAGCTGTTTTTGTAACGTTTTTTAAGTTTGTATTTAAAATAATAATTTGAGGGTTATAAAATTTATATCACAAGAAAGATCGTAAAAATCCCTTTAAAATGAAATCTTTTTCGAACCTTTACCTTGATTTTCTGAGTTTTGGTGAATTTTTAAAGATTAATTTTTAGAATTTAATTTATTAAATGCTGATCACGTGATTTCTTTTTCTGGTGCTTTAAATAAATTTATCCGCACGTGCATAACAACTAAATAGACAAAAAATATTCTTTCTCTTTCTAATGCAGCAGACGATTGGATATTATCAAAAATAAATAAATATCCCTTACGATTTTTTTATAAATAAATAAATATATATATATATATATATATATATATATATATATATATATATATATATATATATATTACATCAATGTATACATTGATCGTCGTATTTATTATATATATATATATATTTATATATTTTGGCATTAATTGCATACATTGACCGTTGTATTTAATTTGAATGTACTCCGTAGCGAAGCGCGGGTTTTTAGCTAGTATATAATAAAATAACCGACGCAGAATTATAATAAGATATAAAGAATTCACTAAATGTTTTTTAATGATACTCTTTTTGGCTATTATTAAACAAAATGCATATATTTATGTTTAATATACTGTAATTAGGTAAATAAACCTACGTTTCTATTAATATTGATTTTTTTGCGGCCCACCTATAGTTAAACCTTGTTTGTTTGGCCCAAGGTAGCCTTTGAGTTTGACACCCCTGATCTACACGTTACTTTATCGTAATATATTTTGTTTTACTTTCCTTCGATTTATTTTGTGTATTTAGATAATATACAAATTCCATTAAAATATGGATTTTCGGTTATAAAAAGAAACAAAGAAAATATCCCGAAATCCTAAAAAGGAACTATTGTATTATAAGTAGGAAAAAGCACCTTCAATTTTAGAAAAACTAGTAAATTTTAAAAATTAAAAAAAATACATACTCCATGTATTTATTTCTCAATATAAGCCTTCATTCGGCATAAAAAAGAAATTTTAAAATTTAATTGAAAAATTTTCATAAAGGAGTGTTTGTATAGAACAATAAATTTATTTAATAGATATATTTAAGCTCAAATAAATCGTGAAATATGTTTATATCTTTATCATAACTAGATATAAAGTGGCATGTAATGAAAACTGAATATTATTTATATCATGCTTTATTACTATGATGCTTTAAGTAAAAGTTCATAACATTTATTTTTCAATATAAGCCTTCATTCGGCATAAAAAAGAAATTTTAAAATTTAATTGAAAAATTTTCATAAAGGAGTGTTTGTATAGAACAATAAATTTATTTAATAGATATATTTAAACTCAAATAAATCGTGAAATATATTTATATTTTTATCATAACTAGATATAAACTGGCATGTAATGAAAACTGAATATTATTTATATCATGCTTTATTACTATGATGCTTTAAGTAAAAGTTCATAACATTTATTTTTCAATATAAGCCTTCATTCGGCATAAAAAAGAAATTTTAAAATTTAATTAACAAATTTTCATAAAGGAGTGTTTGTACAGAACAATAAATTTATTTAATATATATATTTAAGCTCAAATAAATCGTGAAATATGTTTATATCTTTATCATAACTAGATATAAAGTGGCATGTAATGAAAACTGAATATTATTTATATCATGCTTTATTACTATGATGCTTTAAGTAAAAGTTCATAACATTTATTTTTCAATATAAGCCTTCATTCGGCATAAAAAAGAAATTTTAAAATTTAATTAACAAATTTTCATAAAGGAGTGTTTGTATAGAACAATAAATTTATTTAATAGATATATTTAAGCTCAAATAAATCGTGAAATATATTTACATTTTTATCATAACTATATGACAAAAATGTAAATATATTTAGTGGATATAAAGTGGCATGTAATGAAAACTGAATATTATTTATATCATGCTTTATTACTATGATGCTTTAAGTAAAAGTTCATAACATTTATTTTTCAATCTTTATCATAACTAATAATGCCTTCATTCGGCATAAAAAAGAAATTTTAAAATTTAATTAACAAATTTTCATAAAGGAGTGTTCGTACAGAACAATAAATTTATTTAATATATATATTTAAGCTCAAATAAATCGTGAAATATATTTATATTTTTATCATAACTAGATATAAACTGGCATGTAATGAAAACTGAATATTATTTATATCATGCTTTATTACTATGATGCTTTAAGTAAAAATTCATTTCATATACATTTTTTCCAATGAATAAAATACGAATGAAAAACTAACATTTATTAGTTACGTTTTTGCAACCTGCCATTTATCGGATGAACGCACACATACACGAAAAAAAAAAAAATTCAAACTGCATCAAATAATTTATTTTCAATCACCTTCCAAGTCGTCTTTCGTAATATCTTTCCATTATTTTTTTTTCTTCTCCTGGAATCTCGTAGAGTGTAATTGCTTTGATGTGGAAAAAGATATTTTATTCCCGCTTCATTCCGGTTAAGTTCATTCCGGTTACAACGAAACGGGAGCAGGGGAAATGCTTGCGGAGTCACTTCTGCCCTCATGAGCAAAATGTTCATTTCCTACTTTGACAGCTGAAAACGAGGAAATAAGATTTACTCTGCTATGGAATTGGTTTTCTTCTGGAACAAACTTCTGGAGTAAGTGTCAAGAATGCGTGGCCGGGATTGCTTCTGTTCTTGTATTTTCTGCCAGGTGTGTGCCGAGACAAAATGTTTCCGGGGTTGTAAAAAGAAGAAAAACTCGTTCCACTGTATAAACAGTCCAGTCTTGTTCGCCGTGTCTGAAGCAGTAAAATTCCCAGTTCGTGTATTTTTATCGCGGAAGCTTAGCAAAAGAATACATGCTCTAGATCAGCGGTTCTCAACCTAGGGGGCGTAGAGAAATTTCAGGGGAGGCGTGAGTTTAAAAAAAAAAGCAAAATAAGAAGTAAAACTAACTGTAATTTACTGTACTTAATTTTGCACTCAGGATGTAACCGTAACATATTTTCGACATACGAACACGAACACGGTAATTGTCGCACACGATAATTTTTGCAATTGCAAAAACACGATAATTGTCGTACGTCTGGACGTTGAAAGTGACCTGAGGTGTGCTTTGTCATAGTTACAACCTTCTATTCAAAAACTTGTCAAGGACAAACAGTGCCAGCCCTCTCATTAATGTTGTGAAAGTGACTGGTATTTCTTGCCAACCTCACCTAGATCCTCGATTCCCTCAAATATATTTGATCTGTATTTAATTCTTTAATTTCATATGTTCTAATAATAATATGTTCCAAATTAAGATATGAGTAGTAATATTAAATTTTGTGTATGAAATTATCTATTCTATATTTTCATTTAATAACCAGATTCAGTTTTCAATTCCGATTGTATTACTTGTATTGACCACATATGGTGGTAATGGTGGGAGGAGGGGGGGGGCGTGACCTCACATCAGTGTTCAAAGGGGGGCACAGAGCCTGAAAGGTTGAGAACCCCTGCTCTAGATAAATATGTGGGTACTATGATTTGTTATCTTGAGTAATGGGGTGAAACATTAGTGTTTCAGATATCTTAATCAAGTCGAACCCCGTTATAACGAACTTCAAGGCACCAAATGTTTTGTTCGTTTTATCCGGTGGTTCGCTATATCCGAACCTTTAAGAAAAATTCTAGAGTTCACAAAATGTATAATTCATTAGTTGCAATGTGTGTTCAATAATGATGTATTGAAAGACGATAAAATCTATTAAAAATTATCATTAATGAATTAAATTGACTGACATGAAATCGATATTAAATTGACACAATAATAATTAAATTACGTACAATAGCAAAATGGTGGGACCAAAATTTTCGTTCGTTATATCCGTGAGTTCGTTATATACCAGGTTCGCTATAACGGGGTTCGACTGTAATTAGGATACCTTAATTTGAGAAGATTTACAGAACCTCTAGCGGAATACCCGTGCTTCGCTACGGAGTACATTGAAATTAAATACAACGGTCAATGTATGAAATTACTGCCCCCCCCCAAAAACACAAAAATATAATTAGAAAAAAACTATAAGGGATATTTTTATAGACAAAATAATGTAGTAGAAAATATTCAAATTAAATACAACGGTCAATGTATGCAATTAATTTGTATGCTTAATATCCATAAAACATACTATTTTGAATTAAATTCTTAAAAAATTTCAATCTCAATTAGTCTAGTGGTTATATTTTATCTTTTACCGTATTTCAATATTTTTTTCTCAATTTATTTTGTTGTTATGCACGTGACGCAAAATTAATTTAAAGCATCACAAAAAGAAAAGAAACCACGTGATCGACATTTAATAAATTAAATTCTAAAAATTAATCTTTAAAAATTCAACAAAAATCAGAAAAGGGAGGTAAAGATTCGAAAAAGATTTCATTTTAAAGGAATTTTTATGATTCTTCTTGCGATATAAATTTTATAACCCTCAGATTATTATTTTAAATGTAAACTTAAAAAAAGTTACAAAAACAGCTTAAAAATTTAATTTTAAAAAATCTAAGAAGAATTTTTCAAATATATTTCTCAGTGCATCCCTACACTATAAGAAGAATCGCCATGCGAAATTTCAGCCCTTTAGGTCCCGTAGTTTGGTTTGTAAGTTATCTGTCAGTCAGTCACTGAACTGTTTTATATATATAGATGGTGAAAAATTTAATGACAAGATCATAACAGATATGCATAATGATGTTGTGAAATGAAGGTGAGAGGGGTAACTTTTGAATTGGGTAAAATATGGTCCTATGGCATATAAAAGACCAGAAGTATCTTATATCCTATAACTCGCAAATAGTTGCATTTTTTTCCACCGAGAAATTACAACTATGTGAAGTATTCAACCACTGCTCCCATAAAAATTTATCCTTTTTTATCATAATGCGTTGAAAAAAAGTGACGGAGCCGAAAAAATAAGTTCCGAATGATTCGTTATTTTATTTCTTAGTCAGAAACATTTCAAATCATTCAAGCGAAAAGTCAGTATTTTTTCTTATTACTAGACAAAAAGGGAAAGTGGGTTTTTTAAAAATAACACATTTAATTACAATGCTAAAAGGGAAATTTACTGTAGTATATTTTTTTCTTTAATTTAACAAGTAATGTAAAAAATACTTCAAAATACTAACATTCAAAATCATTGGAAATTTCTCTGAATAGAAGTTTGTTTTCTCAGTATTTAATAACAACCTCTAAAGTAATAAAACTTTGTTAAAAAATTCTGAATACCATAAATTAGCCATTTAAAATATAAAATGTATAATATGGGACACACCAGTATAATGACCGCAGACGCCGAAATTAAACGTTTATAGTCTTTAAGCATTTTGAAGTATCTATATATATAAAACGCGTAGGTATGCGGCACAAAAATCGACGATATTTCTACACTCCGAATGGCAACGGCTGCCACTACCAGATGTAAACATTAGCGGCCGTCCTCAATTTGCAACCGCGTGTCAACATGGATTTACGCACTGAAATCAGGGATGTTCGAAAGCGCGCTGCACGATCAAATGAAAGTTGGGAACTGTCTCAAGAAAGAAAGCGAAGAAATAATTCATTAAGAGAGAGGCGTGAAAGAGAGAGCATAAATAATCGCGAGGTTAGGCTTAACCGTCGCCGGCATAGCAATCAACAACCAGTAATAGTTAATTTTCTACACTTTTTCCAGTACTTGCCGAATTTTTACTCCATTTTATAAGTGAAGAAATTTTCTCAACAATTTATTATTTGATATGATTAAGTGTAGATATCTGAATTGTGCACAGTAATACATACAGAGAGTGATGTAATCAACACTATAATTTAAATTTTCCCCCAACAATTTCTAATTTGTTGTAATGATAAAATATTGATATCTTAATTTTGAACAATAGTACACACAAAGAGGGATGTAATTTTTAAAATCATTGATGTTGGGTTTCTCAGTCTTATCTTGAACTCTGTTCTGAGGTAATGGAAATTCACATTTTTTGATCACGATGTTCTAGAATCAGCCTTATAGAAAATATCCCTTAACAACGTATATTTATGATGACAGGTAATGGTAACATTCCTTACATACACTGCTGGCCACTGTAAATGCAACACCCTGAAGGAAACATGAAAATAACATGAAATTTACAACATGCATTAGCGGAGGTGAGATATGCAAATGATTAGAATTTCAGCGCAGACGCACATCACGCGCGCCTGTGGCGCCACTTCAAAGCGCTATTTAAGGCTTGGAGATTTCGACGATTTCAAGTTCGGCAATTGTGTTTTTCTTGTGGTTTTTTCAAAAAAACGATCAATTATGCCTCGTCGAAAACAGCGATCATCTTTTGATCAAGTATCCGAGTTCGACAGAGGAAGGATAGGGGCCTACCGAGATTGTGGATTATCTTTCAGGGAAATCGGTAGTCGTGTTGGACGAAACCAAACAACTGTAATGCGGATATGTGATCGTTGGATGCAGGGTTGTACGACGGACCGGCGTATTCGATCGCATCCACCTCAGCGCACCACTTCACGTGATAACAGGCAAATTGTGCGCATGGCAGTGACGGATCGCTCAGTCACATCACGAACCATAGCACAGCACATGGAGTCTGTAACGCATCATTCAGTGTCTGCGCGTACCATTCGACGCCGTTTACATCAGAGTGGTCTGTCCGCAAGACGTTCATTGCTTTGTCTACCCTTGACGCAGAACCACAGACGTCTCCGCCGCCAATGGTGCGATGACAGAAGGATGTGGACGGCAGAATGGAATGAAATTGTCTTTACTGACGAGTCACGCTTCTGTCTGCAACACCACGATGGTCGCATTCGAGTCTGGAGACACCGTGAAGAGAGAATGCTGAACAGCTGCGTTATGCACCGCCACACTGGTCCTGCACCGGGTATTATGGTATGGGGCGGTATTGGATATCACTCTCGCACACCTCTAGTACGCATTGCCGGTACTTTAAACAGCCAGCGCTACATCTCCGAGGTGTTGGAGCCAGTTGTCCTTCCTTACCTTCAGGGCTTGCCCACAGCCATATTTCAAAAGGATAATGCGCGACCACACGTGGCACGCATTGTCCAACGGTTCTTCGTCAATCGCCAGATTGAATTACTTCCCTGGCCGCCTCGCTCTCCGGATGTTTCGCCGATAGAAAACATGTGGTCCATGGTTGCTCTACGATTGACCCAGATTCCATCCCCAGCTGCCCCAGCAGATCAACTTTGGCAACGTGTGGAAGCTGCTTGGTCTGCCGTACCCCAAGAACTCATCCAAAGTCTCTTTGAATCAATGCCGAGGCGTGTGGCAGCGGTGATCTCCAACAATGGCGGCTACTCTGGCTACTGATTTTGGCAGGAACCACACTTCACAGAAGTCTATAAATTTAATCATTTGATACTTGGTCAACATGTTATCTACAAAATAAATTTTGTTGTGATATCTCTTGTCTTTCTTGGTGTTGCAATTTGGGTGACCAGCAGTGTATGTTACTTTCAGTTGCGTTGTTTTGCAAAAGAAAATATAAAACTAAAAGAGATCATGCTGGTCGCGCAGCGGCTAGTCTATTATAAAACATTACTTCACACAATTTCCCTCTTTAGATTACCTGTATAAGAAGAGAGGCATTTCATTTCAAAAAGAAGCCTTTTCCCATTTTGCTGTATCTGAGGACAAACAAACGGAATCTAAATTTTTCACGGTTTAACCATCGAATTGTAAGAAAAAGAAAAGCCCGAGCACTCTTTCAGAAAATTCGCTGTTAATATTTAAGTGCATTTTAAAAGACAGCTAAGATTTGCATAAACTACAGCATTAAATGCTTTAAATAGCGTGTCTTAAGTTTAATGTTAAAATATGTTGGAAATTATATTGCCTTGAGTTTAAGGGGATGGTGGACCTTTCAAAACGATTTTTGAAATTTTTACCACAGAGATATGAAATTTTGTATATATATTCATTAAAGTATAACAATATTAAACACCTTATAAAATTTTATAAATATTTAAAAAAAAATATTTTATAATTAAAAAATTTAAATTAAATTAACCTTCTTTAAAATGCTCCTTGCGACTCAATTTTAAACTTTTCCCCTTAATTTAGCATTTATATTGCTTATAAATACTTTCTGAACAAAGTTATGTATTTTTTTGTACTTTCGTTGAATAGTTAATATTTAGAAAATATTTTTATGTTTGTACTCTGAATTTTCGCGAAATGTTTGTACTTTTCTACACTAAAGTTAAACTTTTATAACCTAAATGACCTCGAATCCTAAAATGGATACATAACTTTATTTTGATGCATTACAGGAATCTTTATTATAAATTTCATAAAATTTCGTCAAAAATTATGACGCGAGGAGCATTTTAAAGACTTGCAAATCTGGAAATTTCTTATTTTGAGGAAAAGTCATTTAAAAGATAATTTTTTATCTACCTTTAATACTTACTACTCTAAAGCCGACAATTTTTCATTTTTCTTTTCAGTACACATTTTAAATGCATTTCATTCCTATATTTACATGTTTTTAAAATATTAATACACCCCCAAAATAAATTCCAATTTTTGCTCGATTTTTGGTAATTTGAAAGTCCACCATCCCCTTAAAGACATGCCGTACTTAATAAAATAGATTATTTTACAGAGATTTTATAAAACATCATCATCTCTACTAGATATAGTCTCTATTAGATACAGTTTGAATTTCTCATAATGATTTTTTTTTATTATTACTGCTTAAAAACAGAGTAGAAGTTTAAAAAAATTTTTGTTAAATGTAGTGTCATCTACATGAAAACGAATTTGAAAGTATTTTAAAATTTGTCCACCCGCAATTTGCTGCTCGTAAGTTCTCGGAGCATGGTGACCCGGTTGGCAAAGTCGTCGAACCAGTAATCTGAGGGCTGCGGGTTCGATACTGGTAGCTGGCAAATTCCACCGCCAAGTCTTTCAGTCTTAGTATGTATGAACACATTTTCTCCCCCTCTTTACTATCGAATATAATTTTGTAAACGTGTGTGCATATTTCGCGTAAAATTAGAAAAAGTCATAAAATTTCAGAAGCCTGAGGACATAAATACAGACATGGCGCTCAGTTGTATGTCCGAAACCGTAAAAATTACTGCAGCCGTCTTTCTAGTGTTAAGGCTGCTGTGTACTATCTCTATTGGATCCACTAACCTCAATGTTAACCTACGGAGCAAATTTGTCTGCTATTTACAGCTACATCAATGCTGATAATCCGATAAAAATGACATTCTCAGATAAAATGAACTTTTATGAAGCAACATGATTCATTTTATAAATTTCGCCCACCGAAGGAATTTAGGAGCGTTTAAAACACACTACACCAGATTTTTCCCCCCCGAATAATTTAAATTTCAAAATATTATGTGCATTTCTTTAACAAGCGAGAAATTCCCCAAGGTGTAAAATTTATTTCTCTATTACGAAGTACAATTTAAAAAGAAAAATCTTTATATCCAAGTCGGCAATACTTGGACACATTTTCTCCATAGATTAAGATTGAGGTGAGAGAATCCAATAGGGTTAGTACACAGCAGCTTTAACCTTTAACTTACGGGGCCCATTTTCCCGATTCCATCTTTACAACGAGAAATTTCATACCCCCTTTGTAAGAACGATCATTAAGGGGTTATATATATATATATAAATATATGTGTGTGTGTGTATATATATACATACATACATACACACATATATACATATATACATACATACATACACAAACAAACACACACACACACACACACACACACACATATATATATATATATATATATTCTTCGGCCCGTATTCTTGGGATACATGTTATCCCACTCCGTAAGGTAAAGGTTAACAACATGTCCCTGCTGCGTTAGAAGATAAAAGTTTATTCAGTTTTTGTTTATTTCAGATGTTCAGGTGGGGACGCAGTGACCCAGTTGGCAAGAGCAGTGGGCTAGTGATCTGAAAGTCACAGGTTCGATGCTCGTCACTGACAAATCCACTGCCGTGTACACTAACGGCGACTGGTGCACGTAAAATCTGTCGTGGCTGCAATGTCCTGCAAGTTCTCAAATTTACCTCTGGAGGTGCGGGGTCAAGTGTTCCGGTCTCGCCACTTGACTCGGTTCAGAATTACGGAACTGGTCATTTGGCCAAGTCGGACTTCGACCAGAGAACCCCATCGGAGTTCTCTAGTCCGACTTCGATGGGCGGTGAGTCGGACTTCACCGCCCATCACTTCGACCCTTGATGGGCGGTGAAGACTGCCAGTCAAAACAGGGGACGCACCTTCACAGCCCATAGCCTTCGGGGCTTGATCTGATGTTGCCGTCGGTCAAGTGGCGTAATGAACAACAACAGATGTTCATGTTTTGCAAATACCATGCTAATGTGCACTTTTTTGTTGTTGTATTCAGTAACAAACTAATATTGTATCGATTTATTTTCTGACACATATAATGCAATTCTTTGCAGTTTCGCGAGAACCGCTTGCCTTTTAAAACGTCGCATCATTAATAAAATGAAACGAAAATAAATTAAATGAATATAAAGTCCTTCTCATTTGCATGAATTTAATAAAGTGTAGTAAATTAAGGGCGAGTAAAATGGATTAAAGGAATATCAGCTTTGACAAAAAGACTTTTTTTTTTAAATTTTCTTATACTTTAACGAAATGAAAAGGAAGTTGTCGTTAAAGATGCAGTCATTATGTTCTTCAAAATAATAAAAAAATTTGGAAGTTAGTGTCTAGAAAGTAGGATAGTAACGCAACTCCTTTTTTTGTGCATAAAGTGAATTAAAACTTTTTTTTTCTTGGACGTAACCAAGTTGGTAAAAAAAAGTTAGAATTGATTAGAAGTTTTTAGAGAATAAAACAGAAAGTTGTCTTTTAAATTCCAAGGTCTGGAAAGCTGTATTTTATGATGCTTTAAAGTTTAGAATATTGTTTATTACTTAAAAATTAAATGTGAAATTGGCATGTCACATTGTTGCTTTATTAATAGTCACGAATGCATTACGAAATGCATCGCGAAAATTATATATATAATAGCCGTTGTCTCTGTATAACACTTCCGGGCTGTACTCATCTTTCAATTGAAGCCCTCAGTAAACAAACAGCCGGTTAGGCTTAATTTCAATTTCCGATATGGATCAGAATTTTTTCTTACCTAAAAACTAATATCTTCTACATCAAATGATGTTTTATCAGCCTATTTTTCTATAAAACATTCAGAACTAAAAAAAATTGATGCTTTTAGCTGTATATTTAACAGTTTTTAAAAATCTGTTTACTTTTGCGATGAATTCTTAAAGTAAGCAAATTTGAATGTGAATGAATCAAGTAGCTCAAGTATTCATATCGCGTAGTGAGCTGTAAAAACTGGATGGCAGTCTACTACTCCAATCGCATGAAAAACTAAATAAATAAAATATAATGAAAGGGTTTGCTTTTACAAGGTGTGGATTAAATGCAATATTGTTAGATAATTCGGGATATTATTTAACTTTCATATACTTTTTCCATTATGACGTCATCATTAGTATTATGACGTCAAAATGATGGGCTACCTTCTAGTGCATTAATAGTCACGAATACAAATTTCAAAATACATCCCATTAATACTATAATTTCATTTACATACAATTTAAAACACAAGCTTTCTGTACCGTATAGTGGTTGGCGTCTCGTACTTCTACAGAGTGCGCTCGGGTTCGAATCCTGGATAAAACATGGACGTTCTTGTTCTGTCCTCTTATAAGAATCAATGTTAGTTCACTTATATTTTGCTTCCATAAAAAAAGTACTCAACAAATTTGTGGTGTGTATTGGTCAATGTTCTTAGGACAAAATTCCTGCCCCGTGAGATAAAAAAAATTTGCACCTTAATACGAGTACAAGGGCTACTCGAAAAGTTAAATCTGGTCAGCGGATAGAATCTGTAAAGTATGAGAGGATAGTTTGACATGAAAATTATATTTATTGTGGTAGTAGTCCCTATATTAACGTCCAATCTTGAACAATAGAGGTAAACTATTACTAGACAATAGCAATATACTATGAGATTAGTTTATAAATAATAAGCAACCTTATTAACCACAGGGAAAATATGTATTATATATCATGCTTATATATACATCCAAATATTAGGAGTAGTTGATTGAGAAGCGGCCCATGTTTGAAGCATAGGAATAAAATGCTAGTTACTATTATCAACTGGGTACTAAAACAAGTTTGCTTACTATTGACCATGTTTAAAATGAGCAATAAAATATAAAACCCCACCACATGTAGCCAGGCCCTGATTTTCCATTAGGCCCGGTAGGCCCGGGCCTAGGGGCCCCCGAATGTTGGGGGCCCCCAAAAAAATTTTATTTTAAAAGAAAAAATCCCAATTCAATTTTTTTTAATTTTACCTTTTTTAATAGCAATTTGTTTTATATATCCTTTCAAATTTGATTGATTGGTTCATCATATGTATAGTTATATGTATCATATGTAGGCCATCGTGCATATAAGGGGTTAATAAGCTTTTCTGGTTGCATTGTATTGGTGTTTTAATGATAAAGTTAATATGTTGTATTGCTTTTTGTTACTTGCTAATGTTCTAGGCTTCTACGCTTGAAATCGCCACTTCTTTGTAAAATGGTACTTTCACAATTATTCATGATTATTTTTTTCTGTGTGTGTCAATTTTGGAAATTTTACGCCCACATCAGTTTTAGGGGGCCCCCATTCCAAGTTGTGCCTATAGTCAAGAATTTTCTAAATCGGGCCCTGCATGTAGCCTGGAAAATGAACCTAAATCTCTCTTCTTTTCGAACAGATGTGCCGATTATTATAGTACATTAATATATGATTTTTTATAACTTTTGTTATAATTATCACTTATGAAGTGTTCACACGTAACGTAAAAATTGATACATATCCTCATAACATATTAATAATTGTTACATTTCCTTATAACATAGGAATAAAATCCCAGTTACTATTATCAAATTGGTACTAAAACAATTTTGCTTAAGTTTGACCATTTTTAAAATGAGCAAGAAAATATATAACCCCACCACATGTAGCCTGGAAAACGAACCTCGATTCCTCCGAACAGATGTGCCGACTATTTTAGTGCATTAATATATGCTTTTATAAAACTTTTGTTATAATTATCACTTATGAAGTGCTCACACGTAACGAAAAAATTGACACATATCCTCATAATGAGAATTGAGATATAAATCTTATGAATTCAAGCTATCAGTTACATAATAAACGATTTGGCAAAATAATCTTATTGGCTCCAGTTGACTTCACACACGCACGAAACATTACAAGAAACAACCCTATTTCTCTATAAGTTACAGCGATCTAAAGTAAATTACTTTTATAAAACTTCGTATTTAAGAGTGATAAATGCATTAAAATCCAAAATATGTCAGTAACGGCTGATTAGAATTGTCGTTCTATTCCTCATTTTCTGGCGCAAAATCCCTCCCCTTCTTTCTAAATATCTTTTCTTCTACATAACGATCTTGCCTTATACGGAACTGGCACTTCCTGAGATATTATTCCCCTATGAAATTGGATAAGAGGTTATAATATCTGGCTAATAGCAATGGCCTAGTGAAAAGACTTTCTTTCAGTCTTTCATACCCGAAAAAAAATGAGCCCGCTATTATTATGTATCATTATAGAAAAGGCATTTTTTCTGTGAGGCGATGAAGTCGAATCTTAGAACCAATTAATTTAATGTAGTTAATTTTTCGTACATAAATAGTATGTAATTTTCTCGTATAAAGTTACGTACGGTAATGCAACCAAAACTTAAAACCCTTTCCGCTTTTTAAAAAAGAATTTTCGGATATTTAAGTGTAATATATCATTGTTTAGAATTGAACATTTCATTTGTAGTAACATAATAAGATAACTGTTTGTTTTTAATGAACCTGAATTCTCAATACGGTCGGTAACTAAAGACTTGAAATGTAGAATTCTATCTAGTAATAGAGGTTCAAATTTACTGCTTGAATACAGACTAATTTCTCGTTAATTTTAGCTGACAAGCTTCATTTGATGGAATTATAGGGAAATTAACTTAAGTGCCCTATTCTCGTTTTAGCTTGTTACTGAATTTATATAGCTGATAGATTAATAATAGTAAATAAATTAAAAGTAGTCAAAAGCCATAGAAAGTTTTGATTTACTTACTAACTCTCTATTCACAGAGGTAATAGTTTGACATTTCTGGATTTTAAATATTTTTACTTTTCTTTATTTTATAGTAATTCAATACTTTTAATACATTGTGTTCGTTTTATTACACTGTGTGAGTTATGCTTTGTTTAAAATCACTCCATAAGTAGCTTGATATCCTTCAACACAGCAAAATTTATTCTGCGTCCGTTACAGAAATCACTTACTTTGTCACTTTTACTGACATTTTGCCCGAAATCCCGAAATATGACAACTTTAGATAGTTTTTTGGAATCCTCAGTATTTTGATTTTAAAAGAGGTTTTCACCCACAAATATGCAGGTTACCATAATGCAATGTATAATATTTCAATAATCCATATTTATTATTTAAAACATAAATATTTTCGTCAGTAAAAAGATTTCATTCAAAGGCAAATATACAGGGTGTTGCCAAATTCGACCGACAATTTCAGAAGTGTGATAGTAAGCTTCAAGACGAGCAATAACCACATAGGAAGGTATGGCCGAAAACGCAAACCTGACGTTGGAGGGCGCTGTTTACTTAATCGGACCATACCTTTTAACAACCCCACTGGATGGCCAGAAATATCGCATATATAAGAAATATTCTGGAGGAGGTAGAAAACTCAAAAACAAAACTGAATCACATAGGAATGTTTGACCAGAAACGCAAACCTGGTCAACTAGAGGATAAACAGATGCTTCTGCATCTTTGTTTATCCCCTAGTTGACTAGGTTTGCATTTCCGGTCATATATTCCTATGTGATTCTGTTTTGTTTAGAGGATAAACAAAGATGCAGAAATGAAAAGTCAACATTACTTCATCTTTTTTGACGCCTACAAAGATTCAGAACTAAAGATAGATAGTAGGCATCAACAACAGATCTTGATGCCTACTATCACCCCTCTGAATTTGTCGGTTGAATTCGGCAACACCCTGTACAAAAATGTGAATGCAAATTGGGCAGGTGAACAAATAGTCAAGAAAACAAACACGCTTAAGAAAACTACAAATACCCATAGCGTGTTACTGACTTATGGGAAAACTGTTTTTAATGTCAGACACTGAAACGTTTAAATTTTGGGTGATCTAAGGATACAGAGAATAAATACAGAGAACTGATATAGTATTTGAATGTTTACTGTACTTATGCGGTTTTATGGTCATGGCAAATATTATCTTTTTTCTGCTTTGTTACTTTTTCACTATAGTAAATCCAGATATGAATCTATTTTTGCATCGCAATCCCTATTCATAAATTCTTCTTGTTATATTCAAAATAAAATTACTTGTTTTTTTTTTGCCTTAACGAAATGTAGCTTGGATAAAAAAGCTAGCTTTAAATTTGTCTCTAGTTTTATCTACAATTGCATTATTTATTGCGAATTTATGCGAGTTAGCCGTTTCCTCCGAAATTATATCATTAAAATAAAGTTCTTGCGACTTTATTCTACCATGCGGAATTTTTCTGCCCATCCTGATTAATTGTGATCCCCGAATGCGAAATTCGTGGTCTTCACGCCTAGGCGGAATCTAATTTCCGTTGGAAATCCTCAATCCGAGATGTAATTTGCGTGAGAAAATTACATTTACGGTAACATAATTATTTAGAGGCTTCATTTCCTTACACTTTACGATGTATATTTTTGCGCCACTTTTTTTTTTCCTTATGATGGCGAGGCTCAGTTATATTATTAGTTTCTACTTTATTTTCTAACATTTGAAATTTGGAAACGTTATATTCTTAATGATGTCTTTCTAATAAGAATCTTTCATATATATGTGACCATAAAATGTGTGAGTGTGTGTGAGAGAGAATGTGCGTCTCCAAAGGCATTTCAAAAGACAAAGTATATATGGTTCTGTTTCTAATAGCGTAATAGCTGTTACTAATAGCGTAATAGCTGTTACTAATAGCGTAATAATAGCGTGTACTAATAGCGTGTTTCTAATAGCTGTTACTAATAGCGTAACGCACTACCGTACAAATCTCCACTCCCTTCTTGGGCTCGCTCCACACGCTATTAGTATACGTAATAATAGCGTATACTAATACCGTGTTTCTAATAGCTGTTACTAATAGCGTAACGCACTACCGTACAAATCTCCACTCCCTTCTTGGGCTCGCTCCACACGCTATTAGTATACGTAATAATAGCGTATACTAATACCGTGTTTCTAATAGCTGTTACTAATAGCGTAACGCACTACCGTACAAATCTCCACTCCCTTCTTGGGCTCGCTCCACACGCTATTAGTATACGTAATAATAGCGTATACTAATACCGTGTTTCTAATAGCTGTTACTAATAGCGTAACGCACTACCGTACAAATCTCCACTCCCTTCTTGGGCTCGCTCCACACGCTATTAGTATACGTAATAATAGCGTATACTAATAGCGTGTTTCAAAAAGCTGTTACTAATAGCGTAACGCACTACCGTACAAATCTCCACTCCCTTCTTGGGCTCGCTCCACACGCTATTAGTATACGTAATAATAGCGTATACTAATACCGTGTTTCAAAAGCTGTTACTAATAGCGTAACGCACTACCGTACAAATCTCCACTCCCTTCTTGGGCTCGCTCCACACGCTATTAGTATACGTAATAATAGCGTATACTAATACCGTGTTTCTAATAGCTGTTACTAATAGCGTAACGCACTACCGTACAAATCTCCACTCCCTTCTTGGGATCTTGCCAACTCAGCGTGTGTCACTTAAATAGACCACACACCTGCTCTGAACTCACTTCGACTGGCCTGCACTGCGCAGCTACCAGAAATTTGCATCTGAGCAACACGTGAACCCTACAACCCTACTTACCCTGTGAAACCTCTAACGATCCAGGCACACTATAAAGTAATAGGCATAAATATAAATAATTCCTTTATTTTCTACGTAGAGGTAGACTAACATAGACCGACTTGGGGCTTGAAATAATAACACAACAGTACCGCAACTTGCGGTACTAAGAAACTGAACTTTAAAGTCGTAACGAACCCTTTCAGGCGGAATATACGTTCACTAACAATACCCGTAACCATCGGGCTCTGAAATAACTATCGAACTCGTGCAGCCACCTAGGCTAAATACTAATACGTGCTCTATCAGTTAAATACCGCTATCACCTTCAATCTAACATTTCTCGACTCTTTCGTATCTCTACTAATAGCGTAACGCACTACCGTACAAATCTCCACTCCCTTCTTGGGCTCTTGCCAACTCAGCGTGTGTCACTTAAATAGACCAGACACCTGCTCCGAACTCACTTCGACTGGCCTGCACTGCGCAGCTACCAGAAATTTGCATCTGAGCAACACGCGAACCCTACAAGTAATCCGTTAGATCAGTGGTTCTTCTCTTTTCGTTAATGAGGGTCCACTTGTCGAAAAAAAAAATTCACCAGGGACCCTGTCCTAATAAACCCTTTAAGAGGCAAAAATTTGTTTCATATTCTGAATAAACAAACTGTTTGTGATAAGCAACTTTAATAAAATGTTGAATATAAACTTAACTAGTTGGCACCCGTCAAAACATGACGGTTAGATAGTAAATAAATGTACTAATGAACAAATTATACTTAACACATCATTGCCAATGTTGAAAATCATAATAATGCGCAGAAACAAATTAATGTGTTGAAGCGGCCTTGTGCTTAGTGAGTATCTAAAGCCAGATTTAAAAATGTCACTGAGCATGCGCAGAAAGCAAATTTTTTTAATTGTAAATTATCGATAATTAAACATATCGATATTTCACATCTTATATTTCACAAACATAATTATCATAAAAATAAAAATGGCAGAGAGAGATCTAGAGAGACTCCTCAGAATAACGGTGTTTATCATTAAAACATGCCACTGAGCATGCGCAGAAAGAGTGAGTTTCGAAAGCCAGATTTAAACATGCACTGAGTATGCGCAGAAATCAATTTTTAATTCTAAATTATCGCTCATTAATAGAAATTGCGGTTACGAAAACCAAATTTGACAAATCTACAGATTACAATCTACAGACCACCAGTTAAGAACTACTGCATTAGATCAGAGAGAAATAATTTGGTTGAATGTCAGGTACTAAAAAGCAGAAGACATTTAAAGAACAAACAATCGTGCTCATACATCACAAGGAGATCCTGTAAAAGGACTTTGGTGTAGCTTACTTCTTCTATAAACTCTCATAAAGAAAACTTCAAAGCTAAGGGATCAAGCATAAGGAGATCGAGTCATACTCGCCAACACCCACTGATTTCCTTGGTGTTTATTGTCATATTGTCAGGGCAAATGTTTATGCAAAGGCGTCTTTGTACGAAAATGCTAACTCGGTTGTTAAGATCTGTGTTCTTACCAATTATAGTTAGATTGGAGCTTCATCAATAAATTATGAGTTTCATACATTTCATGTGCGTACCCATTTATATGCATATACTCGTATAGTGGGGAGTGATCCGCAATGAAGGACGGTAACAGGACACCTTGCGTGGCTATGAGACGTAACATCTAGCATATATATATATATATATATAATATTAAAAAACTAGTAATTTCTTAATTCAACACTCTTAACATTTAAAAACTATTAATTCTTCAATTTAGTATTCATCATTACATACCCCTTTTTAATCTCTTAAGTTATTTAATTCCCTTTGGGCATTCGTGTTAAATTTCGAAAAATAATTCCAAATTCCAATATCGTCGTCCCAGTGAAACTTATGTAAAAATCCCATTGTTACAATCTTTGGTCATCCCAGGCAATATCATTAAAGATGGCTGTCTTTTTAAAGAAAAGAGACGCGGCGCAGCGTCGCTACAAATTTAAATCAGTTCTGCACATCAACAACAACCAATCAACCATTAAGACACACCAATCAACCAATCATTAAACCAATCAACTATTAAGACACACCCTTTTGTCACGTGATGGATTGAAGTTTATATAAGTTTTGACGTCCAAAATTAGGACGCACTCCTGTACTTCCTCTTGCCGCATTCATCCCGACGGAGCAATCGGCGAATTTAATAAACATGTAGTTCGAGAAAGTTGTGTTATGATTTGCGTGTCCGAGGGTTGAGATGATGCGGGAACTGTTTTAAAAACTTTTGTGATGCACGGCCGGGCGACATGTGAGCTTTTAACCTCAAGTGGAGAGGCGAGAACAGTCTTCCAAAGCTACCACTCAGCAATCATTCGTCGGCCCACGCCCGTATTATTCACACACGTGTGATTTCCACACACACACACACACACATATATATATATATATATATATATATATATATATATATGTTATCCTGGGTATACGTTATCCTATGAAAAACTGACTTAGGCACTTCTTGTACCAACCCCACCCCCATCCCACACACACACACACACATCTATATATATATATATATATACATATATATATATATATATACATATATATATATATATATATATATATACATATATATATATATATATATATATATATATATATATATATATATATATATATATATATATATATATATATATATATATATATATATATATATATACATATATATTTATATATATTAATATTAGAGAGTGAGAAAATATTTTCCCTTGTTATTTTATATTCATTAGTATGATAAATTTCTAAAATTACTATGTAATAACGTTTAGTTTAGTAGTTCAACAGTGTTTTTTAAACTCTTACTGCCATACGGTCTTTACACCCACTCTACATATTATGAGCTGCTATTGAATGAGAAATTTTTAGTTTTTCGCGTATTCCTTCCATTGTTTTTCGTGACCATCTTAGCACGAATAATGACTAATCTGACTCTTCTTTTACTTATCTTTCTTTCCATTGTACTAAATTAGTCAGCTAGGGGAAAAGACAAAAAATGCATAGAACATGGACACAAAAACCTTTCCTATACGCAGAACAAGTGATAATCAGAAAAAAATGTCACCATCTTATCACTCACTTTTTTTATCTACTCTAAGGAACTGGATGAATGTTGAAGGATGGGGTGATGAGATCACATGCCGCCTAAATCTCGGGCACTGGTAGATCACAAAACAACTATGTCAAGAATTTGAAGGGAAAATATATTAAATGTTCAGCCAAAAGAATATTTCTCAAGTTGTTGATGAAAAAGCAAATGCTTTCAAACACATTTTGGAAATCCGGGAAAATACTACTTAGGATATTTAAGAATATATATATATATATATATATATGTATGTGTGGCTTGGTACAAGAAGTGCCTAAGTCAACATGACTTTGTTCGCTTATGTCTCTTTAAAAAAATATTATTTCCAATGTAAGAAGTACCCAAATCTTTAAAATGGTTTAGAAAACACTTTTAAAGCTATATATATATATATATATATATATATATATACATAAATATATACTCTTTCTCTTCTCAGACGGGCGGGGATATTCTATAACATATAAAACCCCAAAACCCTTTCAAAATTCCAGATTTCATTTAAAAATGCTTGGGTGTAACGCATTGATTATTAATTGCGTAGTTCGATTTCAAGAACAAAGGAATTGACTTAAATCAGGCATCTTTTATATAATCCCTGTTACCTCTTATACAACTCCTGTTGATTTCCATTTATGTCAGAGCCCAGATTGCAGGGTCCCAGCCAATCGCTGCAAGACTTTGAGCGTCACGTGACTATACCTCTATTATGTTATAAATAGACGTGACTCAATGTACATGCGCGATTTTGGGATATGTCATTGCCCCAAGAAGATGTAGCAATGTGAATAATAAAAAGTTTCTCCGTACAGTGATGCGTGTTCTTGTGAGTGTCCGAGGATGGAGTGGCCAGGGAGAGATTTTGCTAAAAAGACATTCGACAGGCCAAAAGCGACCGTGAACTAAACAGACAACGCCACGACTTTTAGCGCGGGACGGAAATAGATTGACTATGTCGAACTTGAACTTGCTGTGATGCACGGCCGGCCGGCAAATTCAACCATCCACCTTCCTCCCACGCATAAGCAGAGTCGCGCCTGTGCTGCCACACACACACACACAAACATATATATATCTCGTATATATATATATATATATATATATATATATATATATACAGGGTGTCCCATAATGATTGGGACAAACTTTAAGGGGAGATAGAGCATGTCTAAAGGATTGAAAATTGCATAGCAACCCATAGTCGCAAACATCATGGGAAAGTGGTATCAGAGGTACAAGAAATGAAGGAATACAATAGGCAGAGATTATCAGAAATATTTATTGCTCATAAATATTACATATGCTGGGGTAGATGATACGATTTCAAAAGGTTACAAAAGATGCTCAAAATTTCCACAATTACAAGAGATACAAGCATTACAGCGATGGACCATGGATTAACGGACATGTTCAAAAACACCTGGATTTGCTTGGATATCTGCAGCAGCGCAAACAATTCTTGCAACCAGATCACTTTCAGACTCAGCAGGTGTTTCACACACAGCAGCTTTAAGTGCACCCCAAAGAAAAAAATCCAGGCTGTTTAAATCCAGAGAGTATGGATGCCAGGCAATCAGGTCCAAGCAAATCCAGGTGTTTTCGAACATGTCGGCCAATCCATGTTCCGTCACTGTAGCGCTTACATCTCTTGTAATGGTGGAAATTTTGAGCATATTTTGACGCCACTTTCTCATGACGTTTGCAACCATGGGTTGCTGTGCAATTTTGAATCCTTTTGACATGCCCTACCTCCCCGTAAAGTTTGTCCCAATCATTATGGGACTGTATATATATATATATATATATATATATATATATATATATATATATATATATACAATCGGACCTCTATTTAACGAACCTCTATTTTGCGAATCATTATGGGACTGTATATATATATATATATATATATATATATATATATATACAGTCGGACCTCTATTTAACGAACCTCTATTTTGCGAATTTCTCTATTTTGCGAACTTTTCCTTGGAACCAAGAACATTTTGCGAATTTCTTCGTAAAATAACCTCCAAATAGCGAAGTGCATTCTCTATTTAATGAACTTTTTCTTGTGATCCAATATTTTTTTTCTCCATATTTCTCAAAATATTTCTGAACATTTCAAACTTATTCTTTCTTTTAACACATTTAACACATTAACTTTCTTTTACACATTCCGCGCGTGTTGCAGTTTGAAGAAAATACGCCTGAAGGAGTTTTTGGTGCATTGCAAGGATCAGAGACGTATTATGAGAGAAATCACTTTTAGAATCAAAAACTCAGACAAAATTAACGAGACTTTATCAGTAATTAAATTTAAGGACGCATGTGGTAATGTATGCTTAAAATTACTTCTTATAATAAATGCAATAATGTCATTAAAATTCATTAATTTTAATATTTTTTTTATTATTTAAAATACAGTGTATTCCCGGAAAATGATGTGTTTTATACCTGTTTTCCTAGCAGATTTCTGTTTGATGGGTAAGATATATATAAAACAAATAGACATCAATTTACAAAATAAAGGTGTGAGATCAATTACTTTTATTAATAATATTTAGTGTTTATGAATTTAATATCTGTCTTGTGTAGTTTAAAGTATTTTAAAAGGTGAATCTCTGTTTAACGAATTTTCCATATAACGAACATTTTTTCAGGATTTAGCGACTTCGTTAAATAGAGGTCCGACTATATATATATATATATATATATACACACACACACACACACAAATATATATATATATACATACACACACACACACACATATATATATATATATATATATATATATATATATACTAAGATCATGGGGAAGTGAGAATGTGTTTAGGTATTCCATATTCTTCGGATATATGTTGATTGTAGTTTTCAAATTATACAATATACATGGATGTATCTGAATACCAAAAAGGAGTTTTTTCTCCGCACGCGTCCATATAGATGTTGAAGGACGTGATGCAAAGCAGTTTGCAATCTGAGCAGTAGAAAGGACAGATTATACAGGGTGTCTCAAAAGTCTCTGTACAACTTTAAAAATTTATTACAGAAAAAATAAAAGGCCTACAGCGAAAATAATTACAACAGTACATAGAGTAACCTAAAAAGTTTTTTTCTACTACCTCAGTATACTCCTACAGGAGATCCTTTCGTAACACGAATAATATCAAGTCGATATTCCTATTCCATCCACGAACGTTTCAGCATGCTAACATCAACAGTAGTTATAGCTGTTTGGATCTTTTGTTTGAATTCCACGAGACTGTTCACTTTTGTTCGGTACACGCCATCTTTTACATAACCCAAAAAGAAAAGGTCCAGTAGAGTGATGCCAGGAGACTTGGGAGGCCATGCTATGGGGCCATCCCTGCCAATCCAACGCTGCGGGAATGAATTATTCATCGAAACAAAATTGTTCGTGAGACATCACGAACAATTTTGTTTCGATAAACCACGCATCACATTGCGCTTTCTTCACGGGATCAACCATTTTGAATGAATAAGTTTTTGCCAAAATTCTTTTACATGTGCATGCAGCGCCATCTATGAACAGAAAAAAAACTTTTTAAGTTACTCTATGTATTGTTGTAATTATTTTTGCTGCAGGCCTATTATTTTTTCTGTAATAAATTTTTAAAGTTGTACGGAGACTTTTGGGACACCCTGTATAAAACGAGTTAGAAGCAAAGAAGAAGTACCTCACACACTGCACTAAATAAAACAGTACAATCTATAAAAATTAGACTACAGCCTCCAAATGCATCTCCCGTTGTGGTGTATACGGAGCCGTACAATGTTTTAGCATGGGTGATTAAGAGAATACATGCCACCAAAATTTAAGCCTACGAACTGGGTTAAAGCTGCTGTAATAGGAATGGATCGGAATTTTTTTTTCGAAATTTTAGAGTATCTAAAATTTCAAAATTGTGAAAAATAATGCATTTTATCTTGCACAAACCTTATATGAAAATAAAGTAAACTTTCATTTTACATTAAAAAATTGCTCTGCCGCTACATTTATGTGTATCTGGAATTATTATAACTTCTATTCAGCAACAAAATTACCGAAAAATTGAAAACAATTTTAATCTTAATGATATAAATAAAAGGAATTTCTAAATCAAAGGAAAATACAGATAAGAATAAAATTAACGACATGAAATTTTCTCGTTAAGTGTAATTAAAGCGAACGCAGTATGCGTTTTTTTAATTGGAAGAATTTTCAGTTATTTTTGTCAAGTCCAACTAGTCAGTTAACAATTTTTAAGATAATGGTAATAAGTAAGAGGCACGGAAAATTGAACAAAATTAAAATTTTTATTCATTAGGAATTATACAAAGTTCACTTATTTTTAGCTTTAAAGAGAAATTAAGAATTTTTACGACACTTCATTATATTTTATCTACGAATATTTAAAAATGGTAAAATAATATTTAATGTCAACATGTGTACAGACAAATAAAAATATATTCCGCTTTAAAGAAACAAAAGATCGAATAAAATTTGCAATAGTGTTGTTAATTAGTATCTAAGTCGCGGTCTTTGAAGAGATATATTTTTTTACTAATACATCAAAGTTAATCACAAAAGATTATGACTAGCTCTAGAAATAGGAATAGATCTTGTATATTTTGTATTTATTTTCAAAACAAAAACTTGTTATTAATGTCTTGAAAAGTCACAATGCTATGAAATATGGCATTTTTGTTTTTGTCAACAAAATGCTTCATAAATCGTCTTTAAAGCGCTTTGTTTACATACATATTTAACATGAATAAATTTTAAGGGCCGGTCTGTTCCAAATGAATACACGTATTTCTGCAGCTACTCCGAAAAGTGTTTACGGAATTAATGAGTTCTGAGATTACGGTACAATTAATCATTCAGTGTTTCTCCCGCTTATATTATGACTAAGTGTTCTTTAAGCTCCTGGGAAACCTTGTTTTCTTTTCCTCGTGCTATCAATATTTAATTCGCCGAAATTCGAAATTCCGTGCATATTTTTAAAGCATTTTAAAATGTTTTAAAATTTGCTTAACACAAAATATTTTGAGAATGTTTGCTTGCGTACCAAATGTGAAACTGGAAGGTGACAATGAAAAATGTGAATATTAAAACATTAGATTTTTAGGAAAAATTAAGTTTCAGGATACTATTTATCTGATTTTACGGCTTATAGAAGGAAGAAGAAATATAGAATTTAGAACTTCGTAGAAAAGGCATGGAATAATTAAAAGAGTTTTGTAATATTTCCCAATGCAGTATGTAATTCCACAATATATATATATATATATATATATATATATATATATATATATATATATATATATATATATATATATATATATATATATATATATAACTGCAGTTATATACAGATATATACATATATATATATATATATATATATATATATATATATATATATATATATATATGTGTGTGTGTGTGTGTATAAGCAATATTTTAAATATTATGCCATCCATTCTAGCATTTAAACTCCTTTTCCTAAATCCAATCCCCGGTATTATTAATTTATCGCTTTAAAACCCTTAGCTACAGAACATCCCATGAATCCCATGCATTTGCATTTTTACACATGTAAATGTTTGGATTCAGGAGTGGGTTAACATCACGAGCCCCTAAATCTGCTGACCCTACAAATAATAGTCACGTGTCTACCTCGCCCTCGCGTTTAATGTTGAAAGGTGATATGATTCCGACCCGTTCTTCTGAAATGATGTACTTTTGTCGCCCTAATAAACGATTCGGCCTGAATGCTTTCAAATTTAATTTTATTCCTTTCAGGCTGAGTCTAGCTCCAGCCATGACATTAAAGGAAAAGACATGGATAAGAATAAAATCAACGGCATGAAATCTTCTCGGTAAGTGTAATTAAAGAGAACGTAGTATGCACTTTTTTTTTAATTGGAAGAATTTTTAGTTATTTTTGTCAAGTCCAACTAGTCAGTTAACTATTTTTAAGATAATGGTAATAAGTAAGAGGCACGGAAAATTAAACAAAATTAAAATGTTTATTCATTAGTAATTATACAAAATTCAAGTTAGTATAATTAGTAAGGAATAAAAATAGTAGAGCTAGTTTTTCCTTTCAGGTTATAATTTAAGCATGTGATGTAATGGGTATATTACACACACACACACACTGTCAAAAATCGTCCTTAAGTAGAGATCGCCCTTAAACTGAATTTGTGAAGTAACATTTTCCATAACGTCGGAGGGGCCGGGACTGGGAAATATCGTCTTTAAATAGAGATCGTCGTTAAGTAGAGAGCCAACTGTATATACTTATATATATATATATATATATATATATATATACAGTTATAATGAACAGTATAATGAACAAATATATATATATATATATATATATTTGTTCATTTATTTCATTTATTTATCTCAGTGGTCGAAGGAAGGTTTTTAAGGAAAGCAGTTTAAACTTTGAAATTTACACCCAAATGATGTATCAAGAATGGCACGCGGAGTTTTTTATTTTCATAAGTAAAGTGTCTCCATTTAGTTTACTTATTGGAAAAACTTGGAAGTTTAAACTTAATACCGTGGCGCAACTGGTATAGTGAGTTTTAGAATCCTCAAGCTCTCCATTTTAACTCACGGTGTGACTACTAGATGTTTCGCCAATCGAAAATTGTTGCTTTAACAAAGAACATCATATTATACGTAAATCTAAAATTTTCACAATATATGCCTAAACATGTAAAATAAAAGCCAAAGAAATAAGCCCAAATATAAAATAAACCTGTTTAAAAGTGAAAACCTTTAAAAAATAAGTAATTGCTTTGTACCGTAATAAATTTACCACTTAGAATACAATATACTTACAAACTGCTCTGAAGTTTTACAGGCAATTTCTCCTTGATACACAAACCACCACGTCAAATTTAGATTATCCCCATAAAAAAATGTAATTAACTTTTAGTTAAAAGCAAATTATCAAAGCTACTGAAAATGGAATAATAACGTTTTTTAAATAGTGGAATTGAAGAAATTGCTTATAATTAGTTTAGAAGGAAATAATTTTTTTTGAGGTAATGTATCCCTTCATGTAGACAAGTAATTGACTTTCATTAAAAATAACTTGAGTAGTCTTTAATTTTGTTTAAAAGGTAAATGGAATTATAAAATTATAGTAAAATGAAATAAAATATTCATTATAAACTAATTGCTTTTGATTAGAATAGTGCGGGGTGAAATAAGCAATAAACTGCACCTTTTGGGAAATACTAAGTTAAATAAATCCTAAACTTTTGCAACATTTAAAAAAAAAATATTTTGTAATTTTTAAAATCACACTTATTTGTTACTGAGGAAATAGAGATAACACAGTAATAGAAATAAAAATTTAAACGTTAGCCTTAATTATGTTATCTGATTTTACAGTATTTTTATCTTAAGCAATTTTTCATTCAATTTAATATATATACCTCATATTTAATAAACGAAGTGGATACCTTGATGGTAAAATTAAAGAAATGAAGTTTAAATTTATAATGGCATAAAAATAATTTATTAAAATTCAAAAGTGTTTGAATCAGTGGTTATTTTCATTAACAACATAGTCTTAATTTTTCATAAATAAATGGTTTAATACGCTGAAATTTAACTGAGATATAACATCCACTGATTTCAGATTTACTTTTATTCACATAAAGTTCAGTGTACTCATATTTTGAGCCATGCGTTTCTTTGTTTTCTGTTAATTTTAAATCAACGTTCATTTTTTCATGTTTTGAACCTAATTTATTCAGATGAATTTCTTTTAATTCACCCCGAATAAGAATATTTAGTGTTGTATACTGTTGGGTTTTTAGTTTTTGATATTTATTTTTATTAATTTTTACAAAGGAATTTATTACATTTTGCTCAAACTATTTCATTTCGTCCCCTTAAGGGATAATAAACCTTCAACCTGAAATTTTATAATTTTCAATTTTTGACTTTATATACAGAATGAGAATAATTAATATTCTTTTTACAACATTAAAGACCCTTAGAATTCAAAATAAGGATTTTTGACAGAATAATACCTTCTTTCCAATTTTTTTTTCAAAAATGCTGTACGTGCAGCCCATATCATTTAAAAAATTTATTTTTGTAGTATAGATTTACCATATATATATATATATATATATACGTATATATATATATATATATATATATATATATATATATATATATATATATATATATATATATATATATATATATATATATATATATATATATATATATATATATATATATATATATATATATATATATAAACATAATTGTGCATTCAATTTTTTTTTTAAGCCAAATTTATTTTTTTTAAATCTGTTATTTTTTTATGTTTCCATGTGTAAGGTATACACAAGATTCGATTCACAAGAATCGAACTTTTGAGTGAATTAAAGAAGCTGCTTTAGATATGCTGATTTCGGCATACGCGCTTAGTATAAATACCACGCAGCGTCATTAATAAAAAGGGGGAGTTGTTAAGGTTGAAAAGGTGTTATCCTGCGCTAGTGCTTAGCGGGCCAGAAGTTTACATGGCAGTACTGCTGGTTTGACTTACTGTTCGTGAGTATAAAAATATATTGTTCTTGAAAGCTGTGTTTATACATTCCGTACAAGTAGTACGCATGCTTATTGCTGTAAAAGCCAATTATATGTGCAACGAATTCAATAAACATTGTTTCATGTATAAACTGTGTTTGCTTCAAATTCAAATAGAGTGCCACTTCAAATTATATACACCCAAGTCTGGGTAGAAGTGAGCATAGATTCTCTATACATGTTTCTACTCTAGTTCATGGTCTATAAATTGAAAAATATTTGTGGTTTCAAAGAATGATGTCAAGATTTGTGACAAACCCTTTAATTAACAATCGGAAGAAATCAGAAGAAAATTATAGAACAAGGAGCAATTAAAATAATTTTAGCCATTTTGAAGAATTTTTTTTGTAAACATGTCTTTTTTTTCCACAAAATAATTATTTGTGAATTTTAAGTGCCTTCAAAAAACAATGTTAACTTCTATCATTTTATATATAGAGTGAAATATTGAAAAAAAAAAGACGAGGTTGAAAGTTCCTTATGTCCTTAAATAACCCACCTACGTAAACATGTCTTTGAACAGCATGTCCCCCCCCCCTCCTTTTCTTAAGCGCATTAAGCAGTTTGAGTTTTTTAAAAAGCCTGTAATTTTCTTGACATTCTTCCCATAAATTTTTCAATTTGTTGGAAACTTTTACTGCTGAAGAGGCCAGACTACCTTGTCAAGTGGTATGGGAGTCATTTTCGAAATGAGAAAATTCATTTCAAAAAACAGGAAAAAAAGAAAGCGGATATATTCCTGATGTTTTCTTTCCGCTTCACCTGATTGTTGTTAAAGCTGGAACGGAAGCCATTTCTTTTTCACTCAAAATAGGGTTTGCTTGTCACTTTATTTATTTATTTATTTTTTTGTTTGTAAAGGAAAAAAGATTGGTAACTCTGCATAATGTTCAAGGTATATAATTTAGCTCATGGCCTTAATTTTTTGAACTAATGATTTGCATAATAGTACAAGGAGAAGAATAATTCACGTTTCATTTCATTTTAGTCATGTCTGAAGTAAATAGCAGACAGTATAATAGCTGCGCTGTCACAGCAGTTAAATTTAAGTTTCTTTTTAACTTTGACTGGTACCTCGCTTAACTTTTCGGGAAAGAACAGTAAATGATTCATTAGGCCTTTGTTAGCATTCTCCATACAAGAAAATCCGAAGCCTAACTAGATATACTAAAAAAATAAAGCTTAACCCATATCATTACTAGGAGTGACAGATGTTCTTCGCTAATGTTGTTTAAAGTCATCAGTCATTTAGTAATCGACTAAATCTATCCCATGATACTAAAGTTTTCTTCATTGGTGAAGACATTCTTCATTGATAGAAATTTAGGATCAAAAGTAGAAAACAATTTACTCAAAGGGAAGTACTTTGTTTTATATTTTTATTCACGGCGTGTTTAGAGCATTTAATTAGTCACCTTAAATGAAATTACAGGTCAATTAACTGTCAGAACTTTATTTTATGCACTGTTTTGCTTTGAACACACTTTTGTACCAGCGATTACTAGTGGACCGTCCCACGAGAGCGTGTTTCACGAATTTAATGTTTAGGATATTAAATTATTATGTATGAAGCAGAATTTAACTCTTTAAAATTTCTATCAAAGATTATTTCATTGACTATATTGGTCTTTTAAATTATTTCCCGTATTTTTTGACATACCGAGACAAAAAAATTTCAATTTAAAGCTTTAAAATTTCTATCAAAGAGCATTTTATTGAAAATATCCGGTCTTTTAAATTATTTCCCGTATTTTTTGGCATATCGAGTCAAAACAAATTGAATTTAACGCTTTAAAATCTCTATCAAAGAGTATTTCATTGACTATATTGGTCTTTTAAATTATTTCCCGTATTTTTTGACATATCGAGACAAAACAAAAATTATTTAACGCTTTAAAATTTCTATCAAAGAGTATTTTATTGGCAATATCCAGTCTTTTAAATTATTTCCCGTATTTTTTGACATATCGAGACAAAACAAATTGAATTTAACGCTTTAAAATCTCTATCAAAGAGTATTTCATTGACTATATTGGTCTTTTAAATTATTTCCCGTATTTTTTGACATATCGAGACAAAACAAATTAAATTTAACGCTTTAAAATTTCTATCCAAGAGTATTTTATTGACAATATCCAGTCTTTTAAATTATTTCCCGTATTTTTTGACATATCGAGACAAAATAAATTCAATTCAACGCTTTAAAATCTCTATCAAAGAGTATTTCATTGAATATATCCGGTCTTTTAAATTATTTCCCGTATTTTTTGACATATCGAGACAAAACAAATTAAATTTAACGCTTTAAAATTTCTATCAAAGAGTATTTTACTGACAATATCCAGTCTTTTAAATTATTTCCCGTATTTTTTGACATATCGAGACAAAATAAATTCAATTCAACGCTTTAAAATCTCTATCAAAGAGTATTTCATTGAATATATCCGGTCTTTTAAATTATTTCCCGTATTTTTTGACATATCGAGACAAAACAAATTAAATTTAACGCTTTAAAATTTCTATCAAAGAGTATTTTATTGACAATATCCAGTCTTTTAAATTATTTCCCTCATTTTTTGACATATCGAGACAAAACAAATTCAATTTAACACTTTAAAATCTCTATCAAAGAGTATTTCATTGCTTATAGCCGGTCTTTTAAATTATTTCCCGTATTTTTTGACATACCGAGACAAAAAAATTTTAATTTAAAGCTTTAAAATTTCTATCAAAGAGCATTTTATTGAAAATATCCGGTCTTTTAAATTATTTCCCGTATTTTTTGACATATCGAGACAAAATAAATTCAATTCAACGCTTTAAAATCTCTATCAAAGAGTATTTCATTGACTATATTGGTCTTTTAAATTATTTCCAGTATTTTTTGACATATCGAGACAAAACAAATTAAATTTAACGCTTTAAAATTTCTATCAAAGATTATTTTATTGACAATATCCAGTCTTTTAAATTATTTCCCGTATTTTTTGACATATCGAGACAAAATAAATTCAATTCAACGGTTTAAAATCTCTATCAAAGAGTATTTCATTGACTATATCGGTCTTTTAAATTATTTTCCGTATTTTTTGACATACCGAGACAAAACAAATTCAATTTACGCTTCAAAATTTCTATCAAAGAGCATTTTATTGACAATATCCGGTCTTTTAAATTATTTCCCGTATTTTTTGACATATCGAGACAAAACAAATTCAATTTAACGCTTTAAAATATCTATCAAAGAGTATTTTATTGACAATATCCAGTCTTTTAAATTATTTCCCGTATTTTTTGACATACCGAGACAAAACAAATTCAATTTCACGCTTTAAAATTTCTAATAAAGAGTATTTTATTGAAAATATCCGTTCTTTTAAATAATTTCCCGAATTTTTTGACATATTGAGACAAAACAAATTCAATTTACGCTTCAAAATTTCTATCAAAGAGTATTTTATTGACAATATCCGGTCTTTTAAATTACTTCCCGTATTTTTTGACATATCGAGACAAAACAAATTCAATTTAATGCTTTAAAATATCTATCAAAGAGTATTTTATTGACAATATCCAGTCTTTTAAATTATTTCCCGTATGTTTTGACATACCGAGACAAAACAAATTCAATTTAACGCTTTAAAATTTCTAATAAAGAGTATTTTATTGAAAATATCCGGTCTTTTAAATAATTTCCCGAATTTTTTGACATATCGAGACAAAACAAATTCAATTTAACACTTTAAAATCTCTATCAAAGAGTATTTCATTGCTTATAGCCGGTCTTTTAAATTATTTCCCGTATTTTTTGACATACCGAGACAAAAATATTTCAATTTAAAGCTTTAAAATTTCTATCAAAGAGCATTTTATTGAAAATATCCGGTCTTTTAAATTATTTCCCGTATTTTTTGACATATCGAGACAAAATAAATACAATTCAACGCTTTAAAATCTCTATCAAAGAGTATTTCATTGACTATATTGGTCTTTTAAATTATTTCCAGTATTTTTTGACATATCGAGACAAAACAAATTAAATTTAACGCTTTAAAATTTCTATCAAAGATTATTTTATTGACAATATCCCGTCTTTTAAATTATTTCCCGTATTTTTTGACATATCGAGACAAAATAAATTCAATTCAACGGTTTAAAATCTCTATCAAAGAGTATTTCATTGACTATATCGGTCTTTTAAATTATTTTCCGTATTTTTTGACATACCGAGACAAAACAAATTCAATTTACGCTTCAAAATTTCTATCAAAGAGTATTTTATTGACAATATCCGGTCTTTTAAATTATTTCCCGTATTTTTTGACATATCGAGACAAAACAAATTCAATTTAACGCTTTAAAATATCTATCAAAGAGTATTTTATTGACAATATCCAGTCTTTTAAATTATTTCCCGTATTTTTTGACATACCGAGACAAAACAAATTCAATTTAACGCTTTAAAATTTCTAATAAAGAGTATTTTATTGAAAATATCCGGTCTTTTAAATAATTTCCCGAATTTTTTGACATATTGAGACTTAACAAATTAATTTAACAAAAAGAAATTCAAATTACTTAAGAATGTTGTATATTAATTTGATTAATATTTACTGCCGCATTGGATATTATACACTATAGCTCCTGAATTTTATGTGTGGCCATTAAAGAAATCCATTTCATTAAATAATTCAATTTCACTTCAGTTTAGAGATGCTGGGTTCTGTCTGGAAGGAAACAAAAAATTCGTTTTAGTTTTTAAGTTTATTTTTTTTTATTGCAAGGATTCAAAACTTTTGTTTCATTTCAAAAGTAGGAAAACCATATTATTGGCAATATAGGCAAAAACTAGGAGTTTTAATCAATAACTATTAAATTATTTGTACAACTAATAGTTCACGAATAAATTTCCTGAGTGGATAAAGCGATTATTGTGAAAAACAAAAAAATTTGAATTATGCTAAGGAATTTTCGACCAATGTAAAAATGATGATCCATAAGTATTATTTTCGTAAAAATTGTGAATCTATCTTTGACTTGTTTTCAAATTCTCCGTGCTATAGCAGGATCTAATTGTCACATAGCATTATTTTTATTTTATAAAATATATTTTCAAGAGTTTTGAAGGCTAACCTCTATCCCACCTTACAAATACTTTCGATCAGAAGAAATTTTAAAAAATATGCATTTTTTGACGAGGACTTCGAAAACAACCCTGCTATAATATATTTACAAAAAAAAAACAGATAATTTCCTTATTCGGCATACAGTGATTCAGCAAACTAGTCTCTCAGCATGCGGCCCTTATCGCCTGTAATCTAAAAAAGTAGTTCACGTCATGAGGACCTATGTTTTGGCTCTTACCTTTCCAGGCAGGCTTCACTGTGGAGTCTACTCCCGATATAGGCTTCAACCGTGCTTTTTGCCTGTTTTATAGCTGTCTTTTAACTTCTAGATCTGATCTTAAACCTTGCGCAATAGCGTCTAAACTAAACTAAAGGGAAATAAAGTGAAATGGTATCTTTAATGACAAACCCCCCCACATGGTATAGTGGTTAGCGTCATGAGCTTCCACGCAGTAGGCTTGTGTTCATATCCCGAAAAAGGCTTGGTTACCGTGTTGTCCCTTCACGGGGAAGCTCACTTAAATGGTGCTCCCATAATAAAGTAGCCAGGAAGACTTCGCAGTAAATACCACAAGCGTAATTTCTCACGACAAGTGACTCCGCATTAGAAAAAAAAAATCCTTACCCCGTCTGCTCACGGAGCAACTCAAAAGAAACTGATAACTGACTCAAATCACAAACCAGACCGTGATGAGTCGTAACCTATGTAATTGAATGGAGCCACGCACACGGCGCAACTGGTTACAAACCCGTCGGACGGGTTTGTAACCAGTTGCGCCGTGTGCGTGGCTCCATTCAATTACATAGGTTACGACTCATCACTGACTGGTTTGTGATTTGAGCCAGTTATCTGTTTCTTTTGAGTTGCTCCGTGTGCAGACGACCTTAATGACAAACATTATATGATTGGCGACATGATCATGGTATCCGTGAAAAATATTTTAGGGTCGAATTAAATAGATACCCGTGACAACCTTGTAAATTTACTGCCGAAGAGAACGTTATGCAATTCCTATAATTGACTAAATGATTATACATAGTGAATCTGTGCATTGAAATGCCTCAATTTTTTTTTTTTTTAGTTTAAACGAATTTCGAATACTGCATTGCACCCTCTAGTCTGTGTAATGTTTTAAGTTAACAAATGCAATGAACTTCGGGTTATTCACGGTTGGATTATCAATACACCACCACATAAGAATCATCCAAGATAGAATGAAATTGAAATAATTCAACATGACTCGCAGCCAAATAAATTATCCTGAGAAAAGAGCAAACGATCCATTTAAATTTTATTATTTTGATCAAACCCCACATAGATTAAGAAACTGTTCAAAGGTATAATTTAACAATTGTTAGACTCCACGGGGACATTCTTGGTTTATCGTGTTTTTCGGCTTCTATACATAACTGCACATTAATTATTCCGGTTACTCGAGGATTTAGTGAACTAAATTAACCTTTAGCTTACGAGGCCTATTTTTTCGATTCCCCATTTAGAACGGGAAATTTCATACTCCCTTTGTAAGAAGGGCCATTAAGGAATATATATATATATATATATATATATATATATATATATATATATATATATATATATATATATATATATATGTATGTATATATATGTATATATATATATATATATATATATATATATATATATATATATATATATATATATATATATATATACATATATATATATATATATATATATATATATATATATATATATATATATATATATATATATATATATATATATATATATATATATATATATATATATATATATATGTTACCGTGAAAGACCGAAATTGGAGAATGTCGACTTTCACCGGTGAATGTCAACAAACACCAAATACGTCGGTGAAAGATCGAATATTTCATTACATTCTTGTACATTCGGACCCTCACCGGTGTATGTCGACAATCACAGATATGCTCTGGTGGAGGTCGAAAAGAGAGGAGCCGACAAAGAGGCGACTGGCTGTTTCCCGCCAAATCCTTTGTTCTGCTTGGAGTCAGTCAGCTTTGGCAGTCTTATGCAAGGTTTGATGGTGAGAGCAACGTTTTCTTAATTTTTTTCCGATACCCTAATTTATACAGAATGGATACTGCAGTAAATCGTGATCTTTTTCTTGAAAAGTTAAATGCATTAATTGCGGGTAAATAAGAAGACAATTGTTTTTATTTTTCTCAAGAAAAGTACTCTAAAATACTTTCTGAAGTGGTTTCTGCTAAAACTAAGTGCAATACACCTTTGGATTACAGACGATTAAAACGTTTTGACGTTTTAAAAATTAATGGTGAAGAGAAGTTAATTGTACCATTAAAACCAGGAGAAACGAATATACAGTATTATGTTACCAATGAGGAATTGTTCAGTATACTATATGAAACTCACACCAGAATAGGCCACGGAGGAAGAACACGTATGCTTAAAGAGTTGCAAAATAAATACAAAAATATTACATATGAAGTTGTAATGTTGTATTTAAATTTATGCAAACAGTGTCAAATGAAACACAGTGCACCTAAGAAAGGTATTGTTGTGAAACCAATGATCAGTTCTGAGTTAAACTCAAGATGTCAAGTTGATCTGATAGATCTGCAGTCAAACAGAGATGGCGAATATAAGTTCATAATGGTGTATCAAGATCATTTAACTAAGTTTGTCCAGCTACGACCTTTGAAAACTAAGAGGGCGGAAGAAGTAGCGTATCACGTTCTTCCAATATTTTTAACATTTGGTGCTCCAACAATATTGCAATCAGATAATGGTAGAGAATTCTGTAATCGAGTCATATCCGAAATATGCGCTATGTGGAAAGATGTTAAGATAGTTCATGGAAAGCCTCGTCACAGTCAAGCACAAGGCTCAGTTGAAAGGGCCAATCAGGATATACAGAATATGCTAACTGCATGGATGAATGATAACGATACAAATAAATGGTCAGAAGGTTTACCCTTTGTTCAATTTGCCAAGAACACTACATACCACGAAGGAATACGCCAAAGTCCTTATGAAGCCATGTTTGGCATTAAAGCGAAAAGAGGCATAGCATCGTCTTTTTTGCCTAGCGAACAAATCGCAAATATCGAAACCGAAGAACAACTTGAAGAAATTGCCAATACTTTTGAAACCGAAGAACAGTTTGAAGAAACTGGTAATACTTCTGAAAAAAATTGAGCGGTGGTCATACCGAAAACCATATTCCAAAGAAAAATATTGAAGAGGACTTGCAATCTACCACGTCTTCACATCCAGTTCTGACTGAAAAACACGAGTTAATTTCTATAAAAAGAGCGGCCGCGAAAGAGAATCTTCTACTGCAAGCAATAAAAATGTTACGAACCTCACAAAAACAATTTCCTCCTTCTCAAATTGGTGATACTGTACGAATACAAGTCCCTGATGTCGACCGTGGTCGTACAGATAACCGAAATGTGTTAGCGGTTGTTGTTGGAATAGAAGACTCCGACTTCTATAAACTTGCAAATGAAAATGGTACCCTCAAGCAGCTTTACACACGTAATCAGTTCGTAATTTGTAAAGAAAAGTTCCTTTCCATAGATGAGATTTATTTTCAAGAAATTTCGCTGAGAGAAGCAGCTGCAGCTAATTCGAGAAGCGGTAGGCAAGGCTATACACGCTGTCATTGCAGAAGGAAGTGTTCCACGACTAAATGCAGTTGTAAAAGCAAGGAACTCTTGTGCAATTTAAGGGGAGTGGTCACTTTGTGTCATAAAGTGTCACAAAGTGTCATAATAGTTTAAGTTGTTGCAATAAATAAGATTTGAATCACATAGTTTAGTAAGTTTTTTATTACTATTATTTTATTTTCTCATTTAGAACGTACTGTATAATTAAGTAAGTTTTTAACTTCTATTATTTTCCTTTCTCATTTTGTATGTACTGTATAATTAAGTAAGTTTATAACTTCTATTATTTTCCTTTCTCATTTTGAATGTACTGTGTGTTTTAGGTTCTTAGTCATTCCTCTCAGAAAGAGAGGCGAAAAATTTATCGCGTCTGAATTACGGAGAAGAAAATATAAATCTCGGACATGTTCAACATTCACCATTAGTGCATGGTGAATGTCGACATTTACCGGTGAAAGTCAGAAATAAGGGTATTTAGCAAAAATTTCGGACATACACCAAGCGACTATGTGTTTGTTGACATTCACCGGTGAATGTCGACATTCTCCAGATTTCTGTGTTTCACCGTAACATATATATATATATATATATATATATTCACTCTTGGAATCGTATTCTTGGGATACATGCTATCCCACCCCGTAAGGAAAAGGTTAACTAGTAATATTTTTGCATAATTTTTTAAAATTAATTTTCTCATTTCTCCATTAAGTTGACATTGGATAGTTTAGCACTTCTACAATACCTACAGTTCGAATAGTCAGAAGTTTTACAATACAATTTAATTTTTAAAAGCTTCAATAATAACATAATCATGTTTTTACACATTTTCACAGACAATACGCAAAAAATTTTCAATTTTCCTCTTTGTCTTAAATTATTTGACCTCAGTAACACGCTCAGATACGAAAAAAAAATAAAATATTGTCGTCGCTCTCAAATAATTATTGTTTTACAATCTTGAGAATCCTACAGTTAACGTTTTACTTATGATTATCAATTTGAGAAACGCCCAATTTTCCTGTAAAAAGCTCCTTAGCTCATCAGAAAAGTACGTATATCATTTTCAAAACGAGGAAATTCCTTTAAAAAACAGAAGGCCGCGGTGACATTTCTGATGTTTTGTTTTCGCTTCACTAGATTACTTCAAAAACAATGTAACCGTGAGATAGACGGCTGAAACTGAAATAATTTGTTTAACTGCTTTTTGTTTAAATACTTCATACATGAAATGAATGAATGCCCGAAAAGCAGAATCCTTTCATAACAATTATATTTACGGGAATATGAGCAATCAATTGATTTAAGTTATTTGACTATTTAAGTTTTGCAAAATCTCTGCAATAACTTGTTTAATTCGGTGTCGCATCGCTTGAACAAGTCCCGCAACTAATCAACGTTATATTTTGCAGCAAATTCAACTAAACGCTTTGTATAAGGATCAGTTTTATGTCTGCCGCCCTTTGTATGATATTCAGTAGACGATATCTCCAAATTTAAATCAAGTTTAAAAACCCAAATGCATACGTTAAATATACAAAGTCTCATCACCACTAAGGTTTTTGCCCTGAAAAATTGTCAAATTTAAAATTAAATCCATTTCTTGTACTTGAGAGATAAGATCCCGATAAATGAAGTAATTTTAATTGTTAATTAGATCCATAGGAACAAATATAAACATCATCCTCAGTTGAACATGAAATATTATATACATTATAAATACAACCAAATTTATACGTTAAAAAATTGCTAGAGTTTACCGTAATTCTTCTGAATTGTTTTTCGGAGCTTCATCTGTTCTAATAAATACGACTGAGTTTTGATTTAACAGTGTTTCGGCGTACGAATAAATATAATTTGAAGAATAGAAACCAAAGAAAGGATTCTGAAAAGATTCTGTGTCTTCTAGAAAATTTTTCGAAATTGATACCAAGATTTCCAATACTAGCATTTCACGGATAGTTAAAAAGTCTTAGTAATTGATTTTAGACAACTCCATAAAGCAAAAGAATGGCACCTTTTGAAGAACTTATAGTACATAGCAACTAATTATTAGTTACTAATTATTAGTACATAGCAACTAATAAAGCTGTATGTATGAAAAAATCAATTAAAAATTTTTTTTATTTTTATTATTGATTTTTTTTTATTATTATTATTTATTATTTATTTTTTTTTATTCTTTTTTTTTTTTCAAACATGAAATGCGCTCAATAATTTTGGACCACCCTGGACGTATATGTATGTCAAAATTTTGACGCATCTTGTTGCTTTTCTGTTTAACTTGTCCAAGCGATAGACTGGGTTTGGAGCGCTGCCAAAATTATAACTCGCGAGGACGGACGGACGGACGGTTTTAGCGTCTGAAATTTTTCTTTCCGGAGGATCGTTATGGAGGTACGTAATCACACGTTAAAAATCCCGCGTGCAGAACTCGGCCTCAAAATATACGCATATCAAGAATAAAATAATTGGGGGTAAGACTCATCATGTTAAATGCGAGATGTTCAAATAACTTTTAAAAATATATACGGGGCCGTTCAAGTATTATGTAAGCACTTTTTTGTCCTTTTAGACCCTTTGTAAGCAAAAATAAGCAGATGTCTCCCATCCTTCTTTTGCTTACGTACGTCAGATTTGGTAAAATTGTTGTTGCTTTTTCGTAGGCAAAATGATCATTTTCAATCATTAAATTTATTGTACATTTCTAACTAATAGTTTTTAGATATTAAATGATTAATAGTAAACAATTTGAGCAATAAATGAAAACAGTCATACTTATACCAACGTTATAAAGGACTTATTTATTCTTTGAAAGTAAATAGTATAATACAAAAGTAAGTAAATATATCGCTCACTCCTCTCAACAACGTCATATCTCAAAAATCGGCGATTTTTAGCTATGCCTGTTTTCAGAATGCACCCTGAAAGAGTAGTATATCTCTGCAAGATCTTCATATCTCACAGCTCAATATTTAGCCGCTATAGAACAGAATTAATATTTATTTTTCAATACATTTTATTCTACTTTCAAACTTTAAAATCACTCTTCTAAAAATCACGTTTTTTTTAGATATGACGTTGTTGAAAGCAGTTTGCGATATAAGTACTGTAGGGTTCGCGTGTTGCTCAGATGCAAATTTCTGGTAGCTGCGCAGTGCAGGCCAGTCAAAGTGAGTTCAGAGCAGGTTTCTGGTCTATTTAAGTGACATACGCTGAGTTGGCAAGGGCCCAAGAAGGGAGTGGAGATTTGTACGGTAGTACGTTATGCTATTAGTAGGGATACGGAAGAGTCGAGAAAAGTTAGATTGAAGGTGATAGCGGTATTTAACTGATAGAGCACGTATTAGTATTTAGCCTAGGTGGCTGCACGAGTTCGATAGTTATTTCAGAGCCCGATGGTTACGGGTATTGTCAGTGAACGTATATTCTGCCTGAATGGGTTCATTACGACTTTAAAGTTCAGTTTCTTAGTACCGCAAGTTGCGGTCTGTTGTGTTATTATTTAAAGCCCCAAGTCGGTCTATGTTAGTCTACGTCTACGTAGAATAAAAAAGGAATTATTTATGTTTATGCCTGTTACTCTATAGTGTGCCTGGACCTTTAGAGGATTGCAGGGTAAATAAGAAATAGAACCACATAGTACAAAGATAGCGGAAGAGTTGATGTGGTCAGGAGCACATGGCAGTACCTTCTCTTGGGTGCATGTTTCCTATTTTAAGTAAGCATTGCTCTGTACCCCTTTTCCCCTCATCAGCAAAAATAGGCATGAACCCCCCTCCCCCTTTAATGTTTAATATAATTGAACGGCCCCTATGGGAAACAACTGAAATTTCCAGACGGACGTCGTGAAAGGAAGCAGCAGAAGAGGAGACATGGTAGGAAAATCCCTTTGGAGAGTAACTCCTGTCTTGTTTTGCGTATTGCATGAGTTTCATGAAGTTTGTAGAGTATAACTCACTTCTACCCAGACTTGGGTGTATATACTTTGAAGTGGCACTCTAAATGAATTTGATACAAACACAGTTTATACATGAAACAATGTTTATTGAATTCGTTGCACATATAGAATTTGCTTTTACAGCAATAAGCATACTTACTACTTGTACGGAATATATATTAACATTCAATAAAAATACACTTCGCAATACTCACAAACCAGCAGAGAGTCAAACCAGCAGTTCTGCTACGTAAACTTTGGGCCCCCTAAGCACTAGTGCAGGATAGCACCCGGAGCTGTTTACCTCGTAGCTCCCTCTCGCTTATCTATCAACCTTAAAAAAACCTTTTTCAACCTTTGTATTAATCAAGCTACTTGGTATTTATACCAAGCGCGTATGCCGAAATTAGCATATCTCAAGCAGCTTCTTTAATTCATTCACTCAAAAGTTCGATTCTTGTGAATCGAATCTTATGTATACCTTACAAGTTCCACGAGTCTCATGAGTATTTATGAAGAATAATTTAAACGTTTCCGATGCCCAGTATCCACCGTTTAAGCCCGTATCACAGAAGTTTTAAATTACAATTTTCTTCGCCTTATATATTTTTCCATCCCGCTAAAGCAGGAAATTCATTTAATTATTCAGCTTCTAAGACAGCTCTCGATTTACCACCCCTCCTGTCTTCTGTAGTTAGTACTTCAGCTTTCCGCCTTGGCCTCCGTTACGAATGAATACAGTATGTAGTCACGTGTCCTGTCATATAAATAAAAGTGGATGTAAGATAGGATAAATTGCTGTGACACTCTGAGACTACCCTTCTCTCATTAAATGTAATTAAATATGTAAGTTTCAAGACCGGATTTACATTTGATAAGTATCGCATTATACATTATTTATAGATTATCAAATCAATGGGAAGCAACCTTATAGTTTAATCAAAAATACGATGTTTGACACTTTCTTCCCTTTAATTCATCATTATACGGCTTATAATTATTTAGTAAACATATTGATAAAATTTGAACTCGCAAGTTTGAATCAAATTTAAATTAGGAAGAATTTAATAGAAAAAAACATTTCAGGTAGTCTCTTCTAACGAAACTACCGCTGGTTATTAACGTAGGATTACTTAAAGTTGCTTAGCTCTTTTGTATGTATATATGTATCTATATATATATAAGTATGTATATATATATATATATATATATATATATATATATATATATATATATATATATATATATATATATATATATATATATACATATATATATATATACATATATATATATATATACATATATATATATATGTATATACATATATATATATATATATATGTATATATATATATATATATGTATATACATATATATATATGAATATATATATATATATATATATATATATATATATATATATATATATATATATATATATATATATATATATATATATATATATATACATATATATATATATACATATATATATATGTATATACATATATATATATATATATATATATATATATATATATATATATATATATATATATATATATATATATATATATATATATATATATCCAGGGTGGTCTAAAATTATTGATCGCATTTCATGTTTGATAAAAAAGAACAAAATGAAGTAAGTACATGTTTATTGTTTTCTTGGAAAGACAATTTAAAACAGTTTTACACAGTAAAATTTTAAACATTAAGTAACTTCCACATGAGCCGGTAGATGGCGCGACAACATTTCGCAAGAAAAATTTACGAATTGCGTCAGTCTGCAAATCGTTACCGTACAGGAAAAAGCAATGTGAGTTTTGTGGTTCCATGAAAACAAATCCATTTAAATGTTCAGAGACGTTTTCATTTAGAATAGTCAAATCGTCGTCCTCCAAAAGGGACTCTATTAAACGTTGGTACCAACAATTTAAGGACACGGGAAATGTAGAAATGGAAGGACACGGGTAGTGTGTTCTGTTTATGGCCTACCAGCACCTTTCCTATATTCCACATTTCCCGTGAACAGTTACAACAGATTTGCTTTCATGAAACCACACACACACACAAAACGCATATTGCTTTTTCCTGTACGGTAGCCATTTGCAGACTGACGCAATTAGTAAATTTTTCTTGCGAAATGTTGTTGCGCCATCTACCGGCTTATGTGGAAGTTATTCAATGTTAAAAAATTTTCTGTGTAAAACTGTTTTAAATTGTCTTTCCGAGAAAACAATAAACAGGTACTTACCACATTTTGTTCTTTTTTTTTTCAAACATGAAATACGCTCAATAATTTTGGACGACCCTGGACATATATGTATGTCAAAATTTTGACGCATCTTGTTACTTTTCTGTTTAACTTGTCCAAGCGATGGACTGGGTTTGGCGAGCTGCCAATATTATAACTCGCTAGGACGGACGGACGGACGGTTTTAGCGTCTGACATTTTTCTTTCCGAAGGACCGTTATGGATGTACGTAATCCTACGTTAAAAATCCTGCGTGCAGATCTCCGCCTCAAAATCTACGCATATCAAGAATAAAACATAAATTGGGGGTAACAGTCATCATGTTAAAATACACTTGTAAGGTATACATAAGATTCGATACACAAGAATGGAACTTTTGAGTGAATGAATTTAATACCATGCAGCTTGATTGAGTTTGAAAATGGTTTTGTTAAGGTTGATAGATAAGCGAGTTAAGGGAGCTACGAGGAAAGCAGCTCCAGGTGTTATCCTGCGCTAGTGCTTAGGGGGCCCAAAGTTTCAGTGGCAGTACTGCTGGTTTGACTCTCTGCTGGTTTGTGAGTATTTGCAAAGTGTACTTCTATTGAAAGTTAATATATATTCCGTACAAGTAGTACGTATGCTTATTGCTGTAAAAGCAAATTCTATATGTGCAACGAATTCAATAAACATTGTTTCATGTATAAACTGTGTATGTATCAAATTCATTTAGAGTGCCACTTCAAATTATATACACCCAAGTCTGGGTAGAAGTGAGCTATTCTCTATACACTGTTCAAAATAACTAATTTAAAACTGATCAGAAAGCGAAAATGAATTAAGAAAAAAAATCATAAGTCACATAAATGATTAGAACATAACAGTAAAAACAAAAGTGACTTCAAATTCGGGAAAATATTAATGCATTAAAACAAATTAGGGTACATAAAAAAACGGAAGACGTTAACTAACAAAAATTGAAAGAAATATACGAAAGGCATATGAATTAGACGAGATCAGTTCTTGAGATATACACTAATTAGATGCTATGATTCATTTAGTATATTGTTTTCTTCATCCTTATGAGTACTGTCCGTTTAATTGCAACCAGTCGGTATTTTATTGCTATAATGTATGTTTTGTTTGAGTTTCACCGTGATCCAAAGGAATTCCTAATTAAAAGAAATTTCCTCCTATTACAATAGAAAAGCTTTTTATTGCCTCCACATGTTACATGCAAACTGTTATGTAATTATTTAATATCCTTTTTGTTGCCAAATGGCTATTACTTCTTAAGTACTTCGATAATGAAAACCCGTTATACAAAAATCCTTTTTCCGATCATTCAGAATAATGATAATTAGAAATGAAAAATGGATCTTACACGCTGAGTTTTTTTTTTTATTATGGTTTTGGCAGATAATTACACTTAGGAATGAAAGCTTTTCATTCGCTAAATATGAATCGATTATTTTGTTTTGCGCTACACATATTTGAAATAAGTAATGCTTTTTTTTCTCGTATTATGTTTTAATCATTCGAATTTTTTTCCAGTGGATATATCATCCAATTATGAATTTTTTTTTCAATCTTAAACTTAAACAAATTAAGTAAAATTTAAAATATATATATACAGAGGCTGTTCACACATTTTTTAGACGATGTATATTGTATTCACAAAACTAAATTACATAAAATTCTTGTGTTTTAAATATTCTATTTGACATCCCTTATTCTGAACTATCTTTCGACACCGCAATTTCCAGGATAATAATGCCTTTTGAAGTGTCAGAAGAGGTATTCTATCCCATTCCTCCTGAACAGCTTTCCAGAGTCCTGTAAGGGTTTTGGGACGACGTTTGGATAAAAGCACAAAAATCCATAGGAGATACATCGGGAGATTTAGTAGGGATATCAGTGAAGGGTATGGCCTTGATACCAGTTTTTTGTTCCATTTCTTTTAGGGAATTTACAGTGGATTTTGATGTGTGACTGCTAGCTTTGTTCTGATGGAGTCTCACAGATTGATGGCACTGTGGGTAAAGCGATGGTATTTTATTCAAAAAAATTGGCGATAAAATATGTTCCTGATAGTATTTGGAGTTAATCTTGACATGTTTTTCCACTCTCTTTATTTTTAACTTGCCTTTATAAGAAAAACCAGCAACAATCATGAATCCCTTAGAAAAACTTTCTTACGATTCTTTGAACCATGTACTTAAAATTTTGTCTCCCCTTTTACGATAATAAATGGCTCTTTTTTTGTTGCAATCATTTAAATACACCCATGATTCATCTATTGTGACAATTGTTTTCCATTTTTCTTTGGATAAGTGTTTCTCATATAGAATTCTGCAGCGTGTCCTGCGTTCAGCGATATGATTTGGAAGAAGACGATGCACATTGCCTTTTTTCGCTTTCTTAAGATTTAAATCAACGTTTATCATTTAGTTTACAGTGGACACAGAGCATTTTAATGATTTTGCAACTGTCCTTTCACTAGAGGGATTTTCTTTTAACATTAAACAACGTACCTTTGCAATAGTCGAAGATGTCCGTTTATTCCTTGGATACTTGTTTGGAATTTTTGTCCCCCTTGAGGCTCCAATTTGACGTTTTTTTTCCTTTCTTGTTGACGATATTACCTATCGACGCTTTAGATATCACAAAACCACGACTCTCACATCGTTTTTGGATAACAGAGTATGCATATTTCTCTTCGGAAAGAGCATAAATGTAGCCTTCGAACCACTGCTTTGTTAAAAACGCCATTTTGAATAAAAACAAAACTTTCAAGCCGCAGACGATAATTTTGACTTTTATAAACATAGCACAATTGCAATTATTTCTTTTGCAGCAAACGATTTTTTACTACCGCTTACCAAAATCGTCTAAAAAATGTGCGAACAGCCTCTGTACTAGCTGAAAACCCGCGCTTCGCTACGGAGTACATTCAAATTAAATACAACTGTCAACGTATGCAATTTATGCCAAAAAATAAATATATATATTTATAATAAATGCGATGATCAATGTATGCAATAGATGTAAAATATATATCTATCTATATATATATATTTATAAAAAAATCGTAAGGTATATGCATTTTTTTTTGGATAATATCCAATCGTCTGCTGCATTAGAAAGAGAAAAAAATATTTTTTTATCTATTTAGTTGTTACGCACGTGACGATAAATTTATTGAAAGTACCAGAAAAAGAAATCACGTGATCAGCGTTTAATAAATTAAATTCTAAAAATTAATCTTTAAAAATTCACCTTTAAAAATCAGGAAATGGAGGTAAAAATTCGAAAAAAATTTCATTTTGAAGGAATTTTTAGGATCTTTCTCGTGATGTAAATTTTATAACCCTCAATGTATTATTTTAAATGCAAACGTAAAAAAAAATTAAAAAACAGCTTAAAAATTTAGTTAAAAAAAATCTAAGAAGAATTTTTGAAAAATCTTTCTTAGTGAACCCCTACACTATTAGAAGAATCGCCATGCAAAATTTCACCCTTTTGGTCCAGCGGTTTGGTCTGTGCGTTGTATGTCAGTCAGTCAGTCAGTCAGTTAATGAATGAGTCAGTTACGGAACTGTTTTATATATATAGATTATATCTGAACATGTTGAAGAAATGTGCCGTTTATTTTTTTATGGACGAAATTGCTCACACAGAACATAGTATAAGACATCCGTGTGCTTTCCTTAAGGCTGCTGTGTACTAACCCTATTGGATTCACTCACCTCAATGTTAACGTATGGAGAAAATGTGTTTACTTTTTATAACTACATAAATTCTGATAATCCAATAAAATTTGTATTTTTGCTGATAATCCAATAAAATTGGCATTAACCTGAACTTTTCTGAACACACACACACACACATATATATATATATATATGTGTGTGTGTGTGTGTGTGTTTGTGAGTGTGTGTGTATAACTGTTGATTTAGTCCTTTAAAAGTGCACTCGATTCCTTAATATTTTTTTTTTCGCTTATGACTTCGTGAATTATATAACGGTTGGCTAGTTGGTTGGTTTATTGAGAGAGCTACAGTCATCTTTTGCTATGCAAGGGTCAATTAGACCGGGATTTACTGCTTAAAGTCGATTCCGACTGGCTACAAATATCTATGTCAACAGTTGGGGTCGGACCCGCAGACTCTGTTACATAAAGCCACCTCCCTGGCCATTTGAACCTCGTCTGGCATAAATTATACAATGACAACATAGTGTTTCTTTTTTTTGCTTGCTGCGAGGGAAAATTAGACTATCCTGGTGTGTAAAACAAGTCCATAATTTTTGCAAGTTAAATTAATGTTAATAAGTTTAATACTAATTTTAATAAGTTTCAAAAATTATAAAATATCTACCTCAAGCATATTCGTTCTCTTTTCCCTCATACAATAATGCGTCAGAATTGTAGTTTGAATTATAAGACGTTAATTTCATATTCGTCTATCAACCTGAGTAATGACGTGAACAGTCAATTATACTTTCATATGCAGGTTTCAACAGCTTCTTCAAGTGTCAAAACCAACCTTTTCAGAAATGAAACATAGCTTTGCCATTCAGAAAATTCATTTTTAATTCATATTAAGATTTTGGATTCTGCGTACATATTTGACATGTATGTTAATGAATCTCTAATTGGGCTTTAATTGCTTCAAACACAATTCCACTCGACGTTATGAGGATCACTGCTAAGCGGAAGGCATAATTATCAGTCATGCTTGGCTCATCTAGAAACAGCACTGTCAATTATACGAAATTATTCCCTTCTAATAAAACAAACATGAATTGCAACACGGCTACGAGTTTCGGAATTATGTTAATTACATGGCGAACAGAAGTTTCAAAGCCGATTATTGCAGATGCATAATCAAGTATGGCTTTCCAAGTATCAAGCGGTGTTAGAGAGAATTTCCTTTCATGCAGTGTCACATTTTGATTTGCATATACCTGTAAAATTACAAGTTAATATTAAATGGTACAGTGTATGAAAATATGTTTTGGGTCTAGACAAGAAATTTTTGTTTGTTGCTGTCTTTCAGGAAACAATGCAGTGATAGCACAAACTGCCGAGTAACAAGAAAATTGCCCTTATATTTTTCATCGTATCTTTTATGTCTCGGTACTTTTCTGATGCATAAGGGCCTGTTCACATAGGAGTCCGTTGCGTTGCGTTAAGGAAAAGATGACGTTGAGACGAAAATAAACCAATCATAGGCGTTAAAAAGTTCATTGCTAATCGTTTGGAGGCCTATGATTGGTTTATTTTCGTCTCAATGTCATCTTTTCCTTAACGCAACGCACGGACTTCTATGTGAACAGGCCCTTATACTATACAACCTGAAACTGTAAGTATAAAAATGTGTAGTGTGAAACTTGAACAGAATGTAATGATTTTAATTAATGGTTTCGATGAGTTGTAAATAACTTAGTTTTAAAATATTATTTCCTTCTATAATCAAGTCTCTGCCGCCCGCATGGTTTAGCTGTTACCGTCTCGAACTAACACGCAGTGGGCTTGGGTTCAAATCCCGAATTAGGCTTGGCCGTAACCGTGTTGTACCCTCATGGGGAGCAATGCAGGCTCACCTAAATGGTGCTACTGCGATAAAGTAGCCAGCAAGGTGCGGTGAATAACAAAGTGCGAATGTCTCATAAGAGATTTCGCATTAGAAAAAAATAAATAAAAAATAAATACATAAAATAAAATGCTTGCTTGAAGGATGAAATAAATAACATAACACGAAGATAACTAAATGTGACACTTTAAAAGATGCCAAAACGGAATATTAAACAAGTAAAAGGAACCTACAATGAATTTTGAAAAAATCTAGTAGTCAACTGTTTATTATTTTCTTATTACTACTCGCCCTTTTTATAATATTAATACATTTTCAGTTTAAATAATTTAAAGTGTGTATTCATTGTAGCTCCATTTCTTTTTGGTTTGCTTTCATGTCACATTCTCTCGCAATGTGAAGAATTGCTTTGAAAATTACCTTTTGAAGAGATTTGGATTTTGGCTTCTATTTGTTATTTTATGAACAATAGTTCCCTATGACTATTGTTAAGATATTTAATCAATTGGTACAAGTTAATAGATGATGCTTTCGGAGTAATATGTTAATACACATAAATACCTTACATAATGGGCTAATAAATATCCTGATATTGATATCATCCACATGATTTGTAGCTCTTCAATTTACTAATCTTTGATGCGAGCGTTTATGTATTCTACATTTATATCGCTCAGAATAACAGTAATTATTAAAATTGTATTGCACACAAAATAAATTTAATTTGATCATTAGCATCATTATTATTTGCATTAACATTTATATAAAGCTATTGATGTCAATGGGTAATAAATAATTTTAAAATCTGAATAGGCTTTATCTTTTAAATTACTATTTGCAACAAGGCGTGACATTTTTTAACTTAAGTGAAAAATTATCGAAAAAAAATAATTACACATTAATACTTCACTTTTAGCTTCACTTTAAAACCTAATTTTAACCTTTAGCTTACGGGGCCCATTTTTCCGTTTCCCTCTTTAGAACGGCCATTAAGGGGTTTTACATATATATATATATATATAATGCTATCCCACCCCGTAAGGAAAAGTTTAACACACCAAATTGTTTATAGATAAAATTTTATTTTAAAATTCTATTAGTATATTGTCTGAGGAGATTATGCTTCACCTTTTGCCAGCCTTTGAATAGTATTTAAGAGCCGCCTTAACTTTCCCCCAGTGAATTAAGGTTAATTGTTGCAGTATTTTGCTAGTTCTTTACTTCTCTATTTTTTGAAGCATTGTCCAAAGCCAAAGTGAGTTTAGGTTAAAGGTCACATCTTTTAAAAACCATCCTTTATTTACTCATTATGTCAGCTCTGTTTATAAAAATGTTATCGTTGAAACTAATATTTCAATAAGGATTCAGTTTCCCATATGTTTGGACTGCAGTTTTAACTTTTCTCTATTTATCTTCCTTCATGAGACAGCGTTGAGTTTGTACCTTATAATGGGAATATTTCAGTTAATTTATATTTCTGTGGCGACCAGAGTACGTCAGAGTTTGCGTACTCCGTCAGAGTTGAATCGAACTTTGAGGGAGTACGCAAACTCATGACGTACTCTAATCGCTTCACATCACGTCCGGGTCATCATTTTTTTCAATATTTTGCAAGGTGTAAGAGAATATAATCATTCTTTCGTTGAGAATGATTATTATTATTTTGAGATATGTATAGATATCTGGATAAGTTACTTCAGGCCAGCGTCTTATATCGTAACTCCAGTCTTCCTCTGTCAATAAATACGGGTCACATACTGAATAAACCTTTCCGGGCTGTACCTGAATGTTTAATTTAGTGATATACCTTTGTTTAGATACCGTATCTAAAGACTTTGCGTAATCTGAGAGCATTTTATTCAACAAGCTGTAAGAATGCTCATTGGACACCATGTTAAATTATGCAATGTTTTGCCACTCCTCGCCAAACAAGAAGTAAAATCTGCAAGAGTTGAGATGTGACATGCTGCGAGACATTGCCCTATATACATGAAACTTGGTGTTACAAGGAGAGCCACTAATAGACTGCAATTCATCAGCAATTTCTCCTCTCGGGAATGCAAGCACGCCAATCGCAAATCGCACATCGCATACGTCTCAAAGTCCGATTCAACGCTGAGGGAGTACGCAAACTCTGACGTACTCTGGTTGCCCCACTTCTAACAATAATGCATTTTGAAATCTATTAGATTTTAGTTCAGTTGTATTTCACATGTCTGTTTCGTCTTATATGTATGTTTCATCTTATAGGTCAAGAAAATACAATTGTTATTAAGCGGAATGCATTTACTTAAAACATACATTTATTAATTGAGATGTAATAGAAGAGTCCATAACATAGAAAATTTCCACTGTAAAGATAGCCTTGTTTTCTTTATTTTCTCTAATTCTAGAGTACTGCCACTCAGAAGGAAGAACGTACCTTATACAATGGTTTCTCCATTTATTTCCTTCAGTGAACATTAGAATTAATCAATTCTTTTCAGCATGTAGTGACGTTAATTAAATTCTCAAAATAGTTATAAAAACTTATTCTCAAGAATAAAGTGCGTTCATGAGACACTAAGCATGTTTTAACTTTCAGGGCTTAAAACATACAATTATTCTCAAGAATAAAGTGCGTTCATGAGACACTAAGCATGTTTTAACTTTCAGGGCTTAAAACATACACAGGCTTACAGAATCTAATTACGAAAACCGCGTGTTCTAGTTATGATTGCTTTGCCAGATGTCCCTTACACAACAACAACTCAAATAAAAGATATTTTTCTACACATTATAAGGTATTAAAAAATTTATAAAGGAATAAACTTTTTTGAATTCGAATGGCAAATTATTAGGAAACTTGACTTAGGCATTAAGAGGAAAAAAGTATGTGAATTGATCTGAGGATTTGGAAACTTATAAGAGCTTATTCAAGGACATATCAAAAACTAAACACACTTTAAATTTAATTTTTAACGGTTTCATAACAAACTTTTAAATTGTTCAATTATTTTAGTATCTAATATGGACTTTATAAAAAGACACAATTGATGTGAAAAGACAGTTCAGAAATGCTCGTTAAATGAAAAGAAAAAGTCATTTTCTGTCTTTTACCCTCAAAACAGCCCTTTCCGTTCGGTAATCAATTTGTGTTTTAAACAGTTGGTTTATTATAGGATGATTTTTAGGGTTTTCTTGCTCGTAAATCCTCAATCTAGCTGTTTATTTTTGTTCTATTTGCTTCTGTATTAGTTACTATAGATATTTTTAAGCAGGCAAAAAATGTATTTCAGATTACAATATGTTCAGTGACCTATATCTGTAAGGTTAAGTATTAATTAAAGATGCAAAATCGAAAGTTAGGGAAAGCAATTTGAAAAAAATGCATTGATATTTATTATTCATAATTTAAAGTAACGTTTTGAACTTTGGGGATAAAAAACTTCCAGTTCTATAGAGACATCCATCGCATCTCATGAAATCAAAGTAAAAAGGACAAGGAGGTCGCTGAAAGAAAATTTTTAAGAGAAATGTCCTTACCTTTCCTAGAAAATCCATTTCGGAATGTGAAATGAAACTGGCAGATTGTTCTTACTGAACAAATAAAACTTTTCAGACAGGTACGTATCTCAGAAAAAAAGTTATAGAGGTATTTTTTTAAGACAGCCCAAGACAACATAAAAGTTACTTATAAAAATATGTGTCAGATGTAAATTATTAGGTCAGATTTTTCAGTATCATCAATATAAAATGAGCAATCAAAGATCAGATGTTTCTGCTTGAGGCAAAATAGACTTTTGCGCTTAGAAAAAGAAATGAATGGATATTTTTTTAGAATACTTATTAAATAAATTACTACAAACTTATAATAATCATTTCCATTACAGCATTTGTAATACAATTTTAAATGCCTATGCACTAGTAATGCATAAATAATCATCTGGAAATTTGACGGATGATTTATGGAAGGAAATTTATGGTAATATTTACCTATATTCTCCATTTCTGTACATTTTGTGCATTTACATCTCATATGTTCAGACACAGACACAAATAATTTGTCTATAAATTTAGATCTTGCAGCCCTGTCTTATTTATTAAATGATCCCTACGCTGTCGAGTAACATTCTTGCTCTTTGCATGTTCTACAAAATCCATCTTTTCTAGTTACATCATTCGAATATTTATATGAATACAAAGTATGAAAAAGCAGCCACAGGCTAAAACAAATTTTAAGGATAGTATTTTATGACTTATGACGACATTAATGCACAAATTCAATGGGTAACAGTTTATGTCAGGGTAACGAGTTCAACTATCTATCTTTCATAAGCTAGGATATTCATGGTATATCTAGAATTTTGAGTAAATGAAAGGCCTTACCCTTTAGGAACTCTTCAATGGGAAGCATCTCATCCTTAGTTCGTAGGTCTAAATAAGCAATATTGCGGGGAAAAACAACCTGCATTTTCAGTATTTAGATATTAAATGTAAAGATTATCTATGCATTTAACCGGATCGTTTATTTAGGCCTGATAGGCAGGGCCCGATTATGAACGCTGGGGGCCCCTGGGCAGATGCCATTTGGGGGCCCCCCTTACGAATATTTATAAAAATAAGAACTAACCATGGGCTATACTTACTATTAGAAGCACTAGGTGCATAATCAAAGGGGGTTTGGGGCCCCCCTAGCATCAGGGTGCCCTGGGCAAAGTCCCGATTTGCCCATGCGATAAAAAGGCCCTGCTGATAGGAAAATTCAACGCAAATCAAATTTATTTTTACCCTCCCCATCTTTTCTATTTTAAAATGAGAGTAATTTGCAGTGCAGCCCCCCCCCCCCACTAAAAACCAAAAACTTCAGAAGAAGTACAATTAGCAGTTTTTCACCACTCTGTCCTTAAGACATTCACCCATCCACACCGTGATTTTGTTGACTACTCTATCATGTATGTACCATATAAGTAGACCAGTACTACTCCTCATGACAAACTCATACCCTGGAATGTCCTCATACCCTAGTCGGTATATGATCCCTAGCCCACTTTGTGGAAGCCCGTCCCGCTGAACTAGGGATGCGACATCGACAACAAAACATCGATGTTTTGAAACATCGATATTCAATATTAAAACATCGATGCTAATAAAACATCGCCCAAAAAACATCGATATTTTAAACGTCGATGTTTTTGAACATCTATTCTTTAAAACTGGTTTAGTAACGGTTTTAGGGAGGCATCTTAATATTAATTAACGTTAACTTATATAAAACCAGAACAACACAAAAACTTAAATGGCCGCTCGTGTTTATACTATTTATAAATTAAATCTCCATGGAAGGTTCTGGAGTGTCGAGAACATTCCAAGCGCTCTGATTGGTTCATTAGCTGTTAATTGCCATTTATCTCGTAGCTAGGGTATCGTTCCCCCTTTTTGTATTTGTCCTTTTCAGAATTCAGACTTACATTTACTGAGTGTGAAAATTATGGTACGTGGTTGGGTTTCTTTCATTATGGTACTTTTCCATTAGAAAAACCATCGAGACAACGTAAAACCTCGAGCATAAAACATCGATTTTTAAAAAAAATCGACTTCAATAAATCGATGTTTAGAACATCGATGTTTTTATCAAAACATCGATGTTTTGAAAGTATCGACATCAATGTCGCATCCCTACGCTGAACCACTACATGATGTGGATTGTTCCCAATATATTGTTTTATATATCAAGGTTCTCTTCGTAGTTAAGACAAGAAGGCCTCAAACAGAACGTGACATTGTCAGTCTTTAACCCCATTGAGTTATATTGCGAAAGACTATAATTTTTAAGCGCACACAGAACATCTCGAAGCCAAAAGGGAGTGTTTTTAGAGAAATGTTTATGAGCATGTATTTAATTGCAGAATACATATATATGCAAAATATTTATTTACCAGTAAATAAATACATTATATTTTATATTTAAAGTGAAATGGAAGAATTATGTTAAAAATTTGGTTTATTGTGGCAATTTAATTATTTTCAAAAACTTGTTAAATGTTTGATACTATATGTCAGTTAGATACACTTTACTAAAAATCTATTGAATTTATCTCTTCCACATTTGCTATGGTAACATACAATATATTACTTGACACTAAAACGAAGCATTTTTATTCTAGAATAGAAAAAAAATTAAATTAAAAATTTGTTAGTGGAAGACTTCAAAAAACATAAAAATTTTAATTACATATTTTCTTGTTATTTTCAGTTTCACTGCAATTTCACTACACCTAGAAACAAATTACTTCGTATTATTATCAACGAATAAATTTTACGTTACCATACCAAATTTGGAAGACATAAATTCAATAGATTTTTAGAAAAGTGTACCTGACATATAGTACCAAACATTTAACAAGTTTTTGAAAATAATTAAATTGCTGCAATAAACTAAATTTTTAACATAATTCTTCCATTTCACTCTAAATATAAATATGTGTATTTACTGGTATATAAATATTTTGCATATATATGTATTTTGCAATTAAATACCGGCTCATAAACATTTCATTAAAATCGCTCCATTTTATTTGTCGAGATGTTTTACACAGCTTTTTTAGCATACAATTTTTTAATAACAGCTAATTGTAAAAGTCGTAATTCTGAATACAACTCGATTTTTTTATGGGAAATAAATGAATCGGTGTTCTTTCTTTTATTTAAAGAAACAAAGAAAATATAGTTATCGCTCATTTTTCTTTCATAGAAATAACCACATAACTGAAACGTATAAAACATTTTTTGACATAAATTGTAGGCATGTTTGCATACATTTGTTATGTTCTGGTGTTCCAGTGAAATAAAAATGATAAATTATGTTTACTACGATAAAACTTTTAGGAAATTACCTATTTCCAAAACAAAACAAAATATTTAAAAAAAAAAACTTGAGAGAATCTAAAACTAAAATATGAAAGGAAATGACTAAAGCTGATGCTGTAAAATGAAATCACATTTTCAGGTGAATTGTATGGATTTTATCAGTCAGAAATTGAACAATAGAAGGGAAGTGACTTTTATACGCCGTTAAATCGAATTTTTGCGTTCGGAGGGAATAAAATTGGCGAACAATCGGCTTAAAAATGTTTTCTTAGTAATATTTATTTCATCCTGATAAAAGATATGGGAAACAGTTCCGAAGAAAAGGATATCGAGAAAACAATAACGTCTTCAATGTGTTAGTACAAATCTTTTTTAGTCCAAACAAGAAGAGAAACCAGTTTTATAAAATTTGAAATCCAGATTTAGGTTATTAAAGGACTAAATTAAATATTTAAGACTTATTAAATACGTTAGAGCATATTTTTATGAACAGATTCTTAATCTATCACGGATACAGTTATTTAATATTAAAAAATATATACTGTCCTTGTCTGAATTTTCTCGGAAAGCCTTACTGACCCCCCCCCCCCCCGGAGAAAGTGAAATGTTAAGTGTATTATTAGCATTATAGGTGGATTTATTTAGTTTTTCATGTATTATATTGTACATATCTATTTTAAATGTAAAGAATACGGATATAAGTTATTAGAAATTGTTATAGAGAATATCTCACTTCTACCCAGACTTGGGTGTATATAATTTGAAGTGGCACTCTAAATGAATTTGATACAAACACAGTTTATACATGAAACAATGTTTATTGAATTCGTTACACTTAAAGAATTTGCTTTTACAGAATTAAGCATACGTACTACTTGTACGGAATATATATTAACATTCAATAGAAAAACACTTTGCTAATACTCACAAACCAGCAGAGAGTCAAACCAACAGTACTGCCACGTAAACTTTGGGCCCCCTAAGCACTAGCGCAGGATAGCACCTGGAGCTGCTTTCCTCGTAGCTCCCTTAACTCGCTTATCTATCAACCTTAACAAAACCTTCTTTTAACCAAGCTGCTTGGTATTGATACCAAGCGCGTATGCCGAAATTAGCATATCTCAAGCAGCTTCTTTAATTCATTCACTCAAAAGTTCGATTTTTGTGAACAGGACCTTGTGTATACCTTACATTGTTTAAAGTGATATTAGCTGTTTCCCATTAACTGTCAAAATGTATGATTGCGAACATAGCATATAAGGGATATTGTAGAAAAATGTGAACTTTAGATGAGATAAATTCCATGATAAAGTTCATATAAAAGCATCTCTAAGTGCACTGCCTATTTCCACATTGTGGTGCTCAGATGCAGGGTAAGTCTATTGCAGTGGAAAAATATTTTCTCTAGCACTGTAGGGAAAATAAGACACGAGAGGTTGTCTCTTGAGAGGAGACTTTTAGATTCCATTATGACACTTGAATTCTGATCCAAGATGGAAGCCAAATATTTCCATAAAAAATGAAAATAATGTTTGAGCTAAAATATATGGCTCCAAGAACTTGAAATATGGTTTTATGACTCGATTGAAGAAGTTCGAATCAAAAAGAAATTTTTGTATGCGACATTACTAAAAACCTCTCTATATAGTATGGTAAAATGAGAAAACGTCGTGTTTCGTGGAGGCAAAAAATCAAATAAATCATTACATAGTTATTCGAAAACCTGCACATATTATACTGTAATCTTTGTAGGCTTTTCTTTTACTTCTTTTCCATGGGGGATGTTTTTATAATATGTAGTATACAAGCTGTACAATACCAGTGTATACCTAGACTCCTGCATCACTCTTTTGAAAAATTTCTACATCTGAAATACAAGCAAATTAGGCTTAACCGATCATTAGTAAATCGGAAGAATGACGAATTTCAACATAACGTTTCTGAAATATGTTATAAAATTTCTATGTTTTAAATGTGCAAGCGGGAGGTTTAAGAAAGAGAAGTCAAAATGAATACCAAATTGTCATGTAGAAAATCACAATTTACAAATATGAAATACGAGAGAGAAACCAGAATCAAAATTATTTGATTATGTACTTAAAAAAAAAAAACCTTCAAAATTCAATTCAGAGAAAGTTAAATTAAATTTTATCTACTGCATAAAAAATAAAACATATCAAACTCAATGGAAATCGAAATCACACACCACAATAACAGCTTAATCTTGTAAGGTATACACAAGATTCGATTCACAAGAATCGAACTTTCGAGTGAATGAATTAAAGAAGCTGCTTGAGATATGCTAATTTCGGCATACGCGCTTCGTATAAATACCAAGCAGCTTGATTAATACAAAGGTTGAAAAAGGTTTTGTTAAAGTTGATAGATAAGCGTAAGGGAGCTACGAGGAAAGCAGCTCCAGGTGCTATCCTGCGCTAGTGCTTAGGGGGCCCAAAGTTTACGTGGCAGTACTGCTGGTTTGACTCTCTGCTGGTTTGTGAGTATTTTCAAAGTGTATTTCTATTGAGTGTTAATATATATTCCGTACAAGTAGTACGTATGCTTATTGCTGTAAAAGCAAATTCTATATGGGCAACGAATTCAATAAACATTGTTTCATGTATAAACTGTGTTTGTATCAAATTCATTTAGAGTGCCACTTCAAATTATATACACCCAAGTCTGGGTAGAAGTGAGATATTCTCTACAATCTTACACAAAACAATACAAAGTACCAAACGCGAAGAAGACAAAATCAAAAGCAATTAAATTCGTGCATGTACGCGTGAAAATATAACACAGCAATTTCGAGAAAGAGAAACTAAAATCAATGGCTATTTTCATATGTGCGCAAAAATACACCGTTCCACATCTCATGACTATCTAAGCTTGGCTGTGAGGAGCAATATTTACACAGAGACAAATGAGGAAGAGTCAATATTACGCTGCTTAAAATAATTCAGAATCACCATCCTTAAAAATAATAGATTGGGGAAATTTTTTCGGTCTTTTTCTAATGCTTTGGAGTTAAAAAGAAACACTATCCTTTTTCTCACAATTTTCCGAATTTAGCATTTAGTAAATTTTAGTCATTCTGCTCCACGTTTAATCTTAGATTTTTTAAATTTTAAAATCTAAAACATTAAAACGGTCTATTGAATTTTGTAAATGTAAATACTTTTCATCACAAACGTAATATTGGAAACTGAAGAGAGAGCGCAAAATTTAAAAGATAGCGAAAAGAAAAATGCAGTGCTTGTGCTAAACAGTAACTCATGAATCTTATAATAAAACTACTTAAATATTACTGTTTTTTCTCATTGAGCACGACTGCTTTTACAAGGTGGACTAACAGGTAAAATGAAATTTACGTAATGTATAACTCAAATACCTTAAAATCTTGGCTATAATATGCAGTCATGTATAATACGCATTCTTGATTTTGCTCGAAATTTTCGGAAAAAATTGAAATTCGACTATAATACGCACCTATAACTTTTCAATGTTTTATTTAAAAATTGCACAAATACTTATTAATATAAATAAAATTTGTAATAAAAATAAACGTAAACGTCAAATTCGGTAGCAAAAAAAAACTTAAATTTTTAATTCAAAGCAAACAATACTGTCATATTATCAGTCTTAATCACTTTCACTAGAATACAGATCGATTGTTTGTCGTTTATTCAATGTTTAAAACTACATTTTTTGTACACGAGTATAATACATACCCTCATTTTAGCGGGAAAAAAGTGCGTATTATACTCAAAATTTTACGGTATAAGATCTCACAGATATATTTGTATTTTTCAGATTGTAAATAAATCTTAATTTCCAAATAAAACTATCAAGTGCTTTGTGGTTTAAAAAACGCCGTAACTCAAGCAACAAACAGGCGATCTCTTGTCATTCAACTCTAGAGTAAAATGCGAAGTGTAAGACAAAATATATGTCTCTATTTCCTAATTTCTTCTCTAACGTCCAAAATATTTGAGTAATTTATCGATTTTTGTATCATGGTAATGTTTTTTATTATTATTATTCGTAAAGGCACTATATAATCGGTATCAAAATCAGTTTGGGGTTTCTTTTATTCATTCTTTTGGCTCTTAAGAAAAAAGAACTAACGATTTAAAGAACTAATACTACAAGAGACATAATATAATTAATCTTTTTATGGGGAAGACTTACAAAACCTTGGAGTATCACATAACAAAACCTTGGGGTATCACATTACAAACTTTTTTGCCATGAGAGTAACAATGGGTCAAGGGACAAGTAATAACAGATTGAAACTGTTTACCTATTTTTTACTATGCATTTTCAGTCTATAGGTAATTAGTCTTTTGTTCACATTTTCCAAATTTCAACCCAAAATTGCGTGACCTAGCCGTATATCCTTTGGGATAATAGGGGTCTCCTGACTTGGGGTTGAAAACCTTTATAATAGAGTTAAAAAAGTTTTGAAATTTAGCTTCTATTATAGTAAAAAACAACCGAGAAGCCCCAAAAATGTCAAAAACCACACAAAATGCACATTTAATCTTTTACAGATAATATGATTATTCTAGAAAAGGAACAGAAGTATTTTCACTGAAACCTTACGATTTAGATACTTCATTGCGGAAAAGATTTTACTGCTCTCGGTAAAAAAAAAAAAAAGGAACACAAATTCTCTTTACCCATA
>OU015491.1:25998559-26018559 GCA_907164885.2 Dolomedes plantarius
TAAAATTAAATACAACGGTCAATGTCTCCAATTAATTTGTATGTTTAATATCCATAAAACATACTAATTTGAATTAGATTCTTTAAAAACCTCCATCTCAATTAGTCTAGAGGTTAAATTTTATCTTTTACCGTATTTTAATATTGTTTTGTCAATTTATTTCGTTGTTGTGCACATGTCGCAAAATTAATTTATCAGCATTTAATAAATTAAATTCTAAAAATTAATCTTTAAAATTTCACGAAAAATCATAAAAGGGGGTTAAGATTCGAAAACGATTTCATTTTAAAGGAATTTTTTATGATATTTTTCGTGATATAAATTTGATAACCCTCAAATTATTGATTTAAATGCAAACTTTAAAAAATGTTACAAAAACAGCATAAAAATTTAATTTAAAAAAATCTAAGAATACTTTTTTTTAAATATTTCCTAGTGCACCCCTACATTATACGAAGAAATGGAATACAAATTGTAGCCCTTTAGGTCCAGCATTTTTGGACTGTGCGTTATCTGTCAGTCAGTCAGTCAGTCAGTGACGGAACTGTTATAAATTATATACATAGACTAGCTGAAAACCCGTACTTCGCTACGGAGTACATTCAAATTAAATACAACGGTCAATGTATGCAATTCATGCCAAATATAAATATATATTATATGATAAATACGACGATTAATGTATACAATTGATGTAAAATATATATATATATAAAAGAAAATCGTGAAGGATAATTTTATAGACAAAATAATGTAGAAGAAAATATTCAAATTAAATCTAATATAAAGAATACTAAAGAATATAGTACAGTTAATATAGTACAGTTTTTAGAACATTTCTTTTACTGTATTTTAATATTTTTTTGGATAATGTCCAATCGTCTGCCGCATTAGCAAGGAAAAAAAATATTTTTTGTTTATTTAGTTGTTATGCACGTGACGATAAATTTATTTCAAGTACCAGATAGAAATCACGTGATCAGCATTTAATAAATTAAATTCTAAAAATTAATCTTTAAAAATTCACCAAATATCAGGAAATGGAGGTAAAAATTCGAAAAAAATTTCATTTTGAAGGAATTTTTATGATCTTTCTCGTGATATAAATTTTATAACCCTCAATGTATTATTTTAAATGCAAACGTAAAAAAAGTTTAAAAAACAGCTTAAAAATTTAATTTAAAAAAATCTAAGAAGAATTTTTGAAAAATCTTTCTTAGCGCTCCCCTACACTATTAGAAGAATCGCCATGCGAAATTTCAGCCCTTTAGGTCCAGCGGTTTGGTCTGTGCGTTGTATGTCAGTCAGTCAGTCAGTCAGTCAGTGAATGAATGAGTCAGTTACGGAACTGTTTTATATATATAGACAAGAGCTGTAATACAAAAAAAAAGTAGCAGAATTAACTCTACAAAACATTTCGCAGGTTGTTAAAATTTTGTAAATCTTTAATTACATATCTATTTCTAATAAACACGCAGTTGAATTCAATAAAAAGAACTGTGGATTGTATACACTTCCTTATTTAATTATATCAACACTTTCACATGTCTGACGAGCTGCACAAAGGATGGTGTTATCTAACGCGAAGGAAATCTGACCACTTTAATATAAACGGACCTCTTCACATTAAGATATCCTCGAGAGTAACCAAACTGATGATGACAGGGAAAGTGAAAATTAGCCCGGCACATTAACTCCTTTAACGCTAAGTTAAAGCGAAAGATACCTTAGATGCTCCGGCGAGATTTTAGGAGACACGGCACAAAGCAGGTGTCTCAGAGCGTTTGTCATACGTGAGCAAAATGCATGAGAATCAAAAACAAATATGCCAATACAGAAATTGTAATTTTTTATTAGAAATGAAATGAAAGAATGTGATTTACTTGCAAAGTTATTAAAAGAAAAATAAATGTATTTGTATCTCTAAATTTTGATGAATAAGTGATGTCTTTATATGAAGGCAGTACGCTGAGGCAAAATTACAAGCAAAATTACATTTCAGTTAAGGGGATGGTGGACTTTCAAATTACCAAAAATCGAGCAAAAATGGGAATTTCTTGGGGGGATGTATTAATATTTTAAAAACATGTAAATATTGGAATGAAACGCATTTAAAATATGTAGTGAAAAGTAAAATGAAAACTTGGTGACTTTACAAAAGTTAGTATTAAAAGTAGGTGAAAAAACATGTTTTAAATGTATTTTTCTCAAAATGAGTAATTTCCAGATTTGCAAGTCTTTAAAATGCTCCTCGCGTCATAATTTTTGACGAAAGTTTATGAAATTTATAATAAAGACTCCTGTAATACATGAAAATAAAGTTATGTATCCATTTTAGGATTCGAGGTCATTAAGGTTATCAAAGTTTAACTTAAGTGTACAAAAGTACAAAAATTTCAAGAAAATTCAGAGTACAAGCATAAAAATATTGCCTGAAAATTAACTATTCAACGAAAGTACAAAAAAATACATAACTCTGTTCAGAAGGTATTTATAAGCAATATAAATGCAAAATTAAGGGGAAAAGTTTAAAATTGAGTCGCAAGGAGCATTTTAAAGAAGGGTAATTTAATTTCAATTTTTTAATTATAAAATATTTTTTTAAAAATATCTATGAAATTTTATAAGGTGTTTAATATTGTTAGACTTTAATGAATATATAAGCAAAGTTTCATATCTCTGTGGCAAAAATTTCAAAAATCGCTGTGAAAGGTCCACCATCCCCTTAAAAATGCATTTATATGCACGAATTATTCTTCTAAGGATGTAAGACACTTCAATTCTTATCACGCTTGAACAACATAAAATATTGTAAATTGATATATAAAAAAACTGAGCTTAAAGGCCACTGTGAAGGAAATATTATTTAAATGTTGATAATATTTAATATAAATTATAGCAATCTTACAAACATTTAAAAGTTTGCACTTGCTTTCCCAAAAACAGTATTTTTCTATTACATTTCAGTTAAAAATGCATTTATAAGAGATATGCACGAATTATTCTTCTAAGGATGTAAGACACTTCAAATGTCATCACGCTTTAACACCGTAAAATATTGTTAATTGTTATATTAGAAACTGAATTTACAGGCCACTGTGAAGGAAATATTATTTAAATGTTGATAATATTTAATATAAATTATAGCAATCTTACAAAAATTTAAAAGTTTTCACTTGCTTTCCCAAAACAGTATTTTCCTATTACATTTCAGTTAAAAATGCATTTATAAGAGATATGCACGAATTATTCTTCTAAGGATGTAAGGCACTTCAATTGTCATCACGCTTGAACAACATAAAATATAGTAAATTGATATATAAAAAAACTGAACTTAAAGGCCACTGTGAAGGAAATATTATTTAAATGTTGATAATATTTAATATAAATTATAGCAATCTTACAAACATTTAAAAGTTTGCACTTGCTTTCCCAAAAACAGTATTTTTCTATTACATTTCAGTTAAAAATGCATTTATAAGAGATATGCACGAATTATTCTTCTAAGGATGTAAGACACTTCAATTGTCATCACGCTTTAACACCATAAAATATTGTAAATTGTTATATTAGAAAACTGAACTTAAAGGCCACTGTGAAGGAAATATTATTTAAATGTTGATAATATTTAATATAAATTATAGCAATCTTACAAAAATTTAAAAGTTTGCACTTGCTTTCCCCGAAACAGCATTTTCTATTACATTTCAGATAAAAATGCATTTACAAGAGACATGCATGAATTATTCTGGTAAGTATGTAAAACACTTCAATTGTCATCACGCTTGAAAAACATAAAATATTGTAAATTGATATATTAAAAAACTGAACTTAAAGGTCATTGTGAAGGAAATATTATTCAAATATCGATAACATTGAATATAAATTATAGCAATCTTACAAATATTTAAAAGTTTGTACTTGCTTTCCCCAAAACAGCATTTTCCTATTACATTTCAGTTAAAAATGCATATATAAGAGATATACACGAATTATTCTTCTAAGAATGTAAGACACTTCAATTGTCATCACGCTTGAACAACATAAAATATTGTAAATTGATATATTAAAAAACTGAACTTAAAGGTCACTGTGAAGGAAATATTATTCAAATGTCGATAATATTTAATATAAATTATAGCAATCTTACAAAAATTTAAAGGTTTGCACTTGCTTTCCCCAAAACAGCATTCTCCTCCCTAAAAAAATCTATGTTTTTGTTTATGGTCCAATAGAAAATATTTTTTTCTTGTCTTTTATGTAAAATAAATTCAACAGAGTTAAATTACTGTCAATTTTCTCTAATGAATACCTATAATTATAAATAAAAGGAGGATGAATTAATTTTCTTAATTGAATTTTACTTCGAAAACTAAATATTTTAATCAGCAAACATTACATTTTATATAATTATTTTTGAAAGGTAGATAAATTTACCTTTATGTTTGTAAAAATAGTTGAAATGGCAAATAAATATTTTATTTAGAAATTAATAAAGCAGACAATAATATTAAATGCATAATTTGGAGTATGAAAGATAATCATATGTAAAAATTAATTTGATCAATCCTACATGTGGGATTAAAAAGGGAAAAATGAAAATACTTAAAATTTTATTCAATAAGAAATGCTTTTCAGACATAAATAATAAAATAAAGCGGAGTTTCACAAATAAATTCCTAGATACTAACAAAATAATTCTGAAACGTATATGTTTATATTGTTAAAAAAGATTCCTTGAAAAAAAAATACTCAGCGAGTACAGCTTTACAGCTTTAAACTTCCTCCCATGATTTCTTCGGAAAATATGATTAGGACCAACCGTCCATTTTATTTCTCCAATTTGACATTTTATTTGACATTATTAGATCAAATATGAAAGCAGTTCAGCATTCAATTGAGTTTATCGAAACATACTCTCTCTTGCTTCTGACATTTCCTTGCCGTAACTTGAAGTTATCGAAAAATCCTGTTCCTCGGATAACACCAAGCTAAAAAATTCTTATTCTGTCAAATTTAATACTTTTCACAGTATACTTTCACGATATTGGATCTATTAGATTGTTTAAACTCCAAGTCTCTTTTGTTATGATTGTAGCATGTCAACGCGATGAAAAATAAATATTATGAGTAGTATTTATGCAGATTCTGATTGTCATGCATATTGTGAGATGTTTATAAACGCTTTGGAGAAATATAGATATGTATGGGAAAAACTATACATGGTGTTTCAAAAAGAATCATCCGATTTAAAAAAATCTTAACTATTCATCTTTTAATCTGTTTTGATCGAATAATGACAGAAAGAGGGAAAAGTCGAATTTCACGCAGTTGCCGACAAGTAGCTCTGACGCTCTTCCTTCGCCCGCCACTTCAGTGTTTGTAAAGATGGCGCTGCACAACAGAAACAATTTTGTGTTCTACCCTTTGCGAAGTGTGAGTCCGTAACAACTGTTTTGCGTGATTTTGGTCGACAAAACCCTGGTAGATGGAAGTTCCTACCTCTCAGAGCATTAGGCGATGGTATAAACAATTCGAAGACACGGGTTGTCTGTGTAAGCTTAACAGCCGTGGAAACAGTGCATGCAGACATGCAAAAGTTTGGGACGAATTTGCCTACCCTATAGACATATGTCGCGCATCCGAAGGTGAAATATTGAGCACCTTTAATTTGGTTTGTAAAAAAAAACTTTATGATTAGCCATGTAATATAAAATTAATCTTAAGTTTCTATGTTCAATATTTTTCATAATATACTCATTTAAAATCGGGTGATTCTTTCTGAAACACTCTGTATATTATTCCCGTGTCTACCTTTTAAAGGATAAATGTGCTTCGTTTACATTGATGGACTGAAATATTATTCGAGATGTTCTGCCTACCACAGCGTGAGCTTAAACGGCGTTTATATAAAAACAACCTCCGCGCAAAAAGCGACGACCTGTATCTTAAACATTTTAATTCTTAATAGCAAATCCTTTTTTTTGTATTTTAAAACTATTTCAGTGGCAACAATTTTAATTCCTTAATTTGTTAATTAATTTATTAATAAGGTGCTAAAACATAAAAAAATTCTTAAGTTTCTTAAACCATCAATTCTATCGACAGCTTCAAAACTAATTTCTATTTTGCCGTTTTCCAACTGGAGTTATAAATTAGATCTTATTATATCCTATTTAAGTTCGATTAAACATTTCTTATTCATCAAATTTTAACACAAATTTTAACACAAGGAGTGTTCACTTAGCAAACCGTACTTAAAAAAAAAAAAAAGCTACATTTAGGTGGGCCAAATTGAACCCCACCAATAAACAAAAACGGTATGCACTAAACAATGCATAATAATCAAAACATAACAATACAAAAACATCTAATACATAATAATACATAACATACACTGCCTTTAGGTATAATATATAATACACAATATACATTATGTTTGGTGAGTGCAATAACTTTACATAGAATTATTTTCTTTTTACTTACACTAAAAATTAGCACCTTACAATTCTTTACTGTTGACATATCTTTACTGTTGATGGACTGAAATATTATGTCCACGATATAAAGTAAGTTTAGTAAACACGTTCAAGCTGTATGTCAGGGTTGCGTTGATGGGTAAGTCTAGATTAAATACTCGTAATTAAATATTAATAAAAAAATAGCCAAAAATTTGAATGAAAAAAATCTATTGCTCGGCTGATGACTTATCATTGATTACAATAATAGCCGAATTACTTTTTGCACGTTAGCGTTTACAACTAATTCAAAGAGATGACGACCTCAAAGTCAGCCGTTATGAGTACCAATGGACAAAAGTCTACAGGTATGAAAAGTAAGAAACACTACAGGGATATAGGGGAATCATTAGTCATTGCTACATGATGAAAACGATAGATCACCTCAAAAGATTCATTTACAATTATACCCCATCACAGTCGTTGATACCTTTAATGATGACGACGAGAGTATTTTGTCTTGTCACATTATGAATGGAATTTTATTCTGTCTGGAACTAAGTGCAAGAATCAAAATGGTTATACTAAACGCTTATATTTCTAAAGGATCTACAAAAAGTGATTAAAAGTTAAATTGGGACATTGGTGTGGCGAAATGTGTTGACGTCGATTGCAGCGCCCCCACCGTGTTTAGAATTTTGTCCAGTTGAAACTGCGATTCCGCCATGTAAACATGGCTCTTAGATTACTGGCATTTTGTAGACCTTTAAGTGTTGTAAATTTGTAAATAAATTCATTGTCGTCTGTAGATCTTTTGTTAGATTATTCATTTCATCTGTCGATGCAGCCATTGATTTTAGATTAGTTAGATGCCCCTTCGATTCGAACATTTCGCTTCAATTGGAAAGATGAAACTAGATCGCGTGATCCATGAATACCCTATTTGTCGCCTGCTTACCTGAAGGAAAGACCAGGATTTATCATAGTCAAAACTAATCAGAGGAAACTTTGGAATTTTTAATCTTCTGTAAAACTTTATGTTAGGTCTTTTATTCGGAAGATAGTTTGATGCGTGCTATTTCAGGTGAAGTTTTCTTTCATGGTAATGATATCTTCATCGGTGTATGACGTTTTGCAGACACCATAGAGTCTTCAAAATTAGTTTGGGAAGTAAGAAAAATATAAACTTCTTCCTGGACATCATATTCTAGATTTGTGTCAACTTCGGGGTTGTCTTGGAACAGTAAGTGGAATTCAAAATGTTTGTATCGGATTCCTTATTAAACATAAGTATAATACACTTATCTATGTTCCAATGACCATAGATAAGTACATTATAAAATCTGCAAGTTGGTACCCGTCAAAACATGACGGCTAGATAGTAAATAAGTGCACTAATGCACAAATTATTCTCAACACATCATTGCCAAATGTTGAAAATAATAATAATGCGCAGAAAAAAATTAATGTGTTTAAGCGGCCTCATGCTTAGTGATTATCGAAAGCCAGATTTAAAAATGTCACTGAGCATGCGCAGAAAGCAATTTTTTAAATTGTAAATTATCGCTAATTAAACAGCGCGAAATAAACAATTTCCATCAGGTTTAATCTTATATTTCACAAACATAATTATCATAAAAATATAAATGGCAGAGAGAGACGTTTTTATCCTTAAAACATGTCACTGAGCATGAGCAGAAGCAATGAGTTTCTAAAGCCAGATTTCAACATGCCACTGAGCATGCGCAGGAATCATTTTTAAATTGTAAATTACCGCTAATTAAAAGAAATTGTGGTTACAAAAACCAAATTTGACAAATCTACAGATTACAATCTTTCATTTAAGACCAAAATGATTTAAACTGATGCAGTAGTCTACTATCACGGACTGCCCAAAAAGTCGGCTTAGCAACTTAAATATATAGATGTTTCTGTTTAATGTAGTAATGAAATCCTATTGTTAATACCATAGCGAAATATAACAGTAGAAAGACCCAATTTCATTTACTTTGGAAATTAATCACTCGTCTATTAAAAAAAAAAACTTTTTATGAAATCAAACAGGCTGTGTTTTAGAAACACTGCAGATCTCCAATCTCATTGCTAATCCATCGGGACTTTTCCTTTCAGTAATATCCTAATCACAAGTTAACATGTACATACTTTTCAATTTATTATTTTGTATTTGAAAATGCATCTTTAGATGTAATGTGGGCGGTGTTAGAAAATCTTATGAGTTGTCTGAATTTAATTTTTTCAAAAGGCCATAATAATTTTGTTGCGACATGTATGAATATTTTAGTGCACCTTAAAAAACTAATTACTGAAAATTAAAAATTTAAAAATCGATACGCACTTTCAAACAATACTGGTTTCATACTCAAAAAAAGTAATATTCACTGAAATATTCACTTGCTAATCTGTCATTAGAAAAATACTAAGAAGAAAAGTTTCCGTAACTTAGCATTTTTACTGATGCCGTATTTTGACTGATCTATGATATCATATGCTGTATCTCTTAATAACAGCTTATAATTTAAATATTATTAGGAATTACAGGCGAGATGATATCTTAAATGATAGGATGCTTGCATTCAGAACCAGAGATTGTGGATACTTTCTCTATGGTTGGCATGGATGTATGTAGCCATTCGAATTGATGTTTGGCTGTAATCTGTCTAATCCATGCCATACCAACCTTCCAGTTATCCAGTTATTAATAACACAGTTGTGCCCTTTATGTTATTAACAAGTGTCATACGTTAGCTAAAGTGTCTTCCATGATATCTACTTAAATTTATAGATTATAACTCAAATACACTTTCGTTTATGTTTAGAGGTAAACAGACTTAAATTTTGCAATCATCAATCCTCCTCCAAGACCATATTCAAAATAAGGTCTGAAGCAAGACCCCGAATGTCCCTCCCGATGGCCCATCGTGAAATTGCAGTTGCTGCTTTCAGGATTGCAATGGAACACGACTGCCTGGCTGTGTTTTTAAATTGAATGTCCCTCCCAATGGCCTGTGTGAAATTACAGTTGCTGCTTTCAGGATTGCAATTGAACACGACTGCCTGGCTGTGTTTTTAAATTGAATGTCCCTCCCAATGGCCCGCGTGAAATTGCAGTTGCTGCTTTCAGGATTGCAATGGAACACGACTGCCTGGCTGTGTTTTTAAATTGAATGTCCCTCCCAATGGTCCGCGTGAAATTACAGTTGCTGCTTTCAGGATTGCAATTGAACACGACTGCCTGGCTGTGTTTTTAAATTGAATGTCCCTCCCAATGGCCCGCGTGAAATTGCAGTTGCTGCTTTCAGGATTGCAATTGAACACGACTGCCTGGCTGTGTTTTTAAATTGAATGGGAATTTTTTTTTACCTCTATCTGACCTTGTTGCAATTCCGACAACATGGATGGTAAACGCATCATGTCCTGTTCTGCCTTAACTGGGCGTTCTCTGTACACACGTTATTGGGAAGCCCGTGATCTCATTAGATTTGTATCTTAGTAGCTTTTCTTGTATATGTATTTTGTTCTCCTTTTTCAGTTTTGTATTTTTCCTTTTTTATGCATACCTAGGGACATTGTACAAAGGTTTCTGAATTAGAAATTTTAAAAAAATCAAAGCTTAGAAGTATTCATGTTTTTAAATTTTGCATCCAACAGATTATTTGTTGATATGGTTTTTTTTACCCTATAAGGACAAGACCTACTTGTTCTTTAATTTATGTTAGCGAGAGAAGCACAATTCTTACGTAATAAAACAGTAACAGCTGACTGACTGAAAATCCTATTATTGAATTTAGAACAATTGATGTCCACATATCATACATTTGCTAGGTGTAATATTTGTCTCTTAGGATAAAAATCTTAAACAGTAGTATCGGATAAAAGCAATTATCAACACCGAGTTTATAAATAATATATAAAATACTATCAGTAATTAAAATCGAAATCTGAAACTGCGTGATAATTCAATTTTACAGCCTTGAGTAATTTGCTTAAAAAGTTACTCATCCAATTTCTTCCAATTAATTATTATAGTCATGAAAAAAACTCCATTTCCTTATAAATGTAAATTTAATGTATTTTACAAAAATTTAAGTCGTTCTTAAAGGAAAGAAAGAAGCGAGTAATGAAACTGTGATATTTTTTCTAGTTTTTGTTCCCGGAAAATCGAACTGATTATTATAATTGAGAGATAAAAAGGAATAAAATAGTTTCTTTATATTTCCACAAATACCTTAAACTCACAAGCTTTCTAAGTTTTATTTGAAAAGGGAAAAATCTATAATGAAAGCGAAAAGTTCAATGTCTTATCTCTTTCGACGTCTTGAGTTTAAACAGGCAATTAAATCAGACTTCTTTCTAATCTAATTAGTAATTTTTGTAGTTATAAACTTCCTTTCAAAGAAGTGTGATTTAAACTCCGGATTTGATTTTTCCGGCTTTAAAAATGCCCCTTGCTTACTCAGAAAACTTTACAACAAATGTATAAAAGTACTATAAACTTTAAACCGTATTTTTCGGACACCATAAGACACACCTTAAATTTATGGGATGATTTTTAGAAAAGAATATTTTGTATTTTGTTAGGTATGTAAAAATATTTTCAATTTATTGCTTAACAAAGATAAAAAATATATGTAATAAAAATATATATAATAAACATAATTAATTAATAATATATATAAAATATATATAATATTTTCTACGGTGCCCGGTATAAAGGGCTTAAGTCTAAAAAAGGGATTTTTAGATATTTGTTAGTATTGATAAAAAAAAATCTTTTGACTTGTGTAAAAGGCTTAAGTCTATCAATTTTGTATACAAAAGTACATTTCTTTGTACAAAAAACTGAAGTGGAAACTATACACTCTTAGACAACAACAACAACAACAACAACAACAACAACAACAACATCAACCCCCCCCCCCCCCCAAAAAAAAAAAAAGAGAGAGAGAGAGAGACGCACCAAGAAGGAGCTATCCGAATAGGACGAAAATCGATAGATGTGATGTACATATACAGAAAAACAAATGGCTACAATTTGAGGAAAACTGGAAGAGTTTTATTCAAGAGCTTCACAAAGTAAAAAAGTCAATAACGCGTTGGTCCACCTCTGGCCCTTATGCAAGCAGTTATTCGGCTTGGCATCGATTGATAGAGGTGGCGTATGTCCTTTGGCGGGTTATCGTGCCAAATTCTGACCAATTGGCGAGTTAGATCGTCAAAATCCAGAGCTTGTTGGAGGGCCCTACCCAGAATGCTCCAAATGTGTTCAACAGGGGAGAGATCCAGCGACCTTGCTGGCCAAGGTAGCGTTGGGCAAGCACGAAGACAAGCAATAGAAACTCTCGCCGTGTGCGGGCGGGCATTATCTTGCTGAAATGTAAGCCCAGGATGGCGTGATATGAAGGGCAACACAACGGGGCGTAGAATATCGCCGACCTACCGCTGTGCTGAAAGGGTGCCGCGGGTGACAACCAAAGGAGTCCTGCTATGAAATGAAATGGGACCCCAGACCATCACTCCTGGTTGTCGGCCCGTATGCCGGGAGACAGTCGGGTTGGCATCCCACCGCTATCCTGGGCGTCTCCAGACACGTATACGCTGGCCATCGGTTCTCAATTCGAAGCGGGACTCATCACTGAATACAATTCTACTCCAGTGACATTCCAGGTCGAATGTGCCTGACACCACTGCAAACGGGCTTGTCGGTGTACAGAGGTCAATGGTAGTCTGCGCAAGGGGCACCGTGAGCTCAGTCCCCTTTCTCTGAGCCGTCTATGAATGATTCTTGCGGTAACTGAAGCACCAGTTGCACGTACGATCGATGATAATGATGAATGTGGGGTTGTGACCCGCTTTGACGATTGCTCGGTCCTCACGTTCTGTCGTTTCTCTAGGGGCCGACCGCTTCCTTCTTGACGCTGTGTTCGGCCATGGTTCACCCATTCCTGCCAACATCGTCTAATAGTTGCATCTCTCCTATCCAAATGTCGAGCGATTCGCCTATTAGACCAACGGCTTCTTTGAGCCCAACTGCACGTCCTTTCTGAAATGTTGACATCTGCGCATATTGTTCGCGCACCTGTATGCGAGGAATACTTACTGTCTACCTGAGTACATGGAATGAAATTTGCAAAGAATTTATGGCCTAGAATTGAAATTTCTACTCTTTAATACCATAGGAAATGGGTCGCAACTGCAATGCCTGGGTCACGCCCTCAATTGCAGACTTTCGGGTAATAAGCAGATGGGAACCAATAGAAGCAGAGTATAGGAAAGGAGTGAAATGATTGGATTGCTGCTAATCCGTGAGTTCAAACTATAAGAAAAAGTGAGTAATCATCTTGCAGGGCACTCCTCTTCAATATCTTGCCAGTTACACAGTTAAGATGAGCTACAGCGTCACATGTTCATTCATTGGCCGCCAAACTTTAAAATTTTGCATTTTCCGTCGAAACCTGGTTGCATATCAATTTGTGTCTAATTTGCATTACCCCTTATCGGTTTGTCTTTTTTTTGTCTAAGAGTGTATTTCTGCGATTGCTATAAAAGCCAATAACTTGGTATATTTAAATCACTGTTTTTGACTTAAGCCCTTTTTACCGTGCCCCTTAGATATATAATAAAATATTTATTTTATTTTAATGTTACCTTCGGACCATAAGACGTACCCTAATTTTAAGTCGATTTTTTTATGTAAAAAGGTGCGTCTTATGGTCCGAAAAATACGGTACATCTTGAAATCTTTTGTTTGCGTAAATTTGTTATGAGAAATTTAAGAGTGTGTTATTTAAAAGGATTAAAATACTGTTATATTCAATTATCTTATCACATACGTACGTATTTATTCATCCATTTTTATATGAATATTCCTGTATGTAAAATGAAAGTCATTATGCATCGCGAATCGATATGTGTGTGTGTGTGTGTGTGTTTTCTACTGAGACTGGCAAAATCATTTTCTTCAAAATTGCAAACCTAATATTTATTCAAATAATGTGTAGTTACCAATATCATGTTTAAGGCTCCTTTCATAAATAAACTTGACTCTGATTTTGTAAGGCTTGTTATTTAAAATGATAAAATCCTGTTTCCTTGGCAATGCTCTCATATCTTATTTAAAGTCTTTCGTCTTAAATATCAGGAAAATTAAATTATCAATAACTTAAATTGACTAAAAGAGAAGACTCAACAAAATATGTGTATGGATATCACATCTGAAATTTTTATATGAAAGACGATGGCATATGTTATTGAGATATCTCATTTTAGATGTAATACTAAATATTTCTTTGAAGGTAAGGGTAGGTATTGATTTGACTTAGGGGAATAATCTTAAGAATGTGATAAAAGGGAAGTAGATTTATCTCGATGCATCCTTTTTGAACGTTATTTCCCTTTTAAGCACTTATTCTATTTTATATTTTTTTCGTTTCGTAAATGTAAACACCCCCTAATGTAATTCATAATTTAAATGATGTGTTTGAGATATTGTTTGAGATTTTCGGATAAACAGTGCGTTTCTTCAGCTAAATATTTAAAATGGACGAATAATTGAAGCAATGTTCTCAATTGTTTGTCCGTTTATAAAGTCCATTATACACTGAAGTGCCACTGAATTAGGGATACCTACCTAGTAACGAGTTGGGCCTCCTCTGGCCTTGATAACGGCTGCCACACGACGAGGCATAGATTCAACAAGTTTCTGGAAACGTTCCACGGGAATGGCTTGCCAAATATTGGCTAAAGCTGTCCATAATTCAGTAAGGTTCTTTGGTGCTGTGTGATGGCCTTTCACGCCTTGTTCCAAAACATCCCAAAGATGCTCAATAGGATTTAAGTCTGGGCTTCTAGGTGGACAATTCATGACAGAGAAGTCAGAGGAATGCTCATCCAACCAGCCAGTAGCCAACCGAGACTTGTGAGAGGTACAGTTGTCTTGCTGGAAAACTCCATTACCGTGCGGATAACAGAACAGCATAAACGGATGGAGGTGATCACCCAGCAACTCTACGTACCGAATTGCATTGAGGGAGGTTGGTACACGCACCAAAGATCCCAAACTGTGCCACGAAAAAACACACCAGACCATGATTGAGCCACCATGCCCTTGTACAGTTCCAGCCAGGCATGCAGGATCCATGGCTTCATGAGCCTGACGCCATATTCTCAGCCTCCCGTCGGCATTAAGTAGTCGGAATCGAGACTCATCACTCCATGCTACTCGTTTCCAGTCCTCTACACTCCAGTCTCTGTGCTCTCTTGCCCAGGCAAGACGTGCAGCCCGATGGCGAGTATAGAGCAATGGTACTCTCGTAGGTCGACGGCTCCCGAAACCCATACGGTGAAGCGAGCGTTGCACAGTACGTTTACTGACTGTACGACTGGCACCGTCATTAAACTGGGTGGTAATTTGAGCTAATGTTTGGCTTCGCTGGCTACGTACAATACTCCTGAGCCGTCTCTCACCACGCACTGTCAAGGCTAATTGTCCTTTGCATTTTGCCCAACCACTAGTTTTTTTCCACCATCCATGTATTCTTGGTATACTCTTGACACTGTCGACCTTGAAAATCCTAGCTGTCTAACGATTTCGGAAATTGAATGGTCCATGCGTCGCGCACCTACGATTTGTCCGCGATCGAAGGCGTCTAAATCAGGCAGTTTACCCATACTGGCAATTCCAACAACTAATTCAGAACAACCACAGTACGCGCTATATATGCAGTTACCACAGCGCCCTCACTTGCGCATACATGATGCGCAGCGCTACACAATTTGCATAGGCTTTGCTATCCCTAATTCAGTGGCACTTCAGTGTATATTGTTTGTCTCAATTGTTTTGCCTTTAATATCTATTGTTTCTTTTCCTATCCAGCTCACAATATTCTAAGAAAAACAAATTAAAAAATGTATTTTTTCAGTTGTACCGAAACAATGCATCTTGTGTTTAACTCTGACAATTGTAAAGAGGGTTACTTGGGTTTATCAGGTTTTTAGTATTTCGTTTGCAAAGTTTATTTTCCACAGTAAACGATAAAAGTCGTGATAATTTCGCCATAAAGTTCATATTGAAGCATTTCTAAGTACATTGCTTATTTCCACATAGTGCAGCTTAGATGTAGCGCAAGTCTATATGAGTGGAAAATATTATTTCTAGGCCTGTTACGGCTAGGGAAAATAAGACATGAGAGTCAGACTCTTAAAAAGGCGTTCTGTAGAATGTACAATGACACTTGAATTCTGATTTAAGATGGAAGCTAAATACTTCAATACAAAATGAAAAAATGTGTGCAAAAAAATATTTGATTACAAAAGCTTGAAATACGATTTGCAGATCGGGGTAGTACCAAAAGATTGAAGCGAAAAGAAACTTTCCACAGCGACATTATGATTTATTTCTCCATATAATATTGGACGACAAAATACCGTGTTTCGTGAGGCAAAAATCAAATAATTAAGTCATCACAGAGTTATTCAAAAATTTGCACTCCTTAAGCAATAATCCGTGTAAGTTCTTTTTGGACTTCTCATCTGTATGCTGGAAAGAAGTAGACACCGATTGCCTCTAAAAAAGAATCGTAAAAGCAGTCCTGAGACACAGATGTATCTGCAGCTTTCCAGTACATATAAAGGACTACCTCATTTTGTTTAGAATGAAAGATAATTCTTGATTTTCAGCATATTTTAAGAAGCTTTCATTTTCTAAGTTCATTTATTCAAATATCCTCAGTATGTATCAATGTCATTATGTATTTTTCAATTCCTACTATTAGTTCACACTTTCCCTATATTTATATATCTTGTTCAAATTTTCAATCGTTAATAAAATACTTTTTATTCATCCACTCAAGTTCAAATACATTTTTTTAAACTTGTAGTGGATGACACTTGATGTTAATACAGTTTTTTCAAATATTAATTCATTAATTAAATTTAATTAATCGATTTTAGTTTTAGACCTAGAGCGTCTCTTGCTCTTGAATAGTAATTTCCCTCTTGTTGCTCTGCAAAACGGTAGAGCTGCGGTATCGCGGGCTCTTCCCGTCCTGTACTTTGCGGGATCGAATCCCCAAGCTGACAAACTTTTTCTCTCTCTTCCCCCCCCTCCTAATCTCGCACAGTAGGCAAGGTTCTGGCAGGCAATTCTTTTTTTCAATTCCTACTATTAGTTCACACTCAAATTTTTCTTTGTTGACCTAAGTAGGAATTGACTTTAAAAAATTTTGTTTTTATATTACTTGTTCTAATCATTTCATAACAGTTTGAATCACAAAAACACATCTATATGAACACTAAGGAAAGTCATTATCAAATATTAAGGTAAAATTTTTTAGTCTTTATTTCCTCCTAAACACCCTTATTTATTTCTTTAAAATTTTAAAACACCACAGTCTTCTGAGAAAAAAAATGTATTTAGTCAAGAAATTTTCTCGATTACAAGCAGTGCTCTCTGCTATAAAATGAGTAGTGAAGGAGCATTAACATAGCCTTCGTTATAAAGTTTCCGTTTCAGCGTAGACTTCAGAGTTATACCAGTCCTATAAAGACAAAGAAAAATTTTAAAGAGAATGTAATTTCTAACTTAATTACTTTTAGAATAGTGCTTGTAATATGAGCATGGGAGAAAAAAAAAGATCTCGTTTCAGAGCATAATTAGACCGTTACACTAACAAAGATAACGAGTTTTTCTGTGGATTTTACCATAAAAACTATTTTCTTTTATAACCGTTCTGAAATTGGAAAGTGTAAAAAAAAAAGGAACAAAAAGTGGTATGGTTCTCTATACACGTTCATAAAAATCTTCCACATTCTCCGAATATCTATTCAAAGGGAACGGGAAAACATTACATCCCACTGTTAATTATTCAGCACGCATTCCAGGTCAATATTTACTTTCAGATGTCAAATTTTGTTTTTAATGCATTTTCAGAATGCAATTACTTCACAATTGTGAGGGTAAGGGCTTTTCAAAAAAAGGAGATAAGTCAAGATTCAGAAGAAAATGTGCAAATATTTAATATTTAACTGTGCAATTTAATTAGCATGATTAAAACATAACCTTAATCTATATATTTAAGTTGCTAAGCCGACTTTTTGGGCAGTCCGTGAGAGAAAACTACAGCATCAATTTACTTCATTTTGGTCTTAAACGAAAGATTGTAATCTGTAGATTTGTCAAATTTGGTTTTTGCAACCGCAATTTCTGGTAATTAGCGATAATTTACAATTAAAAATTCATTTCTGCGCATGCTCAGTGGCATGTTTAAATCTGGCTTTAGGAACTCGCTGTTTCTGCCAATGCTCAGTGACATGTTTAAATCTAGCTTTAGAAACTCACTAAGCACGAGGCCGCATAAACACATTAATTTGTTTCTACGCATGTTCAGTGATGTTTAAATCTGGCTTTAGGAACTCACTGTTACATGCTCAGTGACATGCTGAGTAATATGTTTTAATGATAAAAACGTTTATTCCGAGGAGCCTTTGTAGATCTCTCTCTGCCATTTTTATATATGATAATTATGTTTGTGAAATATAAGATTAAACCTGATGGAAATTGTTTATTTCGCGCTGTTTAATTAGCGGTAATTTACAATTAAAAAAATTGCTCCCTGCGCATGCTTAGTGACATTTTTAAATATAGCTTTAGATACTTACTAAACACGCGGTCGCTTAAACACATTAATTTGTTTCTGTGCATTATTATGATTTTCAACATTCGGCAATGATGTATTGAATATAATTTGTGTATTAATACATTTATTTACTATCTAGCCGTCATGTTATAACGGGTACCATCTAGTATCATTGTACGACGATAAGTATTTCCTTTCATTCAATTTAAAAAAAGTTCGTTAAATTGATGTAAAATTTATTTAAATTACAAGATTTCAATTAGTTGAAGCTTTGACTACCAATAAACCCACGTTTACTTACAACTGAAAGCAGTCAAGTTTAATGAAATCCAGCAGTTCATGTATATATGATTCATTTTGTTTGTTTGTTGATATATTGGAAAAACATTTTGGATAATACAAGCTTTGATATATTTTCGGTTTGAGGGTTATCCAAATTTTAAATGTTCTTTTGTCTTTTGAGTACGGACCCCCCCCCCCCCCCACTCCCCTCGTTATTGGTAAGTAAAGCGTTCCTGTAAATTTTTAGATTGACCAAATAACGTGAAGTTAATGAGTATATATAATTAATCTATAGGAAGGAAATTTAGTGTTCCCAAATGCCCATATAACAAAAATCAAGCTAATATTATTCATCCATGACGAACATAAGAAAAAATGCCTTTTCTCCAAAACTAATGAAATATAAACTTATAAAATGCAAACTATCAAATTCAATTTTACAGTAGTTTTACTCTGTTTTTGTTGTTAAAAGATCTACAGTAGAAATTATAATATATTTTTAAAATATTATAATAGTTAATATCCAATGAAACAATTACAACTGAATGCATAATAAATAGCTCTTTTGCAAATGTCAGCTTATTTTAATTAGAACAGACAATATTATTGTCAACAATTTTAGAGCTTTTATGCAGGAAATTTCAAGGCATTTCATCAACTCACAAAATTATTCAGTGTCTAATTTTGAAGTTACGCTAAATTTTACTGCTTAAATAAAAAATTCAACTTTAATTTTTATTTCTTTACATGCAAGCTAAGCAGTAATACAAAGTCAATTTTTAAGCAGTTTTAATTAGATTCCAAGCTTCAAATTTTATGAAATAACTTTACATTTCTATCATTCAACTCGTGATTAACTAGACTTCTGTTAATGAACACGGAAAAGGAATGGTACTTCAATAACGTAACACCGTAGATTATAAATAATTGTTTATTAAATTTTCATCAGTGAAAATATTAAATTTTTTTCGACATTCGTCAACGTGAGTCAATAATTGAAGAGTGCATCAGGGAAATATTAAAGTAGAATCGACAACATTTTCATCTGTAAATATTAATTACGTTTTAAAAAATTGCTTTATTCCCTAAGCCAGATTTCTGCGTGTAAGGAAGGAAATAATATTGCATTTACATGAGTAAACATATAACGCATACAGTAAAAGAAGGAATATAATAATAAATGCAAGCTGTAAGGTAGAAATAATGTATACGCAATGCAGTATCATCAAGCAGTATCTGGGATACTTTCACTGAAAGGCTGATAGGTAGCAACAATGAGGATAGTGTGTTGGACGCAGTCGTTGGAGGTTGGGGCGAAAGTATAGATAATTACAAATGGGGTTGAACAGAGGGGAAAATGAGATGTATTGGTATATAAAGGTGGTCTAAATGTACCTGAGCTGCAAGGTTCTTGTCTACAGATTCTGCATTAAAATACCTGGACTATTTAGTGCTTTTCGCCTTTTTTTAATACAGCAAGTATCCATCACCTTTTGGGGGAAATTGGGTACAAATGTTGGTCTTTGTTGGGATTTTTCCAAAAGCAGATTGGCGTAACCGAACTATCGAGAGATATCCTTAATTTCACAAGTTTACGAACACATTC
>OU015491.1:26023559-26253559 GCA_907164885.2 Dolomedes plantarius
CAAAAAAATAAATATCCCTTACGATTTTTTTATAAATATATATATATATATATATATATATATATATATATATATATATATATATATTACATCAATTGTATACATTGATCGCTGCATTTATTATAAATATATATATATATATTTTTGCATTAATTGCATGCATTGACAGTTGTATTTAATTTGAATGTACTCCGTAGCGAAGCGCGGGTTTTCAGCTAGTTTAGTATAAATGTGTCATTGTCAGGAGTAAAGCACAAGCTGTATTGTGGAAAATTATCTTGTAACGTAATATTCATTGAAAAAGTAAAAATGTATGCATTTAAAAATTTATTTTTTATTTGAGATAAAGTTTTCCTTCTATCAGTGAAGTATTCTTAATTTTAAAATGCGTTAACAAAATGCCAAATCTTTCAAAAGAGGCTCATGGTTAACAGCAAGAAGCACAGAAATAAACTGTCTGAGAAACACCGATTCTTTAAAACAAAATAAAAATAATTTTACAAGCGCATACTTGAATTTATAATAATCATAGTTCAAAAATGTCATTAAATAATGATAGTTCAAATGATGTAATGATATTAAATAATGGGGAATTAAATAATGATAGTTCAAAAATGACTCATTGTTTATACATGCGAATATTGCTGAAGAAACTTTCTGTAATTGAATCATATGGGAACTCGAACATCATTTTTTGTAATGCACCATGTTTGAACACATTAAACAATAATGAATTAAAGAACATAAAGTGATCGATGTGGATTTTTTTTCACATGCACTTTATTTATTTGTAGCATACTAAATAACATTAATTTTCTTTTCATGGTCTACAACAGCATACTTTCAAAGGCAGTTAATAAATTATTGCTTAGCGAAATTTAAAATTTTTAGTACCTCATTTCAGTTTCTTTTTTTCTGTATTTTCTTTAAGACTGTATCTCACTTAAAGAATATTAAATATCCTTAAGATCAAACTATACCTTTTATTTTTCACCTAATAACTGTATTGAATGTGACCCATATTACCATATTAGTTTCGTTTGGACTTTTTCCCTATAAAAAAGAGTTATAGTGAAGGCCTATATGCTTGTAAGGTTTTATAAATGCCTGTAGTGTAGCGGAAAGGTATTTTAAAATTTTTACAGACGCTGCATTAGAAATTATCTATCTATATACATTTTTTCTAAAAGGTATTTTTTCAGTTTTATCCCTTTTTTCCCCCTTCATACTTAACCAAAATCGATAAATGAGGTACCATTTTAAAGATTAAGGTCGCCGCTTCATGCGAGTTGTTAATTTAGAATTAGATATATTATTGTTTGTTTAAAAATCGAAGTATAAACGGTTTTAACAATTTTTCTTCCTCCAGATGGAGCGCGTGCTAGCTCTATATATTTTACCATTATCAATCGCATTGAACTTTTAAATTTAATAATAGTTAGCTTTTATTATAATTCTGCCATTTCAATAATGAGCTTCTTTATTAGCAACATCCGCGTAGGTGTACATAATTCTTTTCGCATAGAAAAATTATATATATTATTTCTGGAAGGGGATTTATTGTGACGATCCCTATTTTTCCCTTCATACTTAACCAACATCGATAAATTAGGTACCATTTTAAAGATTAAGTTCTCTGCTTCTGATGAATTGTTAATTCAGAATAACACATTGTATTGTTTGTTTAAAATGGAAGTGAAAAATTGACTTTCGGCCCTAAAGTTCTTTCACTGGATGCGTCGAAACGGCATGGTCAAATAGTGTGCACAAAGAGGTTTTGTAACGTAAGTATAGTCGAACCTCTATTTAACGAAGTCGCTAAATCTCGAAAAAAAGTTCGTTGTATGGAGAATTCGTTAAATAGAGATACACCTTTTAAAATACTTAAAACTACACAAAACATATTTACAATTCAAAAACTCCAAATATTCTTAAAAAGTAATTAATCACACCTTTATTTTGTAAATTAATATCTATTTGTTTTACATATATCTTACTCATCAAATTGAAATCTGCAAGGAAAACAAGAATAAAGCAAAACATTGTCCGGGAATACGTTGTATTTTCAATTTCCAGAGCCGAAATTACCTGCACGCCTCTGATCAACAATCTAGGTAACGGTAGACTAGTTCAAGGACACGGGACAGCTCCATTAAGGGTGAAAGGGGAATATTGAAAGTTATTTTAATGAAGTGGACAGTGGGGGTAAAGAGCAGTGGGGGTATTTTAATGAAGTGGACAGATAAAGGTTGCACTTCCTGGAGGAAATGCAATGAATGACAGCCAATTAATTTACTGCTCTCGGTGAGTTAAGCGACTGGTACATCCAGATCAAGGTCATTGATCACCATAAAATGTGTTAAAAGAAAGAATAAGTTTGAAATGTCCAGAAATATTTTGAGAAATATTGATGAAAAAAATAGTGGATCACAGGAAAAAGTTCGTTAAATAGAGAATGCACTTCGTTATTTGGAGGTACGAAGAAATTCGCAAGATGTTCTTGGTTCCGAGGAAAAGTTCGCAAAATAAAGAAATTCGTAAAATAGACTTTCGTTAAATAGAGGTCCAATTGTATCACATTTTTCACGAGTTTGGGTCATATTAAACTTTTAATATTGTCAACAAAGGAATTTTGACGCGTACATGTATCATGTTCCCCTGTTTTGTCTTACGCTTCACCTCGAATATTGTGGCCAAAGGCGTTATGTAATTGGTTTGTATTATCCATGCGCACAATTGCTATTTGGCAAATAAACAATTGCTACAAACAAACCGTTTCTTCTTTCATCCTACTACAAACCACCAACCTCGCTATATAATTTATCGTATTTTAATCGCATGCGAAATGGTCGCACGGGCTACCTAGTTGATTTTTAAATTCTACAGGCTGCGGCAGAATGGATTCCCACATTTCAAAGGGTAATTTAAAAAGAACGAACGAAACAACTTACAGAAGAAAAGCTTTGTATTTTCAAAAACTACTTATAATCTAGTTTTTCTTTTCACTATATGTTTTGAAAATAACATCACTCAGGTAGCGCCCGTTATTTGCGATGTACTGACGAAGCCGTTGTCTATACTCGGGCCATACCTAACCTTCATACAGGCAAGATGCTAGAGAAGTATGATTCCGCCACTGCGATATAGTTCGCACATTTTCCTATTAACAGAGTTGATAAAAGGTACGTTTCAGACATAAATAATTAAAATAATGATTTAACTGATAAAGCGTAGACATATTTGGGCAACAAAAATGTGGTGTTTCATGTATTTAGCAAATAATGCGCAATACAGCATGTGAGAGAGAATGTAACGTCATAGAATAATCTGACCATTCACAAGGCTTCGTTTCCTTGGTGAAACATCTGACGTTAAATGTGGATGTGGAATTTTTGTAACCCCAGGAATACACATCTGCAGTTAACAATTAAAAGGAAATTTTCAACATTATACCTATTGGATTATTAACTGCCGTATAATCTGAAATGTTTAAACGCTGATTTCTTAGGTCTATTTTCTAAGTTATAAACTTGCAACTAAGCAAAACATCTTTCACGTTTTCAGTTATTTTTTAAACTGGGCAAAAATATGGCTAACAAAAACTAAGTTATGAGGAGATATTTCACAGAGGATGAAATTAGAGTTTGACAAAATATCCCCCTAGTTAAATTGCGGAAAATGGGAAAATTTTATAAAGTGTTGAAAAAAATAAATGCATGTGATTTTTCATTAGAAGAGATCATTAGTGTGGTCGTCATAACACTTTAAAGGACAGGAACGGCTTTAAGCCGATTTCACCTACTAAATTAGGAAAATTTTAAAAATGTCTAAAAGAAAATTGCGTTAACAGATGTAAAAATTATTCAGAATAACGACCAAACGAAGTGTGCAAAACATGCAAATGTAAATCTCGATATGCTGGTTGAAGAAATGGAAGCATTAAAACATTCTTCCATTTTAATGTTTCTGAAACCCGTAAAAATTCTAAATTTCCCCTCTACGAATGACAGAGCTGCTGGCTTTTCAAATAGGGAGCGGGTGCAGAAGATTTTCTAGATTAAAATGAATTAAAACATACCTGAGACCAACAAAATCACAGTAGAGACTAAACAGTTTTGCAATACTTTCTATACAGCATGAGGATATTAAAATTTGATCAAATCATAAATGATTTTGCTGATAAAAAAATCTAGAAATATTTATTTGTAGATACTTTTATTCTGTAAATTAAATCTGGCTTAAATACTGTTTCCATAACTTACGGTCTTATATAATCATTTTATGTTTAATCCCTCATTTCTAGAAAAGAAATGAGGGATTAAAAAAAGAAAAAAGATTCTGTGAAAAATAGGATATTTAAGAAATGCCTCACATAAATCCAAAATCTGAATTTGCCGAGACTCTGATAATAATCAACTCTGTAAAATACATGCAATGAAAAAAAATTTATAATAAAAAACCACACTTCAGTAGTGTCATTTTTATCATGTATTCGGGTTTGCTTAATTGGTAATATTTATTTATTAATTATCTGTGGCTTTTGATGCTTAAAGTGGCTCCTATTGCGTATTCGTTATGATTTTTGTCTTTATGCGTTATCTTTTGCGTTGTCATTTTGTTGTTGCCACCTTAAGGCAGGTTTCTGTTAAACTTAAATTATTTTATTCCGATTTGGAGATGTTTGTTTAGTGACCATGTTCGTCCTGCGGGTCCTTTTGGGCCAGTGGGAATGCGGTCGAGCGACTAGTCATCAGTTTATTTTGTCGATACGCGAAAGCGTGGGGGGCTGTGCTGTTGTTCGAATTTATCATTTATTTGTACTGTTGTCGGTTTCTGAGATCCCATTTGTTTCATATTTGCATCAGTTATTAATATAACTGGCCACACTTATTATTTTTAATGAAAACAAAATTACCAAGACAGATCGCGTCTCTTACAGCGAAAGAAAAAACTAACAATTGCAAAAACCCAAATACCCACAAATCTGCATCTATAATAATAAATTTTTGTATGATCCCGTATTTATAAAAGTAAATATGACTCTAAATTTTATTGCGGGTTTCTGGAACTCCCCCACATTACTTCGGGAAATAGTAAGTAGATAGTAAATAACCCACGGAATCAGTAAGTACCACCACCCCTCTCTCTCTTTCCTTTTCACATATTTCAGAGAGAAAAAAAAATGGCAATGTAATTTATAAGAATGCGTTGTTTCTATGTGTCAGACTCACGTCTGACATTCATAATTGGGACCATAGACACATAATTTAGAATGATTAGTGAAGACCTTTAGCGGCATGCGACAAAGCGAAAAGCCGGCGGCGATGAAATTCACCATAGGTGGTGCACGTTGGATGGAACCGGAAGGTTGGGTGTTCGAGGGGTGGAAAGATCGAGATTATTCGAGAAAGACAGAAAAAGGGATAAATAGAGGTGACAGCGAGAAAAAGACTAGACTAGACTTGGACTTTGCAAAAACGACGCGTGCGAGCGGACAGAATATAGAGAGACAGGGTCTCTTTTGAACTTTGATTATGAACCCCTCTCTCATGAATGTTATTAGCGTTCTACGGAACAAACTTATGTACCTTATTATTAGTCTAGATATTGATGTTATAATAAACCAGATGTAAATAGACAAGTATTAGTGTCCACATTAATATTACGAGTGGCTTATACATCGAATAACGACGATAAGGTTAACACTATGAAAGTGACATACTATTTGAAATCATAAATTGAACCAGAAACACTTTTTATAGGAATTAAAACAATTAAAAAATTTATGTTGGTGTACTTTAACTTGAGAAAATTAGTTCAAACTGTGATGTGAAAACAGAACTCTGTCTCCCACTTTGCTGGAAAGCAACCGGTGGAAAAGCAAACCTCAATGGGTGATAAAAGGCCAAATATGGCAATCCACATTTGTAGCGGCGGAGAGATATTTGCGTTGCGGGGGTAAATTGTTCGCTGTAGTGTATATAGTGTTTTCAGTGTAGGGTAATTAATTACCTTAAAACAATGGATGCATGCATGGGTTGTAACAAGCAAGGAAGACAAAGCATTGACCTTAAACATACATTTATTTGATAATGCACAAATTTCAATTAAATTCTCATAGCTATTAATATAACAATCTCCTTCATATTAACATTTTTAACATTGAGAACCCAGAAGCAGAGGCAAACTATATTGTCAGAGATGATTTTTAGAGTCTATTGGGGAGGCACTTACTATAGTTGATGTATGCAGCGATGATAGTAGCATCAACGACAGGGACCCAGGATCATCTCCAGTATAGTAACCTCTTAGCGGGATATTCGCACTTCTCCAAGACTCTGGGGCAGACGAGAGTCTGTATCATCTAACTCTGAGGAACCAAGTCTGAGATCGATCTCCTTCTTCTCCAATTCCTTTCGTCCTTGGCGGAGCTGTTGTCCGTTTACAGGGGGCCATTCTGGACCGCCCCTCACTTTCATTGGGCACTGCGCTGTTTTTCTTTCAGTGGTTCCTGCCCCAATTGGTTCTTTATTAAACAGCCTCTGTCGCCTCTGTCCATAGTCTATGAAGTACCTCCCCCACCATAATTTTATTTTGCAAAACAACTTTGACCCTTCTCATCTGACGTTTTTACTGTGGGCCATAAAATAACGACCATCCATCTTGTAAACTTTAGACTTTAGATCGCTATCCCTGGACACACCGACAGCTATTCTTCTATTTTTTATTGGTTTACAAGCCTGTATTTACCGCTGCCCCTGCATGCTTTATAATACATTCGTTATTGGCCACACACCGTGGGGAATTATACCATTCCACTTCTACACTCAGGTTAGGCATGCCTCGAGGGTTTTTTTTATATATAGTTTCCCATCACTCTGTTGGTCATGGCTGTAACTTTCTCCCGAATAGCAGACTTGTGGACTCATTGCAAAACTTTCACGTGTTCTAGTAATATTCCGAGGGCGTACTCTTTCCTTGGTTATGCAAACCAACAAGCTCTCACGTTTGAAACCCATCGCAGGATTTCTTTTCGATCAGTAACGGCATCAACTGCATAGAGGTCGAAGCGCGTCCGAAATGCCCTCTGTGCCGCAATTACAGAATCGTTGTTTTAAAGAACGCCTCGATAACGAAAACTCAGCTGGTGTCTACGGACAACTAAAAAATTAATCCGAACTAATCCGAAGTGTTGCCAACTCCCGCGCCGGCCCTTACCAGTGGCTTTCGAAAATATGGGATTCCATTCTCCCGTACACTATATTACCTGAAAGTGTCAGAAAAAGTTTTCTAAATTACCGGCATTTTCCCCTGTCAAAAAAACCTTAAAGAAACCAATGAGGTACAACTATAAGCACGCGAGTTTTATTAAATCTTTTATAATGGACTTCTCCAAGTGAAAAATGTGTAAAGATATTTTATGAAGTATATTGTACGCATATTTTAAACGCTTCATACATACTATAATTTGAATTGTTCTTATTCAGATACTATTATCTGAAAACGATAGGATGAGTTCTTAATTTCTAACATTATTCTTAAGCAAGGCCTTATGCTCTAAAAGTCAATTAACTATAACCATAAATTAACATTTTATAAATGCCATTAAATAGCAGATATTTTGGCGTAGAATATTTAAAATATATTTTAAAGAATTTTTTGAAATATATTTCTAAGATTTTTTTAAAGATATTTTTAGATGTATTGAAAGGCTGTTATCTGAATTACTATACAGATGCTTTTATCTGAAAATGTTAGATAATGGGATTTTGACAGCTTACTTTTTTATCCTGAAAGCCACTGCGCATTACACTTTGCATAATGCTTGAAGAAAGCTTAAAGCTAAAGCTTGGAGAAATCTAGGTTATAACTATAAACCAGAACTTTCTTAACTTCTATAAATGGCAGATCTCTCGATGCGGAATATATGTGTTAAATCTTAATTTTTTAAGGAATGTTAGCGATATTTCCTTAATGATCTGGTAAAGATATCTATCTATCTATCTATCTATCTATCTATATATATATATATATATATATTCTACTTTTAATAAAATATGAGTATATATATTTTTAATTTTTCCACGGATACTATTGTTTTATTCAGATACACTCATGGACAAAAAAATTAGCGCACCAAGAAATAATTGCGGGATCGTAACGAAACTTGCAATGAAGGTAAATGTCGGGGAGATATGCAAATGATTAGAAATGCAGCGTGATTGCGCATTACGTATAGCCGGTAGAGGGCGTTGAACATCGTACTCTGTGGAGTATAAAACAGGTTACCAAAGCTTGTTTGAGTGTGCTGAATCATTTACAAAGGAAGAGCTGAGATAGACATGCCATTACGCCGTGTTCGAAGACAATATAAGCAGTTGTCGCAGTTTGAGAGGGGGAGAATCGTCGGGATGATGGAAGCTGGGTGGTCAGCTAGGCGAGTAGCTCGTCAATTAGGCCGCTCTGATTGTGTTGTGAAGAGGTGTTGGGACCAGTGGACCCGAGACATGTCATGTACACGAAGACCAGGCTCAGGACGCCCTAGACAGACCAGTCGTCGAGAAGACCGCCACATCGTAAGAAATGCACGCGTACAGCCAACTGCTTCATCGACCGCCATCCAGGCACAGGTAGACCTTCACTAGGGGCCTCTGTGTCTTCTCGAACCATACGAAGGCGCCTGGCTGAAGTACAGTTGGTATCGCGGCGCCCATTACGTGTGCTGCCCTTGACGCCCACCCATCGACGCCTCCGTTTGGAGTTTTGCCGCGCACTAGGAAACTGGACTGCAGCGGAATGGAACCAGGTCGTCTTTAGCGACGAATCCAGATTCAATCTCGGCAGTGATGACAATCGTGTTCGTGTGTGGAGAGCCCGTGGTGAACGCTTCAATCCTGCCTTTGCTGTACAGCGACACATCGCTCCCACAGCTGGTGTGATGGTATGGGGTGGATTGCCTACAATACACGGTCACCCCTAGTATTGTTCCGTGGCACCATGACAGCCCAGCGGTATGTTCATAAAATCCTGCAACCACATGTGTTGCCACTCATGCAACGGCTCCCAGGAGCCATTTTTCAACAAGACAATGCTCGGCCTCATACGGCAAGGGTATCACAAGACTGTCTCCGCACTGTTACTACCCTTCCTTGGCCTGCCCGATCCCTAGATTTGTCTCCAATCGAGCATATCTGGGATCATTTGGGACGACGAGTTGGGCATCCCACGAGTTTGAACGAACTAGAGGCAAGGTTACAGCAAATATGGAACGAAATGTCTCAAGACATCATACAGAACTTGTACGACTCAATGCCCGATCGTATCGCATCGTGCATTCACGCTAGAGGGGGTCCAACGGAGTATTAACTCCTCCGTTCTTTTGCCTTTTTCTCTGAAATAAATTATCCTTTTTCTTTGATTTTATTATCATTTACTTATGTCAAAGTAATCATTACGTATGTAAAATTTCGTTCCATTTTGACGACTCCTTCTTGGTGCGCTAATTTTTTTGTCCATGAGTGCATTATTATCTGTGGGTGTCAGAAAATAAGTACTTAATAGCTGACATTATTCTCTTGAAATTCATCGTAACAAATATTTTGAATCTTATTGAAATCAATACAGCATAAGTGTGAATCCCAATTTTATAAATCCCAATAAATAATAGGCACGTTAAAGCCTTGAAATCCTTTATGATTAAACAATTCACAAATATCGTTATCTGGAAATTTATACAGTACTGTTCCGAAAATTTCATCCGATAATTTCGTAAAAGCATTTCTTGACTGCTGAAACTACACTCATGCAAGTTATTGAGTAGGATACTTCAAAGCTTACGGATAACACTAAGTTATAGCAATAAATCAGATATTTAGAAATACCTTTAGGAAGTACACATTTAGAAGGAAGTAATTAAAGATATTTTTAAATGTTTCACTCATGCTGTTATCTGAAAATGCGTGAAATAGAGTTCTCGGTAGCTGACATTACAGACAAGGAGCCAAATATACCTTTAAGAGTAAAGAAATCAGTAAAACATATCTATAAGCCAGAATTTTATAAGTTACTTAAAATAATAGATTTCTCAACATGTAATACTTGAGCGATTATCTTTCTAAAAAAGCTTCAAATCGACATAGGTATGATACATGACTCATAACTGCTAGCAATTAACTCGATAACTTTTTCTAACTGACCAATGGCGCAAGAGTCCAATGTGGACCAAGGACGCTTGTCCCCATCTCCGCTTTCTTGACTGTTGGCTTCGGGTGCTGTACAGCATATGTCTTGGGTAGGTGGTCAGCCTGCCGTAGGACCCCTAGTGTTAGTTCCCAAGCACGCTTGGTCCTCATTTTATCGACCCACTCAAGGGATGAAAGGCTTAGTCAACCTTGCCCAGTCGCAGGGCTGAACCCTGGATCTGTGGTGAGGCACCTTGAAGCTTTTTACCAATACGTCATCGGGCTTAGATAGCTTTTTCAGTGCAACATATAAGTGTCCCTTAATTTCATAATTCATTCCCAATTTTAATTATGTCAGAAATATTTTTTACGCTAAATTTAAAATAATCATAATAATGCAAAGCAGAAAAGTTATATTTCCTAAACATCATCAATTAACTCCCCCCCTCCCTCCCATAAATAGAGAGTTTTCGTTCTTGTAGTACAAAAAGCTTGCCTATGGTTCAAGACAAAATCAGACATTTCAGACAAAGCACCTAAATTCACCCGTCTCTGATAGGCGATGAATCAAACGGTGTATGAGCATGCAGCTTTATTTCTCGTAAAACATTTCTCAGTCATTAATAAAAGTAATTTAAAATTATCAGGTTTAGTGTTAACTTCAAACCTTCTAAAAGTCGAAAAAATTACTTTATGTAATAGGATATTATTAAAAAACTCTTAAAAATGATTAAAGCTGGAAAATCAATATATGCTTCATAGAATATGATTTATCTAAATTTCTCTCCTGTGAATGAATTCCTTTGAAACTATTTGATCTTGAGCTATTTTTTTCAACTTTTATGATACATTCGCAAGATCTGAACAAATTTGTAGCTCCTGGGAAACTAAATATAGACAGCTTTCCAATGTTTAAAACCTCGGTCACGTGACGCTCGTTACGCCCAAAGTATTCTAAGTGTAATTGTTGCCTCCTTTTAAATTAATTATAAAATTTCTTAAATTAACACCAATTAAAATCAATTCCCTTTAGATTTAAATTTAAATCCTTTTAATATTTATGGATGACTTAATTTCCTGAAATTAATATTTATCACTACAATCATATATTAGATATATAAATTAAAACAGCATGTAAAAGATTCCCCTTGAAAGTGTCAGGCTTTGAAATTCACGACTAGAAATAACACCAGAAAAAAAGTAATCGTGCAGCAAATGCTAAAGTATGTACATGGCACTTTTCATATTGGCTATGTATTGCTTTTGACAAGTCTTAATTAAAATTTCAAAACTTCGTAGAGTCACATTTCTCTGACATTCGCGGCAAAACTCTATGATCTGTGAAAAAGAATATCACGTCACGGATGAAAGGGCAGAGCTTGTCTTTATCATGTCAAAAAAAATAAAAATAAGTAAAATAAGAATTTGGCTCTTTATTTCGTAAAAGAGGAAAAGTTTTCAGCTGTTTACTTCACATCATTACAAAAATTTAATATAAATCTCAAAGGGCGTTTTCAAATCCTTTATGAATACATACTATTTATGCGAGCAGACAGTATAGCATCCCGTTATGGCGTTCATTATATTCGACAGTAAGTGATGGGAATGCATTTGTTGTGTAATGTATGTAATTAATAAGGGTCAGATTTGTTTGAAATAGAGTGAAAAAGTCACTTATATTAAAAATTTGACGTCACGTCTCTGAGCGCAAATGTTCTTAAGTGATTAATTACAATGATGGGATAACTTTCAAGTAATCAGTCTTTTCAAGTGTTTATTTATCTACAACTTAACAGCGTTATTTCAACGGCTTCTTTGAATTTCGATAGAAAAAATTTCACGGATGACAGATGAAAATATTATTTAATAAAATTTAATGTTTCCAAAGCTCAGCAATATTTTCACCCTTATATACTTCAGTCCTTAAGTTTTTTTTGTTTTTTTTTTACTTACTATGCCAGACATAAAAAGTTATGTACACAAGTTGCATTATCTAAATCCATTCAATAGCTTCACATTATATTACCATTTTAAAAGAAAAAGATTAAAATAACTCAAACGGGAAAATTCGGCGTTTATATTACCGATATTTCTCTGAACCTAAATTAAAGTTTTATTTGACGTTAAAGCTTAGCTGAGAATCCTCCGTTTCATGGCACTTTTACAATTTTTTTTAATCATAAAGCCTTCATGTTGGATGTTCTATCGATGTTCCAAGCTGGATGTTCTATCGATGTTCCAAGCAATGATGGGATAACTTTCAAGTAATCAGTCTTTTCAAGTGTTTATTTATCTACAACTTAACAGCGTTATTTCAACGGCTTCTTTGAATTTCGATAGAAAAAATTTCACGGATGACAGATGAAAATATTATTTAATAAAATTTAATGTTTCCAAAGCTCAGCAATATTTTCACCCTTATATACTTCAGTCCTTAAGTTTTTTTTGTTTTTTTTACTTACTATGCCAGACATAAAAAGTTATGTACACAAGTTGCATTATCTAAAGCCATTCAATAGCTTCACATTATATTACCATTTTAAAAGAAAAAGATTAAAATAACTCAAACGGGAAAATTCGGCGTTTATATTACCGATATTTCTATGAACCTAAATTAAAGTTTTATTTGACGTTAAAGCTTAGCTGAGAATCCTCCGTTTCATGGCACTTTTACAATTTTTTTTAATCATAAAGCCTTCATGTTGGATGTTCTATCGATGTTCCAAGCTGGATGTTCTATCGATGTTCCAAGCAATGATGGGATAACTTTCAAGTAATCAGTCTTTTCAAGTGTTTATTTATCTACAACTTAACAGCGTTATTTCAACAGCTTCTTTGAATTTCGATAGAAAAAATTTCACGGATGACAGATGAAAATATTATTTAATAAAATTTAGTGTTTCCAAAGCTCAGCAATATTTTCACCCTTATATACTTCAGTCCTTAAGTTTTTTTGTTTTTTTTTTACTTACTATGCCAGACATAAAAAGTTATGTACACAAGTTGCATTATCTAAAGCCATTCAATAGCTTCACATTATATTACCATTTTAAAAGAAAAAGATTAAAATAACTCAAACGGGAAAATTCGGCGTTTATATTACCGATATTTCTATGAACCTAAATTAAAGTTTTATTTGACGTTAAAGCTTAGCTGAGAATCCTCCGTTTCATGGCACTTTTACAATTTTTTTAATTATAAAGCCTTCATGTTGGATGTTCTATCGATGTTCCAAGGTAGCAGCATGATAAAGTGAAAATCTAAATATTTGAAAATGTAATATTCAATTTAATGTTCTTTATTTTACAAACTTTTCCTCTGAAAAACTTTTATTTCTGAAGATTTAAATTAACTCCATCATTTAAAGGTGAACCAGTTAAAGTTCTTCAAATTATTAATTTCAGACAAAATGTAGTTGAACTAATCAAACTGCGTTCGCTATGCAGTGTTTTGTGATGTGATTTAAAATATTTTTAAAATGAATTTTCATTAAATTAGTTTGATAAAATTTCCTATTACAAATTTGGCTTGAAAATGAAAAAGAGACAATAAACTTTGTAATTAAAGTGTGCAGTAGTCTTCATAAACCAATGTAATACGAAAACTTCGATGAATAAAAATTTGAAAGTATAAATATCCAGTTATGGATTTCTGGGGATATGTTTGGTTTAGCTTATGTTTGGTGTAACTATTTTCTTTAATGTAAAAGAACCGAGACGATATTTTTAATGTAATATAAATGCTTTTGGAAGTGTAACTGAAAAAACAAAAAAACAGCTTGAAATTTATTCTGTTTATTCATTTAAAGTGAATCTCTAGTCTATGACGAAGATGAGAAAATATTTTTAAAAAAGGAAAAATAGAGAATTTTTCAGTTATGATGGTAAACATTTATCTGTAATACATTGATTTGCATGTAAATAAGTTTTAAAATAAATAAGAAATATATATATTTCTCATTAAATGTTTGAACTCATAAAAGATTCATTCATCATCTTTTCCGTAATCTAGATCATTGGTATTTTATGTTTGGATAGCTATAATTTCAAAATGTGCTTTATCGAAACGGCAATTGTAGTAAATCTAAAAATATGTATCTTAGACAATTCTATTTAAAATAACTACGTTGCTTGTTGTAATTTTCATTTGAGTTTCAAACTTTTTATGTTGAAGATATCCTAACAACTAGTTTTCAAACATGTATCTCAGGTACTATTGACAGGATTTAAAAATAGCATCGAGGGTGCTTTCAAAAAGTAAAGGCACAAAAAATTATTTGAAGAAGGTAAGTTGTATAAAAAACTTGTAAGGTATACACAAGATTCGATTCACAAGAATCGAACTTTTGAGTGAATGAATTAAAGAAGCTGCTTGAGATATGCTGATTTAGGCATACGCGCTTAGTATAAATACCATGCAGCATCATTAATAAAAAAGGTTGTTGTTAAAGTTGATAGATAAGCGAGAGGGAGCTACGGGGTAAGTAGATCCAGGTGTTATCCTGCGCTAGTGCTTAGGGGGCCCAAAGTTTACGTGGCAGTACTGCTGGTTTGACTCTCTGCTGGTTTGTGAGTAATTGCAATATGTATTTCTATTGAATGTTAAAATATATTCCGTACAAGTAGTACGTATGCTTATTGCTGTAAAAGCAAATTCCATATGTGCAACGAATTCAATAAACATTGTTTCATGTATAAACTGTGTTTGTATGAAATTCATTTAGAGTGCCACTTCAAATTATATACACCCAAGTCAGGGTAGAAGTGAGCTTATAATATACTCTATAAACTAATTGATGACATGATGTTACTGGATATTTTTTGCTTGGTGACAAAAAGCGTGTTTAAAAAGTTCATATTTCATTAAAAAATATGAATAATGGAAAATGTGTTTTTCTTTTATTTGACGATTGTAGGATATGCATTTAGATTTTTACGTTTGTATTGAATTTGTAAATTTATATTTTAAATATGTATGGGCATATTGAATAAATTTTCAAACGCTTTTCAATATTTCTGACTATGATTCATAGAAAGAGCTTTAATATTTTTTCTGAAACATTATTAAAATATCTCAATGTTCAGCATAACAACAAAACTGTAATTAAAATTTCTTGTTTTTATTCCTTATGGTACCCCGAAAGGGGCGTGGGTTCGTATCCCGCATAAGGCATACTTGTAATCTAGAGCAATAGTCACTTTTACGCCTGAAAACAAAGTTAACTCTGCCTATAAAGAGGAGCAGCAATCTACCGTCTAACGCCGGTGGCATCCTTTGTAAATTAAAAGTCTTTACTATATAAATACTAGCTGAATACCCGTGCTTCGCTACGGAGTAAATTTTAGGATAAACACAATGAAAAAATAATGAAATTGCTTTAAAGAGGATTTCCTTATAAACAATATTTTTTGTCTCTTCATTGGGTGGAACAAATATTACCAGGCAAATATTACGTAAAACTGACCGCGTGAGAAACAATTTTCTCTTACATCTTACGCCAGCGTATTTTAAAGTTTGTCCTTGAGACTTATTTATCGTCATGGCGAAGCATACTTTGAGGGGAAATTATAGTTTTATACATAGGTTTAAATTAATATCCATAAAACATACTACAGTCGGACCTCTATTTAACGAAGTCGCTAAATCCCGAAAAAAAGTTCGCTATATGGAAAATTCGTTAAATAGAGATTCATCTGTTAAAATACTTTAACCTACTTTAAATACTTTAATTTGCCTTCAATTTTACTAATTTACTAATTCAATTTTTCAATTTTAATACTTTAATTTGCCTTTAATGGCTCTTCAATGTGCCTTCGCAAATTGTAGAGCCTTTCTGAGTTATGAAAGACCCAGAGATCAGAACATTTTTATCTCGTATTGTGTGTATCCACTTCAAAACTGCCTAAACCACATCTTCATAGACACGTGTTTTTAAACGTTTTGAACAAGAATTCAATGAAACATAATCTTGTATCTTATCACGATTTTTTATTATGGCTGATAAGCTGTTTGGAGGAACACCAAATTTTAAAGCAATATCCTTTATCTTAATGCCTTTATACAATTCATGAAGAATTAAATTTTTTTCTCTGATGCTCAAGTACTTTCGCTTTGACATTTTCCAACTACAAGAACCGAAATCACCAGAACAACTCTGATCAACAATCTAGAAAATGAGAGACCAGTTTAAGGACATGGTGAAACCCTTTCAAGGTCCTTGATCACCATGAAATATGTTAAAAGAAAGAATAAGTTTGAAACTTTCAGAAATATTTTGAGAAAAATGGAGAAAAAAATATTGGATCACAAGAAAATGTTCGTTAAATAGAGAATGCACTTCGTTATTTGGAGGTTATTTTAAGAAGAAATTTGCAAAATGTTCTTGGTTCCAAGGAAAAGTTCGCTAAATAGAGAAATTCGCAAAATAGAGGTTCGTTAAATGGAGGTTCGACTGTAATTTGAATTAAATTCTTAAAAAACTTCCCTCTCAATTAGTCTAGTGGTTAAATTTTATCTTTTACCACATTTTTTTTGTCAATTTATTTCGTTGTTATGCACGTGAAACAAAATTAATTTAAAGTATCACATAAAAGAAAAGAAATATCCTGATAAGCATTTAATAAATTAAATTTTAAAAATGAATCTTTAAAAATTCACCAAAAATCAGAAAATGGAGGTAAAGATTAAAAAGAAATTCATTTTAAAGTAATTTTTATGATCTTTCTCGTGATATAAATTTTATAACCCTCAGATTATTATTTTAAATGCAAACTTTAAAAAATGTTACTAAACGGCTTAAAAATTTAATTTAAAAAAATCTAAGAAGAAGCTTTCAAAAATCTTTCTTAGTGCACCCTTACACTATAAGAAGAATCACCTTGCAAAATTTCAGCCCTATAGGTCCCGTGGTTTGGTCTGTACATTATCTGTCAGTCAGTCAGTCACAGAACTGTTTTATATATATACTAGCTGAATACCCGTATTTCGCTACGGAATACAATCAAATGGAATACAACGATCAATGTATGCAATTGGTGTAAAAAAAATTATAAAAAATCGTAACGGATATTTTTATAGACAAAATAATGTAGAAGAAAAAATTCAAATTAAATCTAATAGAACATACTAAAGAATATAGTACAGTTAATGTACTACAGTTTGAGAAACATATCTTTTACCGTATTTTAATATATTTTTGGATAATGTTCAATCGTCTGCCACATTAGCAAGAAGAAAATTTTTTTTTGCTAATGCGGCAGGCTTTTTTCTTTATAAAAAAGAAACATTGAACTTCCAATTAACTGCAGTTTTACTCTATCAGTGATGCTCTAATTTCAGTAAAATAGTATATTGGAATATATTTTATTATATAGTTAATTTTCGACGAAAACTTGATTGGAGGTATTGCCATAAAATTCAGTTTATTGTAAGAATAAACAAATCTGTTGATAAAAATTTAAAACTTTTACCTCTGTATTATCGAAAATATCCAAGCTAATTATTAATTCACAAAATTTTGTGATGAAATTACTCTTAATTAAACTTACTGAGTTTAGAATTTGATTTAGTTTCTTTACATTCTAATGCAACATCAACATCAAATTTATTGTTAAGCAATATTTATAATCGTTTAAACCAGGGGCTCCCAAACTTTTTCCCACGTCGATCCCTTTTAAAAGACTGATTTTCTTCATCCACCTCCTCACATTTTTCGCTATAATGTACAGCATAAAACATAATTATAATATTAATAATTGCGCATGAAGTACTTAAAGATAACAATTTGACTAAGAATATGAACAAAAAATTAGAGAAAGTGGTTCATTAGGGTTATATTTTGTTATTTTTGTAATGTTTTCATTTTTAATTTCTCAAATATAAACAAGATTTCAGAAACACAGATTGCAATTGCACAAAAGTTCGATTTGAATTGATGATGTGCTTGATGCGTGGACACAATTTTTTTAATGTTTGGCCTGAAATTGCTTATCATCGTATAGTCGCAATAACTAACATAACGAATATAAATATATATTTTACTAAACAATTTTAGTGAATTATATGTAATTATAATGTAATTTTATTTGACACATATACAAAAGCGCCATGACATTCGATTTTCGATGGATAGATCAGTCCGCCCTATGCAAATCTGTATTTATACATATTAAAACGGATATTATTACCTAATAATTGCATTCCTAAAAAATTAAATTAAATTTTAAAACAGAAAAATTTATTATCGACCCCCAATAGACCCCTGGAATACTATAGACCCTTTTCAAACTTCCATCTACCCCCAAGGGTCCACCTGGACTCCGTTGAGAATCCCTAGTTTAAACTATTAATGCATCGAAATACAGAAATATTGCATTTCTAACATATCTATGCAATTGCTTGATCATTTTTTTCTTAATGGTGTCAAAAAGAGGTACTCCAAAATGCATGACACCTTGAGACTACAAGCAATTTTTTATCAGACTTTTAAAATTTAAAATTTTAGTTTATTAGATACATGTAACTTTTAATCAATAACGAATGAAAACCTGTACATATACGTGAGGACGAAATTTTAAAGGAGAATTGACAGCATATTCCCCCCTGTTTAAATTAGTTATCCTCTTTAAGTAATAACTTCATCGACGAAATATTTATTCCCCGGGGAAGAATTCTGCCTGTGAGATAGGAAAAAAAATGCAACATCATTATCATATATTCAATTAGATGATAAATTGACCTAAGCTATGAAAAGCAAAAAAAAAAAGTTAAAGGAAAAGAGTCTCATTAACCACTACTACATTTTTTGCGTTAGAACATAATCGAAAGAAGTGGTGAATTTTCCAGTTGAAAAAACATAATGACCGCTATCTATTAATCAAATAAAAAAAAGCCTTAAGTGCACAGGCGATAAAAAAAAAGACAACGGGTAAAAAAGAGCAGAAAATGTACATTTAAAATATTATCGAAGCTTTCCGGTATCATTCTTAAATAAATTATTTAAAAAATATTAAACAAAAACTACGCATCATTGAATATTCCATAGGGAGAACACTTCTCTAATGAATTCCAGCGGACGTCTGTAGCAAATGAGAGCTGATAACGTTAATGAGCTTATCAACTAGAGTCTGCAGTCATAAGTGGAGAAAAAATATTTTTACAACTGGCCGTAAGTAATTTCAATTTTATGATTTTTACAGCGTTCGAATACTCCTTAGCACTAGCGTTCCCGGTGTAGATAAATTTAATCATCATATAATGACCAACTTCTCTTAATTCATTTCTTATAATTACAGAAATGTGTTATTTTATATACTTTTATACTTATGGAGAGTGTCGAAAAAACACTGAAAATTTAGGTATTGTTACATAAATCTCTATCCATATTAATTTGTCCTTTTATATATCCTCAAAGGTGTCATTACTTATGTTTTATGTACAAATTTGTATGTGTATGGGGCTCATAGGAAAAAATTATTATTTTAACATATTTGTTTTACCGCAATCTAAGTCAGCGATGAAATTTTATTTCCTTCATATGTTAGTTCCATTCAAACTAGCAAATTCCTTCTTGCGCTAATCGGACGAATTCAACCGAATCGTTATCCGAAAGGCTAGGGCATTCGAACTCAATGTCTTTGGTTTCAATCCCTCGAAGCACGTAGGTAGTTGCAGCTGTTCTGAATCTGCTTTCACCTACAGGCCCCAGCCTGTTTAGTTCTTTAATTTCATGATGGTTGTAGTGCTCTGTGCCAACCGTCATACGCCAGACACATGGATCTTGTTGAATTAAAAGCAGCGTGGCCCTTAAAAGTCCTTCAAATGACAACAATCTTTACTCAAAACAACCTTTTCTAGGAATTGGTAAGTGCAGAGAAATGAAACTTTTGATAGAACTTTCTCACTTTGGCTGAAATCAAACTTCGTTTCTTAAGAAATAGTTGGTTGATTTAAAACAATGTCTATATTTTGCTGTACGATGGTTAGATAAATCATCATGTATCACCATGGTGGACGTAATGTTATCGCAATTTTATGAAACGTTTAAACGAAATTTTCAGAGCTATGATTAAAGTTTCTTAGGTTTACTTAGTTACATAGTTTCAACCATCAATATGTTGGGAAAGAAAGAAGTTGATAACCAAATTGCAGGCTTAAATTTCAATGCTGTAAAACCTCGTTTATCCAGACTAACTGGGACCATTAGCAATCCGGACAATTGAAAATCCGAATAAACCGGGTAATATGGGTAATAAGTAAAACGAAATCCTTAATTAAGCAAACTTACCGTTTATTACGATAAAAAACTGTGTTTTGTAACAAAATTACATAGTATTGTTTACAAGGGATTAAAAATAATAAAAATAACTTCTCACATCATTTATTAACAAAGAAATGGTAAGTCTAGTAAAGCTTTCTTAAACTCGACAAAAAGCATTTTATTACCATAATGTATTGTACATTCTATCAGGAACTGTACATTGAATCAAACTAAAAAGGGAATATTTGGCGTACTCATAGTTATATTCTTGCTATCATAGCTAAAAATTATTATCTAATGTGAACATTAAATAAAAATAATGTCTACATATCTGGTCTGGATTATCCGGCGATCCGGATAAACAAGGGCCGGATAAACGAAGTTTTACTGTATCTCTCAGATCCATTTGTATTTAAACTAATTTCCACAGACGGATATTTTTGTGACTTTTTCCTTATCTTCCAGTTTCTATGCTTAGGACTTCAGGTTCAGGAGCGAAGTTGGGTATGCAACAGTTTTAAAACTACGAAATCACTTCTTAAGATTTTAGGACATTTTGTTCTTATTTGGATCCAAATCGGTTTTAATCCATATGTTCCGAACGATTGAAAATTAGACATAGGATACTACTGTTATAATTTCACACGAGGAATCAAACACGTGTATTCTAGGGTTGAATAAATAGTTTTTGATATTTAAGAGATGATTACTACGTTTTGCAAAAATGGATTGAATTATCCAGTTATTCCTTTCACACTTATGATCAGATATAGATAGTATTTACGTTACAAATAGGCAGATACCTCAGAAATCCCGTAGACACAGAAGACATCATTTAGATTCGGTAAACATCATTTACTATTGTTGGATTCATTTCGAGAAAAATATCCTTCTATGGAATACACTAACATCAAGGGGGTAAAGTGGCTATATTTTTTAGACAAGTTTTATAGTTGTTAGTTTATAGTATTGATTCTATATATGGCTGCAAAAATAGGCTACCTCGGGTGAAAGCGCAAGAAACATTAATGCTGGTCGCAGAAACATAGTAATACTCGAAACTTAGTTTTATGAAACAGGAAACTGACACAGAATTATCATTGACTTTATGATCACAGTATGAATCAAAAACCTGTATTTGACAAAGAGTCAATCAATTTATTTTAATAACTTATTTTTTAGAGACATTCACATAAAAAAGAGGAGAATTAATTGTATCTGTAAACTTATCAGTTTTATATAAATATCATGAAATGAAACAAGCCTTTTTGACATATTAGAGTAATACATTTTTATCTTCATAATTTTTATCTTCAATCATAAAGACCTGTGTTTTTAAACTAAATTTATTAAAAGTATACACTTGTATTCATTATTTTTTTTAAATTTTATATCTCATGAGGTAAGTAAATCCCCCGTTTTGCATTGGCTTAAAGGAAATATGTTTGTTTTAAATGTGAAATTTATTTCAGTATATGCTTCAATAATTTCCTTGAGGCCCTTTCAACCAAGCGTGTTAGAACTAAGACATTCTATTATTCCAAGTGCAGGAACCCATTTTTTTAAACTGTAGACATACAAATAAATTCCCTTGTCATCCATTTTTTTAATACCTTACAAATGTCTTGCTCATAAACGTTTTTCTTGTTTAATAAAAGCTTTATTACGTTTAAAGCATACCTCAGTAAAGTCTCCCAAGAATTCCTTGAGGCATTTTCATCTATGCCCGTTAGAAGTAAAATCTTGTGTTCACTTGAACGTGCAGTAAATTTTTTATTCCTTTTAACATCATATTTATAAATGAATTCAATTCACATCGACTTTTGAATGTGTTATAAATTCCTGGCTTAAAAATGCTCTTTTTGTTCAGATAAATATTTGTGAGACTAGAGAAAAATTATTTCTAACAAAAATATTTATATTTTGGGCAGAAAATTAAAAGAAGGTTTTGGAAGATTGCGCATATGCGTGACATAAGATTTAGTTAAAGGTGTATGAAATTTTTATCTTTCCTTACATTCCCTATAATTAAACTTTTTCCTTTTTACTAGCACCTGCGTGTCAGCTAGACTTCATTTAAACATTCATTTTATAACTTGTAATAATATAATAATTTTTCTTTCCCTGCCTTAGAAATATGCATGCAACACAAATCTTATTTTTATTAAATAGCCTCTTATATTAAGATTATAGCCAGAAATCCTAGATATTTACTAAACAGGAAAGTAGAAATCACATTATCAACTTGAAATGCAAAAAAAAAAAAAAAAAAAAACTATATTCATATATGAGAAGGAAAACTAAATATAACTTCTTGAAAAATTGAACTGCAAACATTCGTATTCATAAGATAAGAATTAATATGAGAATGAAAGTTATTACTATCGCTTGTATACATTACACTGAATATATTATTGCCTGAAATCAGTAGACGTTAAGTTATAAATAAAACTTCTTAAAATCTTCAACTTTGAATAAGATTAGCATAGAAAGCGAATAGCTGAATATTATTCCTTCTTTTTCGCAGCTTTTTTGTTCTACATATGTGCCTAGTGACTGCAATAACTAAATGTTACTTATTTTTATTTTAAAAGAATCCGCGCGTTTATTTTCTGATAGGAAAGTATTTATTCTATATTTTTATCACTCCCGATCGTTTTCCTTAACCTTTTCCTTACGGGGTCCATTTTTCCGATTCCCTCTCTAGAACGAGAAATTTCATACTCCCTTTGTGAGAACGGCCATTAAGAGGATTATATATACGTACATACATACATATATATATATGTATGCATGTATGTATATATATATATATATATGTATATATATATGTATGTATATATATATATATATATATATATATATATATATATATATATATATATATATATATATATATATATATATATATATATATATATATATAGATATTTAAAATTAAGATAATTAAAAGGGCAGATGTGACCATTTAATACTCCTCTAACCTGAAATAAGATTGACATATATAAATAGGCAAAAAACGGAATTGGAGGTGGTATAGTTGATGACTGGGGGGGGGGTTGTGACCCCCCAACCCCGGTTAAACATGTTTTAAGCCAGGCAACACTCCCTGAGGTCGGCTATAACACCAAGACAGTAATAAAAAATTATGAAGAGGAAAAATATTTTAGGTGAAATAGATAAGTTAAACCAGATAGTTTACTAATGTAGTCAACTAAAACATAATTACAAGATGAATAGAATGAAAAAAATCTTAACACTAAGTTACAGAAATAGAATAATACTAATTAACTAAATAATTATTCACTAACATATACACTATATATATACAAAATACTTAGCTCCCACCAAGCAAAGAGACACGAAACCCTTGGGTTTCGTGTCTCTTTGCTTGGTCTCTTCGCTTGGTATTTTAAGTATGAGTAACTGAATTTGAATGTGTGTTTACGTCTCTTTCCCTTTTTCTTGGGGCCCCAAACAGAAGTTTGCCCTAGGCCCCGTAAAGTCTCTGGGCGGCCCTGGGCAACTACGTCAGTGGCCGAGAGAAGGGAAAATTTGGAATTCTGAATCTGAATACGATTGATTCCAACAAGTGTTTCCAAATATTTTTAGAACTAGAAAATTACGATGAGAAAAATTTCAAGGAGAGAATAAGTAGAATTCTATTATTTTAAATCATTTCTGTCGCTACTTATCTGTGTATCTGCAAGTAACTTTGTCTTACTGGAGCTCTAATAAACACCAAATGATATCTGAAGGAAACATAAAAATAAAAAAAACATGCTCCGATATTTCTTCCTGACTTTGGCTTGATGGCTTGATATTAGACAAGGATTTTCTAAAATTGGAGTACATAATGTGCATTTGAAAGAATCAAAACATTCTTAGGTAGAGTCATTAATTAACACACCGGAAAGAAAGCAGATTTCAGGTCCCCTTTTTAGACAGTATTCTTTTTATTTCAAATAAAAAAAAGTCTGTGAGACACTCTGGTACCACAGATTCAGTTATTGTAAGTTTCGTGTTGCAAATCATTGGCTATTCGTATATTACGTATACCGTATTTACGCATGTATAGGTCGCCTTTCTATTATAAAATAGGCCGGTAAAAAGCAGGTACGGCTTATACACGGAATTTTAAAATTAAATATAGTATACACCGTTTAGTTTATAACACTTTACTACCATAAAACCTTAGTAACTATATACCTTACATCCTATTGCATTCAGACCTGATTAAAATAGTTTTATGTACCTATTTATCATCATTTGGCACTTTATCACTGTCACTGTCGCTGTCAGATGATGTCTTCGTGCGAAATATATATATATATATATATATATATATATATATATATATATATATATATAAATATATATATATATATATATATATATATATATATATATATATATATATATATATATAAATATATATATATATATATATATATATATATATATATATATATATATATATATATATATATATAATCATCTTTTTAACACCAGGCCCTGATTTTCCATTAGGCCCGGTAGGCCCGGGCCTAGGGGCCCCTGAATGTTGGAGGGCCCCCAAAATTTTTATTTTAAAATAAAAAACTTCCCGATAAAATTTTTTTTAATTTTTCCTTTTTTAACGGCAATTTTTTTATATATCATTTCAAATTTGATTGATTGGTTCATCATATGTATAGTTATACATATAGTTCCTTATATGTATTTTATAGTGTATCTAAGGGATTAATAAGTTTTTCTGGTTGCATTGTATTGGCGTTTTAATGATGAAGTTAATATGCTGTACTGCTCTTTGTTATTTGATAATGTTCTAGGGTTCTACACTTCTAATAGCCAATTCTTGGTAAAATGGTACTTTCAGACTGATTCATGATTATTTTTTTTTGTGCATCAATTTTTGGAAATTTTAAACCCACATCAGTGTTAGGAGGGGGGGGGGGCATCCCGAGTTGTGCCCATAGTCAAGAATTTACTAAATCGGGCCCTGAGTTTCACCACTATCAGCTAAGGCTGTACCTGATATTGTTAGGCAAGCATTGAACTCTAAGGAATGTACGACATTGTTACATTTCGTAAAACGATGCTGCTTTGATACTGCAACGGAATTCAGAAAAAAAATTTCCCCAAAGGTTGTCTCAAAATTCAGGCGCGGCTTATACACTCACGCGGCCTATACACGAGTAAGTACGGTATATTCGGTAGTATAAAGACTTCCTTATTTTAAATTTTACGTTTCAATAAAGTTTCAATAACATTTTTTCATTCGCAGAAAGTAATTTTTTCATGTTTCTAGTACTGAAAGCTGGTTAATATAAAGTAAATAAACATCAGGTTGCTGCAGACTTCTGTCATTTAAACTAGAATAAAAATAATAAAATTAGTTTTAAAATATCAGGCACACAAAATATTTCTCCAATTTCATTGCTTTTTCGGCTTCCATAATAAAAGCATATTACTGGCGGGGAAGTGTCGGCACACTGGAATATCAAATTACAGTGTAGAGCACTAACGGTAACAAATTATTGTTCAATCGCAATCTTCAGCTAACTACGTAGGATATTATCTGCATTTCGAACTCGATATCATAAACTCCACTAGACGACAATTCATTTTAAAAAAATAGTATGTTCAAAATCATAAAACGTGATAAAATAGCGGAAACAACTACAAAAAAATGCCTACGAAATGGAGTAAATTCTCGTTAGTGACTGCGGATGTGTTAATAAGAAATTTTTACATATATATATATATATATATATATATATATATATATATATATATAAAACAGTTCCACAGTCTGACTGACTGACTGACAGATAACGTACAGACCAAATCCCTAGACCTAAAGGGCTGAAATTTTGCATGGCGATCCTTCTTATAGTGTAGGGGTGCATTAAGAAAGATTAAGAAATTCTTCTTAGATTTTTTTTAATTAAATTTTTAAGTTGTTTTGGTAACTTTTTTTACGTTTGCATTTAAAATAATAATCTGAGGGTTATAAAATTTATATCACGAGAAAGATCATAAAAATTCCTTTAAAACGAATTTTTTTCGAATCTTTACCTCCATTTTCTGATTTTTGGTGAATTTTTAAAGATTCTTTTTTAAAATTTAATTTATTAAATGCTTATCAGGATATTTCTTTTCTTTTTTGTGATACTTTAAATTAATTTTGCGTCACGTGCATAAGAACGAAATAAATTGACCAAAAAATATTAAAATATGGTAAAAGATAAAATTTAACCACTAGACTAACTAAGATGGAATTTTTTTTTAAGAATTTAATTCAAATTAGTATGTTTTATGGATATTAAATATACAAATTAATTGCATACATTGACTGTTGTATTTAATTTGAATATTTTCTTCTACATTATTTTGTCTACAAAAATATCTGTTACGATTTTTATAAATATATATATATATATATATATATTTTTGCATTAATTGCATTCATTGACCGTTGTATTTAATTTTAATGTACTCCGTAGCGAAGCACGGGTATTCAGTATTTTTAGTTAATAAAAAATATGATGTTGAAAACTCTGAATGTTTAATATTGTTGATAGAGAAGAAATAATACGATTTGATAAAAAATATACCACCTACTTGCGGGAGTTTAGTTTTTTTTCGTATTACACAGGGATAAAGTGAGACGAGTTCTTATGATCTGGAAATAAACCTCCTAAAAGTACAAATCATATCAGCGGGTTTGATTTTTTCAAAATGTGCTGTATGGAAAATGACATCACAGGGATCGATTATAGAAAAAAATAGCCTAATAGCAAGAATCTATTACAGAAAAATGAATTTCTTCTTTTATACCATTTTGTCTCACAAAAAATAAAAAACAAACATATTTATTTCTTTTGAAGTTTCTCATAGTAAAGTAAATGAAGCAGTGATCATAAAATACCCATGTATTCTGATATTTTGAAATTTATTTGGGAAATTTCTCATAATTTGGATGCCATTATAATTATGTCAAAATAAAAAATGAATTAGCATTAATTTGTTGGTTTTAAAATATGCAGACTTAAAATTCCTGTCTTAATTTTCTTGAAGTCTTAATTTCCTTGAAACACGTACGAAACCAAAATTTATGAGAGTAATGAAGTGCTTACAGATAACCTATCAATTACTGCTGCCGCTGAAGAGACAAACCATAACATTAAAATTCTGCAAGTGCATCAGTAAATTTTTCAGAAAAGTCCCTGCAGATGTCTGTGCGCAATTTTTAAGAAACTACTGCTTGACTTTTATTAAAAATAAAGAAATGCTCCCTTTGAATTCCTTTATAGTTAATTTATTACCTTTGAAAATCTCTCGAGTATTTCTAAAAAACCTTATAAATTATAAAAAGCTTCAAAAAGGAAGTAAATTATAAAATACAAATCTTATATTAAGTAGTTACACTATATCATATTATATTAAAGTATCAGATTTAAATGAGGATAATTTTTAGCATACTGTATGGCTTATATATATATATATATATATATATATATATATATATATATATATATATATATATATATATATATATATATATATATATATATATATATATATATATATCATAGATATTTTAAATTAGATGAAAACTCGTTTTAACATCACCGAATGAAGAAAATGAAGATAAATTTTAACTTCCAAATTAGAATTGGAGAATATCCAATAACCTTAAGAAAGACTCGTTGATAAATATTTATCTTTGTTTTAATATTTTTACCCTGTTGGTAAATACTAATCAGTACTTATCAGTTAATTCAGATAAATAAAAGACTGCTTGTTTAGTAATGCTACTGTATAATTATTTTAGCAGCAATATCAAGAATACAGTGGGAGATTAAACATCCCATATTCTTTATAAAACGTGCATATAAGTATTCTGTGTTATTGATTACGGAAAGTTTGCGTATTTAAAAGTATCTTAAAAATGAGTTTTAAAGATGTTATTAAAACTGTTAAACGGAAATGTGTACTCCAATTAAAAAGGTGGCAAACAGTCTGAAAATGTATGAAATGTTAACTTATTCTTCTTTTTCATACACGATTTTTGTTCTAACAAGTAATATATAAAAAAAAAATTTAAAGTCAATTCCTACTTAGGTCAACAAAGAAAAATTTGAGTGTGAATTAATAGTAGGAATTGAAAAAAAGGATTGCCTGCCAGAACCTTGCCTACTGTGCGAGATTAGGAGGGGGGGAAGAGAGAGAAAAAGTTTGTCAGGCTGGGGATTCGACCTCGCAACCTACAGGACGGGAGGAGCCCGCGATACCGCAGTGCTACCGTTTAGACAGTAACAAGAGGGAAATTACTATTCAAGAGCAAGAGACGCTCTAGGTCTAAAACTAAAATTGATTAATTAAATTTAATTAATTAATTAATATTTGAAAAAAACTGTATTAACATCAAGTGTCATCCACTACAAGTTTAAAAAAATGTATTTGAACTTGAGTGGATGAATAAAAAGTACTTTTATTAACGATTGAAAATTTGAACAAGATATATATAGAGAGAGTGTGAACTAATACTAGGAATTGAAAAAGGAACCGTAATACAGCTGACAATGTCATTTATTAAAGATTCTAAATGTCTTACACTTTAATGCATCATAATTTAAAATTGTTTACAAGCATGACCATTTTCATAATTTAGTGTTTCGTAAATGCATTAAGTTCCATAGATATGACTTTATTTCTGTGTGCTCAATCAAAATACAGAATTTTCAAAGCCACACAGAGCATACGTTTTCAAAAAACTGTAACGCTGAAACCGCTTATTTGTATTTGACATTTCCGGTTCCTTTTTCATTACGTTGTTCTTTGGCAAAGCGGGGCAGTTGTCACGGAAGATTGTATTCGCACATAATACTCTAGAATCGTTGGTTGATTTCAATGGCAACGTATAGATGAACTAACACCACCCCCTGGTGCCACCTCAATTTTGACCAATCACCCCCAGGGGTCCGTTTTCATTATAAATAGACATATTTTTTACGATGCATTTTTTAATATCTCGAATGTGCCATATAGTTTAAAAGACCAGTTAATAATGTGAGATAAATTTAAACTTTTATTCCTTGAAAATGGAAATATAATGGGATTATGTGTCGAAATCATCATGAATTCCGCCATGATTTAAAATAAAAAAAATGCGTTAAATTCTCTTTCGTTATAAATTATATAATTTTCTATTTCCTCTAGCATGTACTTAATTTTAAAAGTATCTAAAGCTTAAACTGCAAATACATTTTGAAAAACCCACTTTCACAAAAAAATTTTTCAATGTGTAATATTTAGCTGGGTAACGACGTAATCTAACCCTGAATCTTTGGCTTTTGGGGAAGATGTGCTGACTACATCGTCTTTCTCATTGATAATCCTAGCAAATTTTATATAAATCATATTTTTCTGATTATATAATGACTAAATTAAAACTATTTTTCAAGCTTAAAAGAGTCATTGAGTCATTTAAAACTAGTAAGATGTTTCTCTTTTTTTTCCAAAGAATTGATTTTATAAAATCTCTTTTGTCTGGGGAAAAGTAAAATTTTTGAGACAGATATCATTAGGAATAAGAGAGTAAAAAACAATATTCCTTTCCCGAACCCATCACAGAAAGTTTTTTAAACCACACTATTGAAATTCAAGAAAATGATCTAAAGTTACATGAACTGAGCACTGTAATGACTTTGGGAACACCTGTTATAAAGAAAGTCATTTTTCATCTTTATCTTTGTTCAACATAAAAATATCCCTAATAGATAACGGCAGCCATTATATGTGTACTCTCTATGGATTAGGAATATCTAAAATATTGTATCTTTTGTTACTTTTCAGAAACTGTAATCTATTTCCCCGAAAGGTTCGTGCGATTTGCATTTATTAGACATAAAATGTTTATTTTCTGATCCTACGAAAACATCCATTTTTATCGATTGAGTAAGTTATTTTTTTTCTCCTGTTAAACAATCTGTTCATGACTAACTATACATAATGTTGATAAGAGTTTTAGACGAAATATATTCTGAAGATTTACGCATTACAAAACCAAGATACTACTTCTAGTGCTATCCCTGGTGTTTACAATCCCACCGAAGCCTAGACAACATCCAGAGGTCTGTTCAATTGGACAGACCTCTGTTTTTCAAGCTTCAGGGAGTTCGTCTTACAGTCCTCGTTTTATTCCTTATCTATATATATAAAACAGTTCCGTAACTGACTCATTCATTCATTCATTCATTCATTCATTCACTGACTGACTGACATACAACGCACAGACCAAACCGCTGGACCTAAAGGGCTGAAATTTTGCATGGCGATTCTTCTAATAGTGTAGGGGTGCACTAAGAAAGATTTTTCAAAAATTCTTCTTAGATTTTTTTAAATTAAATTTTTAAGCTGTTTTTAAAACTTTTTTTACGTTTGCATTTAAAATGATACATTGAGGGTTATAAAATTTATATCACGAGAAAGATCATAAAAATTCCTTCAAAATGAATTTTTTTTTAAATTTTTACCTCCATTTCCTGATTTTTGGTGAATTTTTAAAGATTAATTTTTAGAATTTAATTTATTAAATGCTGATCACGTGATTTCTTTTTCTGGTACTTTCAATAAATTTATCGTCACGGGCGTAACAACTAAATAGACAAAAAAATATTTTTTTCTTGGTAATGCGGCAGACGATTGGACATTATTTTGTCTATAAAAATATCACTTACGATTTTTTTATAAATAAATATATTTTTTTCTACATCAATTGTATATATTGATCGTCGTATTTATTATAAATATATATATATATATATATATATATATTTAATTGTTTTGCATTAATTGCATACATTGACCGTTGTATTTAATTTGAATGTACTCCGTAGCGAAGTGCGGGTTTTCAGCTAGTCTATATATATAAAACAGTTCCGTAACTGACTCATTCATTCACTGACTGACTGACTGACTGACATACAACGTACAGACCAAACCGCTGGACCTAAAGGGCTGAAATTTTGCATGGCGATTCTTCTTATGGTGTAGGGGTGCACTAAGAAAGATTTTTTCAAAAATTCTTCTTAGATTTTTTTAAATTAAATTTTTAAGCTGTTTTTTAAACTTTTTTTACGTTTGCATTAAAAATAATAATTTGAGGGTTGTAAAATTTATATCACGAGAAAGATCCTAAAAATACCTTCAAAATGAAATTTTATTTCGAATTTTTACCTCCATTTTCTGATTTTTGGTGAATTTTTAAAGATTAATTTTTAGAATTTAATTTATTAAATGCTGATCACGTGATTTCTTTTTTCTGGTACTTTCAATAAATTTATCGTCACGTGCGTAACAACTAAATAGACAAAAAAAAAACATTTTTTCTTTCTAATGCAGCAGACGATTGGATATTATCCAAAAAAAATAAATATTCCTTTTTTTTATAAATATATATATATAAATATTTTTTTACGTCAATTGTATATATTGATCGTCTCATTTATTATAAATATATATATTTATTTTTTTTGGCATTAATTGTATACATTTACCGTTGTATTTAATTTGAATGTACTCCGTAGCGAAGCGCGGGTTTTCAGCTAGTCTACAGGGTGGCTAATAAATACTGTGACAAATATCGAATCATTTAATTACACACAGATGAAATAGAAAATGGAAAATACAACAATATTATGAACATTATACATGAAAGTTTACCATGAAATAATTTTACTATAATCGACCGCCATCTTCATCGATTACTAAAGATAATCTCTTACGCCACTGTCCTATTGCGGCACGAATCATTTTATGAGGTAATTTGCCCCATTCACTCCGTATGGAAGCTTTGAGGGAGTCCAAACTTCTGTGCTGCTTAGCATTTACTTTAGACTCTAAAATCCCCCAAATGCAATAGTCTAAAGGATTTAGATCTGGTGAAGAAGGTGACCAATCTTCTTGCTTGATAAACTTCGGGCAATTGGCATGGAGCCATTCCTGTGTTGTTTTGGATCGGTGGGACGGTGCAGAATCTTGCTGAAATATCCAATTCTTCTTGGGATACAATCTGTTAGCATGTGGTAATAAACGTGTAGCCAATACTTCCTGTTTGTAATATTCAGCATTGATTTTTACCCCTTTATCGATGAATTTCGAGGCAGTTTTCCATTTTGTGACACTGCAGCCCAAACCATAACAGTATTCTTGTTCTGAAAGCGTTTAACAGTTCGAAGATTTTCAGGTATATCCTCGAAGGTTGCTGAATATACAACATCATTTTTAGCATTATAACATTGTTCTGTACAAAACAGCTTCTCATCAGAGAAAATTATTTTTTCAACACTTTTGCTACCGTGCCGGTTCAGCAATTTCTTACATCTTTGTAACCTTTTTACTATTTGTGCAGTAGTCAAACCTTGAACTTTCCTTTTGCGATAAGGGCGAAAACCCAGGTCTTCATTTATGATAAGTTGCATAGTTCTGCGACTGATGTTCTCTTCTGCAGCCATTTTATTTGCAGAACGTTGTGGATTTCTTCGTATCTTTTCACGAATTCTTTTGATACGTTCTTTTGTACGAACAATGCGTGGACGACCGGACCTTGGTTGATCTTTACAGCTATTGGTATCCAATAATCGATTTATAGTCCTATATATAAACGTCCTATTAAAACCAAGGCATTTTAATTGCTTAAATATTTTACCTGCAGAAAATCCGGGAATCAAAAAGCTGTTTAACCATTAACCTTTTGGCTTCCATCTTTAAAAATATTCTACATATTTTACTTTAAACAAAAATCGTCTGTGTTTACAAAAAGTTGCCAATCACACAAATCGATAGATAAATTGTTTTTCCAAACAATTAAAATTAACTCTTATTTTTTGGAGTGTTACAGTATTTATTAGCCACCCTGTATATATATAAAACAGTTCCTTAACTGACTGACTGACTGACTGACATACAACGCACAGACCAAACCGCTGTATCTAAAGGGCTGAAATTTTGCATGGCGGTTCTGCTTATAGTGTAGGGGTGCACTAAGAAAGATTTTTGAAAAATTCTGGGGTTAGGTTAGTTAGGTTGTTAATGTAAGAACATATTCATGGTTCTCTAAACAAGAAAAATATTAATTTGATTTGGTGTAATAACAACATTTGCTTATCTTTTGCATAGTAAAATAAAGTAATTAAAGCGAATGTTAGGTAATAATTTGCTATAATCTACACAATAGTATATCCAGGAGTTTGTAATTCAAAGCGGAAAAAATTATCAATAATGCCTTATTTGCAAAAATATGTCATCTCTAAATAAAGAAAGGGGATAAATGTTGGAATATTAACTACCGAGTCATTGGTAAATTTAATTAATTTTATTTGCGTTAGTCATTATTATGCTTAGACAAAATTTTCTGAGTTCATTTCAGATTTTATGGCTGCCATCATGCGTTTATAACAAGAGTATTTTTTGGCAAAATTAATTTTAAATTCTATTGTGTTCTTCATTATCAATGTATAGTGGGAGACCAACTTGTAACGAATATTCTAATACAGGAAAATAAAGTTATATAAACATATTTTTAAATTATTATCCTTCAGAAAAATATTGTTTCTATTAATATTATCTAAACTTCCATACTGTTGAACATGTAGATTATTCAATAAAAGCCGTCATATAAACACGATGTGACTACCAGGTACAGTCTCTTAGTAGACAAGATTATAACAGTTAACGTAAAAGACTTTATTGTAGAAAATTTCACTTTAAACCACTGAAGTAACTAAACTATTTATATTAATGCAGCATAACTCGCTAATTAACTTATCGCATAAAGTATTAGATGATGTTTATTCGATGATCCGGTTTCCACGATGATTAAAATTGACTCATTTATATTGATATTTATCATTCGATTGAAAGATGTTTCAACCAGATGATAAACGAGGACTCAGTAATAAAAGAAAGCTGCAGGACTGAATACTCCATTTAATAGCTATATTTTCTTCGTATATACAAAGGAAAATTCTTATTCAAGAGACGTGACAAAGACTGTTATTTTATCAGATTAGTCTCAGATGACTATAACACTGATATCTGAAGACTTCTGAATAACAAGAACAGAAATTTCCATGTCGTTCTGACATCTGCTCACCTATTCCGGAAATTAATATAGGGTTATAGCTCTGTTAGTCCATAGAGATGGCGATAAGTTTGCTCATGATATGTTATCGTGTTTTCCTTGAAAATAAATGCCAACATGCTACAACGAGTGCCATAATATGGGCCTGTATTAAATTTCTAACACATGACGTCCGTGTCTATTTACATGTACATGTGAATAAATGCATCCATACGTTTAGACGGTGTGTCTCTTCTATAAAAGTATTAGTATATATTTAACGTAAAATCAGACTGTTTTATTTTTAGCATTTATGCGCAACACGCTTCTATATTTATATGCATGTCTGCGATGAGTTTTTTTTTATATGTTTCAGACTAAATTAATCTTATAACTTTGTTTTAAAACTGTTATCAAAATATTTTGCACTATTTGCATTAGTTTTGCATGTGAAATATTTTATATCTTTTGTAGGTTTCATTGAAAATAAAACGAGCAAACATGATTAAGAGAACACGATACATTTATAGCATCTATCTGTTTATGGTCTAGTTGATAAAAGGTTTTTCCCACTACTTTAGTAGTAACAAACTTTTAAGCACAGTAAGTACATACGGCATTTATGCCTACTAGGTTTTCAATCATCGATTAGTGATTCGACATCGATAACAAAACATCGATGTTTTCGATATTCAATATGTCATCGATATGTCAATATATCATCGATATTCAATATTAAAACATCGATGCTAATAAAACATCGCCCAAAAACCATCGATGTTTTTAAACATCGATGTTTTAGAACATCCATTTTTTAAAACTGGTTTAGTAATCTCTAACATTAATGTTATTTCCGTTAGTCGTGGGGGGAGGGGTAATTTAATTTTACTCTTTGATTGGGCAGACATAAATGACAAAAACTTGGTTGCTTTGGGCTACATTAATGACTCAAAATTCTCGTTGTAAATACCGCCATGTTTTGCCTTCAAATGTCCAGATAAGTTCGTGGTATTGCCAGAAGTTTTAAGGGACTTATGGCAAATATTGCATTTCGCCAATTTGTCAAAGGTTTTGCAAAAATATTTCCAAACGGTACTTTTGGGAGGCATCTTACTAATAATATTAATGTCAACTTATATAAAACCAGAACGAAACAAAAACTTAAATGGATGCACTCGTGTATATACTATTTGTAAAATAAAACCCCATGGAAGGTTCTGGAGTGTCAGGAACATTCCAAGCGCTCTGATTGGTTCATTGGTTGTTAATTGCTATTTTTCTGTTTGCTAAGGAATCATTCCCCCTTTTGTATTCGTCCTTTTCAGAATTCAGACTTACATTTACTGAGTGTGAAAATTATGCTACGTGGTAAATTTTTTTTATTACCGTACTTTTTCATTAAAAAAAAACATCGAGACAACGTAAAACATCGAGCACAAAACATCGATGTTAAAAAAACATCGGCTTCAATAAATCGATGTTTAAAACATCGATGTTTTGAAAACATCGACATCGATGTCGCATCCCTATCATCGATGTGAGTGTTTGTGTGTGTGTGTGGAGGGGAGGAGGCGTACTATCTTGTGCAAAAGTATTTGATTTTTTATCTAATTGATTTAATAGGGTCAAGTAAACGTTGAAAATATTTCTAAACAGGCACTTATAAAAAGGAATGGATATATTCGGTGAAACTGGTATGTCCTACAGTGATATAGCTTCCAATACATTATTAAGATTAAATATAACTATTTTGTATATAAGCATTATTAGAGTGTTCAGACGTATGTTATTTTTGTACACCTAATAATTATACATAATTTATATAAATATATACATTCTGCATGTATGAGTACGCATATTTTCATGTATGCATTATTCAAAGGATTTTCATACATGTATGAAAATAATTTTTAACTTGCCTGTCAATCATTTTGGATTTGCGATGCAGAAATGCGCAATCCAAGAATATTTTTAACAAAATATTTCATGATTTTTGAGGTTAAAACAAAACTTTTGAATCTGAAAAATTTTAGACGCTTTTTAAGGAAGATATGCTTTAAACATGACATGAAATTTGTAAGTTAAAAACACATTTTCATATCCCCCCAAAAAAGAGATCACCGAATAATTCTAGGAAAATATAATTTTTATAGGAAGAAAAGAGGTAGGTAGTTTGTTCTTTCAACAAATACCGGCAGTTTGTCAAAAGACTTTCTGTAAAATGATTTCATGTCTTTAGGCTACAATCTACAAAGCAGTTGTATACACATAGCTTGAAAAAAGTAGTATATCTCGAGAAAAGTTTTCTAAAGATTTTTTGGCCACAGGAAAAATGATGTAAAAAAGGAATTCTCTCTTACAGGATCTGCAAAGTTTTTCAGGGGATAAAAAAAAACTTGACAATTTGTCAATGATGTGTTTATTATAAGAAAGTAAAAATTAATTTTTTACCGATGGTCATCTAAAGAGAAAAAAGAAAAATAACTGATAAAAATTTGAATTTATGACATTTTGTTATGGCGTTTCATAAAATCAAATCCAAGAATTCGCTGTAATGGTTATATTTTGCATAAAAAGTATTTCTATATCAACAACTATGAACAAAGTCCCTTTATAGTACATGAATTTAGAACAACTGTATATTTAAAGGGACGAGATTGCTACAACTGTTAACAATAAAATAACAACTGTTACTTTCTATATGTTGCAAGTCTTATTCAAGTTAAATTCTCGAACTAAACAATAACGTTTAAAAAATTAGAAAATACAATCAATAAATGGGAAAATTACTGAAGAGTACTCGTTATAAAGCAATTAGTACATGCTGTAGAGAAAAAGGATTTATTATTACAATAATTATCATAATTATTAATCTTATAGAGGATAAAATAGAAATCTGAATATGCCTAAAATGTACATATTGTCGATCATATATTTTATAAACATATAACATTTATAACTTAGACTAAATACTAAACTTCGTTCCTTGAAAATATCTAAGTTTAAATAATCATATAGAGAAATTTAAAACCTGATATTAAATTACGATTATACCTACAAACTCCTTTAAAATATGTAAATAATAAATTGCTCCCAGTATATATAATAAGTAATGCATCGAAATATTTTAAATATACTAAGTTTATTTAAAACCCAATGTATTTAATAACTCCCAATACGAAAAATATTTGAGAATATTCATATCTTACAGTATTCGTTTTTAATTTTAATAGTATTTCCATTTAATTGACTTTGGTAATTCCTTCGTGCAACATTAAATTAATCTCTGCTGCATAAGTGAAATGAACTCGACACAAAATGCTTTCATTCTTCTTTTGGTGAGATATCAATCAGCAAGTGTTTTTCAGAACGCTTCAAAACGTAATGTGACTTTTAAGAATGAAGGGGTGTAATTTTGGTTTATGCATGCGCGTAAAATTAACGGTTCAATATTTTCCTCAAAACTTTGACTTTTTAAAATCTGATACTTATAAATTCCTATGCACTTTTCAGTTAAGGATCAAATAATTTTGAACACCATGATGCTTCAATATATAACAAACTGTTGAATATATAGCGAACAGTTACACTGTATCTTGCCAACTGATATATAGAATTAAACTTCGTCTTTCCAGCCTCCAAGGAAATCATCTGCCTGAACTTCCAGACTATCCAACTTATGCAGAAGACTACGAAAGTTTTTGGATGAAATAAATTTTATGTAGTCTTTCTAAACTAAATTGTTTTTACTTACGATTGTTTTCTTTATATGAAATATAAATGTAAAAACATTATATTATATAAATGTGGAGTTGAATAAAATATAAATGTACAGAAGAGTTTTGAGGTTATAGAAAAATGTTTTGATCTTTTCAGTGCTTTATAACTTATAAAAACAAAAATATTTCTCTCTTATGAAATTATCAGCCATGAAATCTGCGTCAAATATCATCTTTTAAATTTTCTACACATACTTAGCAACCCACTTACTTCTGTAAGAATTGTAGAATACGGATGTTTGATGTACAATTTATAACAGGATTCGGAGGTTAAATAAGAATAGTTGTTATGTAATCCAAATGGGATTTGTTTGTAGTCTAAGATCCATATATTTTTTCTATAAGATTTTTTACATGGAGAACAATTTTGAGAGAAAGTCTGAACGTAAAAACATGATTAGGGTACCTTAATAAAGCTCTTGCTGTGTAGATGTGCCAGTCAAAGAGAAAAGAGTGATTGAGGCAAGGGATCTGGCGTGGACGACCGGCAAAATTACCTATGGGAGTATTGCCGGCGTGGACTACCGGCAAAATTACCATGCTTTAAGTCTATGAAAAAAGCATGCGCTCTAGCTTTTTTGTTTACATTTACTTTTATTGCTCGCACTCTGAACTTTTAAATTTTTGAAATACACACCATTTGTAATACATTTTTAATTGTTATTGCCCTTATCTGCATAAGGCGCTCATTTGAGTGTCACATTTGAAGTGCTCATGGTGTTCTTTGATCAATCTTATAGTGTTAATACTTAATCTATATATTAGTTCTATGATGGTTTTTCCCTTAGAGACCTATTTTGAGACAACGGTTGAACATAAAAATAAGGATTAGGAATCAATATAGAGGTATTTCAATAAATTTGTAACTTTTTTTTCAGTTATCTGAAGCTTACCTTTGTTACTTGATATGATTTTGTTCTTTTCAAAAACCATATATTTAGACGAGCTTATTCCATACTAATGATTAGCAATAATCTTCTATCAATGAATTCAAGTTGAAAAATGTCATTCCAGAAGCTGACGAGAAGTCTAAAAAGGTGCCATCACAGTTTTGCCAACAACACGGTTCGCCGCCAAGTTGCTTCATTGACACTAAACAAAATATTTTTCCCGGTGTTCAGGAATCAGAACTTGAGGTGGGAGACATCTGTGTTCGAATTTTTTTATCACTAAGAACCACACTTGGCTAGTCAGTTTGAGCGCCCGTGGAAATCAGTTTATTCAAAGACTGAAATGTTAAAGTTCTATGAGCATTGCACTCCGTAATTTAAAAAGTCTTTGTTATTCCGAAAATAAAATAAAATTGGCTCAATTTCGAGCAACTAGTAATAATAAAATTGGTAATCAAAGAAGAATTTTTATATAATATTTTTAAACTCTTATCTTTTAATAATTTCAACATTATGCAGTATTTATGTACTTTTTTAATTTAACAATATAACCAGCCCTTAAAATATAATATGAAAATTTAGAGCAATACCTTCCATCATTGAAACAGACTGATTAAAAATTAGTTATATATTTAAGCGTGACCTAAAATCTTATAAAATCTTGTTTGCCAATGCGGAGTACCTATCCATTAAGACATTATAGTCCGACCACGGAAGCAAGGTCCCTGAAAGCTGTTGCGCATGCGCGAGAAAAGCTAGTCTACTTAGAAAATAGGGGAAAACGTCATATTTTCGGATGTGTTTGTTTGAGAAATACGGAATGCATTTCAGACTGCTTTTTGTCCGCAATTTTAAAGTTATTTTTTAAAACTTTAGTTAATTTTTTAATTAATTTTTTAGTTAATTTTTTAGTTTATTTTTTAAAACTTAAGTTATTTTTTTTTGATCGAATATGTGAATAATAATTTCAAAATAATAAAAAGAAAGAAGCAAATCTATTTAAAAAATAGGAGTGTTAAAGGAGTGGATATTTTCGGATTACATCACAATCAAAATTATCTAAAGCTACGTTTTCGGTGGTTCTTTTTTTCTGACGTTTCCTCGGAGATTCAAATTTTGGAGTTTCTTCACCCTTTGCTTCTCGACGTATTCTTTTTATACTGGACATTGATATCCCGGTCATTTTACTAGCTCTCTTTGGGGATTGCGAAACTGGAACAATAACATTTCCTTCTAGTGCTTCTTTATCACACAATTTAATTACATTGTGCATTATACGTTTACAATCACTACGGAACGGCTTATTCCGAGCAGTCGTGTTGGGTAAAGGATGCATTAATTTTAATATAATAATCAAAATAACAGACAAGGAAAAAGCAAGCAAGCGCAGTTAGTAACTGATTCTAAAGAATGTCGAGAGAATACGAGACTTTTCCCCCTCCTTCCTAATCAGCCTTACCTTCAGCGTAAATAGAATCGTCTTGGCACTATGCCACCCGTGGTTCTTCGTACTGTGGTCGGACAGTAGTACATAATCCGAGAAAATCGTTGGTTGCTTTCAATGGGGCATTTTATAGGGGAACGAAAACCACCCCCTGGTGGAACTTCAAATTTAATTGAGCAACCCCAGAACCGATATCTGGGGGCACTCGTATTTTCACTTACCCTCCCTGACGTCATAGAAGGACTTTCCATTTTATGGATTTAACGTGGCCATATCCAGCCTAGTTCCGATGATATTTAAGGGGACTCACTACTCTTAAAAAATTAAAAACTTTCGATTTTTTGAAAAAATATATGTTAAAGCCTGATCATTTCTGAACAAATTAAAACAAACCGCATGAAAATATTCCTCTTATTTCCAGAGATATTGATATTCTAAATATTTAATTACTGATCAAGTTTATGGTAAGAAAAATTTTAAACTCATTCGTCTCAAAATGTATGTTTGCATCATTCCGCAGCTGATATCTCAAAAACCATGAAACATAATTCCATGAAATTTTTATCACTGCATAATCATGTTATTCTATTGCGTCTGAACTAGAATTATTGCAATCACTGCATATTTTGTTATTTTTTCACGGGTAAACTAATGCAAAAATTTAAGAAAATTTTAAGTATATTTTGAAAAGTTTTAAAAAAATTGAAAAAAAAATTTTTGATGTTCATTGTTTTAGTTCAATTGTATTTTTGAATTATTTATTTTAAATATAAAACAGGAATTATACATTTAAGTGTAAAATTAATTTCATAGTTCTGCGCGCAAGCCAGTATACAATAAAAATACTTAAAAAACAAGGTATATCTAAAGCATTTAAAAAAAAAATTATTTAAAATTATTTTGAGAGTTGAAAATTTGTTTAATAAAATAAATATATCAATTTATCAGATACATAAAATTTGGAAAAAATTGGGAGTAAATTGAAACAGTTACAAAGAGTCAAAAAGTATGAAAATATGCCTTATTTACTCGACTTAAGAGTCGTGATTCCGTTAATGGTGCTCGTCAGGATTCGAACCGAGCAACCCCAGCCTGAAGCCTAAACGTAGTACCGCTAAGCTAACTGGAGCCCAAAGAAAAAAATTTCTAATATAAAACCTGTAATTAATTTATATTATGTAATCCTGAACACAGTGTTTAGATTACTTTCTGTTAAATGTAGTTTCCATCCACTATTTGCAACATTTCGTTTTGGATTGTATAGTACACAAACAGTTTATTACAAAAGTAGGTTCAATTTTTTTCAATTCCTACTATTAGTTCACACTCTCTCTATATATATCTTGTTCAAATTTTCAATCGTTAATAAAATACTTTTTATTCATCCACTCAAGTTCAAATACATTCTTTTAAACTTGTAGTGGATGACACTTGATGTTAATACAGTTTTTTCAAATATTAATTCATTAATTAAATTTAATTAATCAATTTTAGTTTTAGACCATATATATCTTGTTCAAATTTTCAATCGTTAATAAAAGTACTTTTTATTCATCCACTCAAGTTCAAATACATTTTTTAAACTTGTAGTGGATGACACTTGATGTTAATACAGTTTTTTCAAATATTAATTCATTAATTAAATTTAATTAATCAATTTTAGTTTTAGACCATATATATCTTGTTCAAATTTTCAATCGTTAATAAAAGTACTTTTTATTCATCCACTCAAGTTCAAATACATTTTTTAAACTTGTAGTGGATGACACTTGATGTTAATACAGTTTTTCAAATATTAATTCATTAATTAAATTTAATTAATCAATTTTAGTTTTAGACCATATATATCTTGTTCAAATTTTCAATCGTTAATAAAAGTACTTTTTATTCATCCACTCAAGTTCAATTACATTTTTTAAACTTGTAGTGGATGACACTTGATGTTAATACAGTTTTTTCAAATATTAATTCATTAATTAAATTTAATTAATCAATTTTAGTTTTAAACCAAGAGCGTCTCTTGCTCTTGAATAGTAATTTCCCTCTTGTTACTGTGTAAACGGTAGCACTGCGGTATCGCGGGCTTCTCCCGTCCTATATGTTGCGAGATCGAATCCCCAACCTGACAAACTTTTTCTCTCTCTTCCCCCCCCTCCTAATCTCGCACAGTAGGCAAGGTTCTGGCAGGCAATCCTTTTTTTCAATTCCTACTATTAGTTCACATTCAAATTTTTCTTTGTTGACCTAAGTAGGAATTGACTTTAAAATTTTTTTTTATATATTACTTGTTTTTTATAAAATTACTTGCTAATGGTTTTTTGAGCTTCTTGATAACTTATTAACCTTATGATCAAGACATCCGTTTCTAGAATATTTATAAAAAAAGCCAAGCAAGAGTAATGAAAAGGAATTTACTTTTTAATTATGTTTGGCTATTATAATGATTTTATAATAACATTTTTAAGTTGCGCACTCAAGTGCGCAACTTTTTACATTTTTTTTGCATGTTTTTGCATTTTGTACTCATTAAAAAAGAAATTTTCCAAAATAAAATTATAAAAACACTATAAAGTTCCATTATTTTTTTAAGTTTTAGAATTACTTTTATCCGGTTTAGCTATTATCATTTTTATTTTTAAAATTAAAAAATAGATAGTTTTTTTATGATGTTTAATACTATAAAATCATGGATGAAGGATTTCAACTTAATGGAAGTATAATTCATTTTAAGGGAAATTATTTTTTTTCCTTTCGGCCAGAAGCGGCTTTTAAAAACTTTTTAAAAGAGCTTAATTCAATATTACAATCAAGATTATGAAAGAATTTATTACAATTCAGATATCTGATAACATAAGCGATCTCAGAAAAATATTTTTTATCAAGGTCTGAGCTTTAATAGCTTGCCAGATCTGTGGAACCTTTTAGTTACAAATGATACATAATCTAGTCATCATGGGTGAATCATTATTAAATCTTTATTAAAATGACAACTGTCGTTTAATATCATAAAACTCATGTGTATTTACCTTCATTTATTACAATCTTTCTACAATTATTGTTGTATTTTGAAATTTGTTCTGAATTAATTTTAAAGGAAATTAAAAACTAAGGATTTTTGCGTTCATAGAGGATTTCAGGACACTATAGAAGCTTAGTTAATCATTGTTATTAAAATTTTCAGTATGTTTAACTCATATACTATTTAATCAAAATTCTTATATTTCCTTAAAGATCTTTAGTCAGTATAGCATTTTGTGTTAATTTTGAATCCTGCATTTAATATGTTCCTTTTGTAAAATATTCATTTTAATACATAAAGAAAGTACTTTTGACTGACTTTCGTATACATTAATGGGAATTACTAAGAAACTGTAAATATTTTGCAGTCATATATTTTATCTTTCTTTCTAATGAATTGTGCGGGTTTTTTTCATTTAGTTTTGAAAAACTCTCTTCAGTTTGAAATGGATTCGTTATCCCCTGTAAGATATTACAAGGGATACCGAATTGAGATTTCCTAAGAGATTATCAGTTATTATTGCATCTCGTGTTTGTCTGACATACTGTATTTAACGCGGTTACTATTTATTCATCTTAATGCTAATGCAAAATATTCGTTCTTGTTTTTCTTTCCTATAATTCTTATGTTTATATCAGAGAAAGTGTAAATATGTTCAGTATTATAATTTATATATTATTTCTGCTTCATTGCATGTTTCTCGATTTAATTTAGATGTCAAAACCTTATATGAATGTGTTACTTTTCGAAATATTTGGAAATGGGAAGTATATTTATTTATCACAATTTTTAAATTTCCTTTATACAGAGGCTGTTCACACATTTTTTAGACGATGTATATTGTATTCACAAAACTAAATTACATAAAATTCTTGTGTTTTAAATGTTCTATTTGACATCCCTTATTCTGAACTATCTTTCGACACCGAAATTTCCAGGATAATAATGCCTTTTGAAGTGTCAGAAGAGGTATTCTATACCATTCCTCCTGAACAGCTTTCCAGAGTCCTGTAAGTGTTTTGGGACGACGTTTGGATAATGCAGATTTTAAAAGTCCGAAAGCACAAAAATCCATAAGTGATACATCGGGAAATTTAGTAGGGATATCAGTGAAGGGTATGGCCTTGATACCAGTTTTTTGTTCCATTTCTTTTAGGAAATTTACAGTGGATTTTGATGTGTGACTGCTAGCTTTGTCCTGATGGAGTCTCACGGATTGATGGCACTGTGGGTAAAGCGATGGTATTTCATTCAGAAAAGTTGGCGATAAAATATGTTCCTGATAGTATTTGGAGTTAATCTTGAGGCTCGAATTTGACGTTTTTTTCCTTTCTTGTTGACGATATTACCTATCGACGCTTTAGATATCACAAAACCATGACTCTCACTTCGTTTTTGGATAACGGAGTATGCATATTTCTCTTCGGAAAGAGCAAAAATGTAGCCTTCGAACCACTGCTTTGTTAAAAACGCCATTTTGAATAAAAACAAAACTTTCAAGCCGCAGACGATAATTTTGACTTTTAAAAACATAGTACAATATCAATTATTTCTTTTGCAGCAAACGATTTTTTATTACCGCTTACCAAAATCGTCTAAAAAATGTGCGAACAGCCTCTGTATATGTAGTATTTTATTTTGAGTGCTATGAATTTTTCATTTAGGATAATCATTTTTTTTACTTATTGAAAAAACATTCTTTATAATGAAAGTATAATATTTAATAAAAAACAAATTTGCTTGATGGGCTCTTGAAAAATTATTATGATTTGTTAAAATGGGCAGTTTATTTATTTTATCGAAGTCTATAAAACCACCTTACTCGCATAGTATTGCATTTTGCATATGTAATTCATCCTGCATTCCAGGTAATCCTTTTCGTGATTTATTCGATACGCATTCTTAACATTAATGATTTAAGTTTTTGTAAATAAGGTACTTTAATATCACATGCAAATTATTACTAAAAAGTGGACTGCATCACTGATTTTTTTTTAAATACCTTTACATTCGCTATACTACATTTTGTATTTCTTCTGCTTCCTGCATAACGGATTATTCTTTTTATGGTTTATGCAACACGCGTTCTCTCTTACTTTTAGTTACTTGAACGGACATGCTCCATTAAAAGATCAGGTAACCCCGATATAACATTACATTCCTAAATCACTATTTCGCTTTAACATGTTTCGAAAACACGGGGAATCCGCGTACGATGTTGGAACAATCCACCCACAAGATTTAAATCACCCCAAATGCTGAAATAATATTCTTACTACCGAACACAACTTCATTACTTAAGCCGCTAGATCAGGGAATTATAAGCTACATCTGAAATTTATTACATCGGGCAGTCGTCGCAATGGGTTTTCAATTAAATCGACGAGATATCTATCGCTGTAATGGAGGCATCGAGACACGTATCAATTTCGGACTGTATTAATTTCATACCTTTATCCACTAAAGAAATAAAACCGTCTAGATTTAACGCCTGTTGGAAAAATATACGTTCGGAGTCAATTTAAAACGGATATCTAATTAAACGAGCAGAAAACAGAATCGATATGATAGTAGAACGTGCTAATATGAATCCTGAATACATTCAAAAGACTTATTGGTATTAGGTGAAGAGGATGATGAAGCAAATTTGGTGGAAATGGCATCTGAGAGAGACCAAATAATTTCAGAGATCGATAGCAGATATAGAAACGCTGAATCTGAAAATTTTACTATAAAAAGGGACACGGGATGGCATAAACTTAGTAAAAAAATTGAGTTCCATTTTCTAAATGGAGATCCCTTCTCTAAAAGAAGGGGGAAATTTAAGAGAGAACTTTACCAAATACATACAACGAATTTAGATCAACGGACAAAGGTCGACGCAAACAAACGAACATAACTTTACAAAATTCATACAATGAATTTAGATCAACGGACAAAGATTACCGCAAACAAACGAACATAACTTTACAAAATTCATACAACGAATTTAGATCAACGGACAAAGATCGACGCAAACAAACGAACATTACAAAATTCATACAACGAATTTAGATCAACGGACAAAGATCGACGCAAACAAACGAACATAACTTTACAAAATTCATACAACGAATTTATATCAACAGCCAATGATCGACGCAAACAAACGAACATAACTGTACAAAATTCATACAACGAATTTATATCAACGGACAAAGATCGACGCAAACAAACGAACATTACAAAATTCATACAACGAATTTAGATCAACGGACAAAGATCGACGCAAACAAACGAACATTACAAAATTCATACAACGAATTTAGATCAACGGACAAAGATCGACGCAAACAAACGAACATAACTTTACAAAATTCATACAACGAATTTATATCAACAACCAATGATCGACGCAAACAAACGAACATAACTGTACAAAATTCATACAACGAATTTATATCAACGGACAAAGATCGACGCAAACAAACGAACATTACAAAATTCATACAACGAATTTAGATCAACGGACAAAGATCGACGCAACCAAACGAACATAACTTTACAAAATTCATACAACGAATTTAGATCAAAGGACAAAGATCGACGCAAAAAAAAGAACATAACTTTACAAAATTCATACAGTGAATTTAGATCAGCGGACAAAGATCGACGCAAACAAATGAACATAACTTTACAAAATTCATACAACGAATTTGGATCAATAGACAAAGATCGACGCAAACAAATGAACATAACTGTACAAAATTCATACAACGAATTTATATCAACAGCCAATGATCGACGCAAACAAACGAACATAACTGTACAAAATTCATACAACGAATTTATATCAACGGCCAAAGATCGACGCAAACAAACGAACATAACTATTTTTTTTTAAGAAGAGACAGGAAATCCAGATACTGCATAAGAATACTCAGAATATGAGGACATACTTTTATTTAAAAAACATCCTTATTTAATGCTGTTTTAGCAGTGAGAAAGAACAAATTATTATGCAATATAAATAAATATATGACACTTTAGATCAATTCTTGACTGTTTCAATAAACATATTTTCTTAAGTGATAATAAAATATTATAACTTTCTATTTAATATTTAGAACCTAATCATCCTTATTTTTACTAGTTATTAATTTTCTACGAATTCACACAACAAGGTATTTTTTAGGAGTCCTGCGAAAGTGTTATACCTAGGTTACTTGTATTACACATCATCCTTTTGCGAGATGAAACGACTGTGTAAATAAGAATATACTCTCTGAATCTAAACTAGATCTGCTATATTCAACGCTCAGACACACACACACCCACTTCAGCATAGATCCCCTTCTCCAGTCTCGTCTCATGGCTTGCAGACTCAGAATTTACATATCGGAAAACAGGAGACGCGATCCTAACTAGATCCAGTAATCATTGGCACGGAATGCATTATCAGCAGAATTGTATCTGAATTTGTTTAGCATTTTATTCGGAATCCTCGAAAAATTTGTTATAGCGGTGAATGTACCTCCGAATCTTCGTTTTGAATAAGGGGATATATATTCAATCCTAGAAAACTTCGCAGAGATGGGATTATAATAACAAGCGCATATATGTGCTTATATAAAATTTTATTTCTTGTCGAGTTTATACTTAAAAATACAAGCAGTATCCGGTCTACTGGGCTGAAATCCCTGCATAGTAGTACATTTTATTTCCCCGTTTTAAAATATATTTCTGTATTTTACTGTAATTTCTATATCTATAAACTTTACTTTTAAAAATTGTACCTATGAGGTAGTGAGACACTAATAAGCCGCAACTATCAAATCTTGCCTAATGGAGAATCATTTTAAGGAGACTGTGACCTTTCGAAACGCATAGCAAAGTGAATGAGCATAATGCTCAGTAGTACCTGCATATAGCACACATGTACATGCATCCTAAATTGGAGATCTCCCGCGTTACATTTTATCATAGTTAAAAAATTATGTACAAAAACTTTTATTTTATGTCTTAAATACCATAATCTCAATTAGAAAAATGACTGCCTGTTAGATGTGTAACATGTGTCTTGTGCCTTCTGTTGATCATATTCTTTTCAAATTAATATTTAAATTTGTATATACAAAATTAAATTAATGCTAGCAAGTGCAACTTTAATACATATATAATTTGTGTAAAATTTTTCCATGTTCACTAATGGTGGCCGGGGCAAGTAAATAGGTCGTGGCTGCAATGTCCTCCAAGTTCTCAAATTGATCTTTGAAGGTGCGGGGTCAAGTGTTCCTGTCTCGTCACTTGACTCGGTTCAAAATTACGGTACCGATGTTCTTCGAGGTCAAGTCAGACTTTAGCCCTAGTGTTACCTCGCCTTAAAGTGAAGCTGATTACTACCCTTCGCCAAGGATCTACGATTAGAGGACCTGGGTCCTTTGGACTTGGTGTAGGTTTTCCTACACCAAGGGGATTTGGAGCAACAACGCAAAATTGTAGACTCTATTTGAGGGTTGATATCAGTTTTAATTAGAAAAAGCATTGTTCGAACGAGATTAAAAACCTTTTAAATAAACTACCTTAAAAATTACTATAAAAACAAAATTTTACTCAAGGAGAGAGAAAATACCATGTAAATAAAAATTCTCTCATATACTGGAAAAGAAATGAACAATTTAACAAATGTTATTTTAGAAATTTTAAATTTTGTAACCAAAAATATATTTAATAGTTTACGACTCACAATATTTTGATCATGAGTATTTTGGCTGATTGTTAGGAATATAACAAAAGTTTCAATCGCGTTCGTTCGAAATGAGAGACAAAAAATAGTTTGAAAGTCCACTGCTCCCCGAATGCCATAAATACTTTGTAAGTTTTTTTTTCTGGTTGTTGGTTGATTTTTTTTGTTTGTAGAGCACGAGTGACATATTACATTATAAGAGAACTAAAAAGAACGGAAACTATTAAGATTAAACCTTATTTCGAGCATTTAGAAACCCCCATAACCACAGACAAACACGTACATACTCTGGTACTGAATATCGAGCGCCGGTCTAGCCAGCATTAAAGTGTAGTGGTGCTTAAACGTGCTCGATGGGAACTATGTGAATTCCTGAAAACTCCATTCTTCAGCTCGTCGAGATATGTCTTGCTGTAATGCACTTACTTATAGGTTAAGGGTTTCCTTTCTCTTACTAATTATATTAGACAAGAATATTAAAGTTTCTCAGTATCTTACTTTTGTGAATGAAACATGTCTCATAGGATGAAAATGATTTCGTGGGAATTACAGATTTCTTGTTTGGCTAATGTTAGTCAGATGGAATATTCAATTGTGTTAATGGGAGTTCTTCAAAGGACGTAGAAGTGATGAGTCTCTTTAGAACGAATTTCAGTTTATCAAAATTTTCTGCAGAATCATGAAACAACTTCAAGGAAACAACTTTAAAAATGTTACAAATTTTCAATTAATTTGTTCCTAGGTGAGTTTTTGAAGTGACATTATTTTTCAGGTGATGTCCTATTGAGATTATATATTGGTATAATTAAGGTGATATTTTGAATTCATAGTGATATATTTTGAGATAATGTTGTAATATTTTCCTATTTTGCTTCAAGTCATCAGTGATATAATATTGTACAACTCAAGAATTTTTGTGTAACTTGAAAAATTGTAAACTGTGTATTTTTAAACCACTGCTCCAAGTCTTACAGAACAGAAAGAATTAATCCAGGGGTTGTTAAGGAAACGGTTGATTTTAATTAAGGGGTTTTTCACTGGAACCTGTTGTGTAGAGAGACGTCCCTACTCAGCATGTTTTTCAGTCTACTGATGTAATGTTTTTTGATCGTAGGGGTTGTTGCCACAGGGAATTAGCTACTCCTTGTGTGCACGCCTTCAAGGGGGGGGGGAAGTTGTCGGACTTAAGCTGGAACGAAATAATTACCTTAAAATCAAAGGGGGCTTCGAGTTTATCTATTATCATAAAGCGCAGGAAATGCGATAGAATCAGATCCTCTGAGAGCGAAGTGTGTGTTTTCCCAACTTAGAGGAATTATTTTTAGAACGGGGTACAGGGAATTAGCGCGTGGCGGCCTTCAAACATCTATTTTGAATCTCTACGCAGGCGCAAAAAGAGTACGTGTGGAACTTGACCATGAAAAAGTACGCAGATCGCGGGAGTTTTTCGATGACACTGGGCGCGTAATGGTATGCTCAGTCGCCAGAAAGAAATGGCGAACAACAATTATATTTCGCTTGGAACGGTGGTTATTTCGACATTGAAGAAATAAAGTGGACTACATTATAACTATGCATTATGTATCGGACTACCTTATTTCCCACTCGCCACCAGGATTAAGAGTTGACTGCAACATCATTTAATTAGTACGGGCGTGATCTGAAGCCTGTCATGCATATATATATATATGTATATATATATGTATATATATATGTATATATATATATATATATATATATATATATATATATATATATATATATATATATATATATATGCAACCCCCTTAATGGCCGTTCTTACAAAGGGAGTATCAAATTTCCTGTTCTAAAGAGGGAATCGGAAAAATAGGTCCCTTAAGCTAAGGGTTAAACACTGTTTCTTTTCTTTTATATTCCTTTAAAAATAATAGATATTCCTTTTATTAAGTTGTTTGATTAATTGGTTCATCAGTATGTCATAAGTGTACTGTCGCATACCAAATTTACCTTAATAATTAACGTTCCATTATGCTATAAATAGTACATTACTGCAGTTTTTATCATAGTTTTAATTTCATCAATTGACGTTTCTACATCTGGAGTTAATTGTTATTTAACATATTCTTCTTTAACGATGCTAATAAATAGAAAGATAAATATTTTTCATTTTTCTACATTTGTTATTGTTAATTTTTCTATTGATTTCGTTTTGTTACTTATATCCCATATTCACTTCTATGAAGTGCGTTAAGTTATTCTCATCATACTATAAATAGAATTTTGGTTTTTCAAATAATCTGTAAATCTTTTATTACTCAATTTTTTTTCATTTTGTTAGATAACATTTTCTAAATTTAGATTAATTTCTATTGTGCAAACTTTCCTTGCAACAAAGTTTTTTAGTGAAACTATGCATAATTTTGTAGGCTTTTGTTAAAAGAACAATCTTTTGTTAGCATTAAACGGTTTTTCTTTTATGTGAAATGAATTAACTTAGACTATTTGTCTTTCATTGTACTATGAATGGTAGTAAAGTTGAAAATTATTCATTTATTTATTTTATTAGATTAATGCAACTGATATTTCTACAACTTATGTCTGTCGATTTAAGTCTACTTTTACATAATTTAACAAATTTATTTATAAAGAAATTTTCAAGTTCGAAAAGACGAATAATTTTACAGTTTTTATTTTTTGCTGTTCTATTTATGTTGTTTTTAGGTTTAAACACACTTTTTTTCCATTTTGGGATATGCATTTACATGAACTATTATTGTTGCATTATTCTATATAAAGAAAGTTGTTAAGTTTCTCTTCTTTTTAAGGGGGTCAGGGACACATTTTGAAAATTTTTTTTATTTATTCAGTTAAAATTTTGAATATTTTTGTGAAGGTTAACCATATAATTTGTAAACAAAATCATACCATAAAACTTCTCAAAAAGTTTTTTAAATTTTTTTTAATTTAAAAATTTTAACAAAAGTGGGGTAATTTAAAATCGTTATAACTCGAAATATTATTTGTAAAGTTTCAAATTCTTTTCCTTTAATTAAACAGAAATATTTAAGTTTTAATTTTGATTCACCATTTTTTTAAATATTAATTTTTAAAAAAAATAAAAACATTTAGATTAAAAATTACGAAAAAAATTATGTAACTTATTTTTAAAAATCATATTTTCAAAAATAAATATTTTTTTCGAATTTGCTGAATCAAAATTAAAGTAAAATAGTTGAAAAAGACATGTTCCAAGTTTCAACTCTCTATGTTTAAAAGTTCTTGACTTATAACAATTTAAAGACGAGAAATGGGGAAAAAACCCATCATGCAAAAAAACGCACTTACAGGTTTAAACAACGATTGGCTAGTATTAGAATGTTGCAAGAAAAAATAATAATTTCTCCTGTTCTAATTAAGATTGAAATATGATTTAAACGTCATTTTAAGCGCAAAAGAACACGAAAATTTTTAATGCAGTAAAGTTTTTTTCGAAAATTCAAAAAATTTTGTGTCCTGGACCCCCTTTAATTTTATGAAGTTATATTTCTTGAATTGCCGGCCGGGTGGTGCGGTGGTTTCGCCCACCTGAGAAACTGGGCATTCTCTTTCAACGTTAGGTTGTGGATTCGATTCCGCTTGTCCGAGAACAAGGATATGATTAGGGTGCTAAGTTGGCTCATAGTCCTATAGAGTGCTCGCATAATAATGAAGCTAAATTCATGGTGTGGATGGGCGAATGTTGCAATAGACCAACTAACTGCCTACTGCGTTGGAAACAAAGTTTCTAGAATTTCAGGTTGATTTCGATATAATAAATTTCAGTTATAACAAAGATCTTAACTCACACAATGTACATATTTTTTAAATGTTATTTTAGCTTTAATTTTAGAACTAAGGTGCTGTTCTTTTCAAATGCGGTTAAATCGTGGATCGTCATGTCATTTTATGTTTGTTTTGCTATATTTTAAGTTGCACCCATATTTGGCGCCGCATCGCTGCAGTTGGCGACCATATCATGGTCTACATATTAGCAATTTTTCTTTCATTGACTAAATTTCAAGCAAAATTTTACAATAGATATTACGGTATTGATGGGTCAAAGACATCGAAAGAGTCTTTAAATTCTTGACAAAATCAATCAAAATATAGAAGATAATATATTAAGGTAAAATGGAAATTTACCAGATTATAAATAGCAAGACGCTGAATCAAAACCACAAAAATTGCTGCCAAAATTTTTTAAAGTTTTTCAGAAGGTCCTACATACAAACAACGAAGATTGTTTTCAAACACGGAGATGAATGCTCTCAGTTCAAAACCCATTTTTCCCTATGGACAAAACTAGGATAATCATCCAGATCGTTGAAGGAAAAGGAACGAATCGCAAACAATATATGACGAGAACAAACACGACAATCGATGCAATACTTTCCATATTCTACGAAAGGGAATCTATAGCTACTTCCATTTATAGTTCTTTATGGTAGAATTGATAAAATAAAATCTGAGAATGCAACCATTTTACAAGTTAGGGGACAAAATGGGCGAGAAGTTTTAACAGCACCTTGGTGGATAGTCAAAATCTGTAGCAAACATTTATTTATTTATTTATTTATTTTTACTGCTAGTGTTTAGTTAGTTATAAATAGTTTAGTTAGTTATACGTTTTCACTCTTGTGGAAAGAGTAAACAAGAAAAACCGACGTTTCATTTTATTTTAAATCGAAGAGTTTACTTTATTTTTTCTAATTTTATGGATATTAAGAAGTTAATTTCTATCTTACAAATTTTGTTTAAAGCAATAACTAATTTAAGGGGACAGTAGACTTTCAAAATTGTGTAATTTGTCCAAAAATTCGATTTTTTTTATTTTATTGAATTGTGAAACTACGGACGAGTAGGAATGTGTTGCAAAAAGAATTTTTAATTTCTGTGTTTACTTTCCTAGTTATAGGAATTTGTATTTCATTTAGATATTATGTGGTTACTAATAGCAATATCTTTAAATATGTTTTTCTCAAAATAAAAATGTTCATGTCATACAAATATTCACACTGCTCCAGGCGCATTTCTAATTATCGTATTGCTTTGAAATTTACGTTTTATATACTTAACTGTATATCAAATAAATCTTATTGAAAAAAATTATGCTTCGTAGCCCAGAATTTCTTAATTTTGTACTTGAAGAGATGATTTATAGGTAATTTGCGTAATAAAAAGTGTGTTTTCACTATTATTATTTTTTTCTCTTTATATTTTTAATGAATGCTTAAAATAAGCAATAAGTTTCATTGTTAGTTCTTTAAGGTATCCTGTGAATAAAAATTACCATATTATATGCAAAAGAAATGCGCATGGAACATTTTTAATTAGACCAATTTTTGATATAATTAATAATTCATAATTCATAAATTATTAATATTTCATCTTTAAATTTTAACCATTTTTACATATCTATGGTACTAATCACATATTCAAATTTCAAGCAAATCCATTCAAAACAAAAAAAAAGTTAGGTTTGAAGATCCACTGTCCCCTTAACAATTTTTATTTATTTTTTTGGAGGGGGTTATTAGTTTTATTTTGTTAATTAGAACCATCCATTTGTATTTGCCAAATGCATCACTTTAAATAAATGATGCTTCACCGTACGACAAAAAGTATTTTAGGTTCGTTTTTAAACCTTTTTTTTTATTTTATAAGACTATGTTTCTAAAACTTGATTAATTTCAGTCTAAGGATTTTTATTTATAGCGAACATTGTAAAGGTAACAATCCAAATATATGTTTTCTTTTCGTGTGCCCCTTCCTGGGCTTCAGAAGTGCGACTCTAATTGTTTTTTCATCAGTCAAATGTTTTAGCTATTTATACATTTTTACTCCTTCGATGAGAATTGACTTGAATATGTTTTTTTAACATAGGATTACGTTCCTCCATAAAGAAGGTCCTTCGGAAAGCAAAATTTGAGACGCTAAAACCGTCTGTCCATCCGTTCTCGCGAGTTATAATTTTGTCAGCGTGCTAAATTCAGTCTGTATCGCTTCGACAAGCAGTAAAGAGTTAAACAGAAAAGTACCAAAATGTGTTAAAATTTTGACATACATATATGTCATGTACGTATGTATATATATATACATACGTACACACATATATGTATATATATATATATATAGATAGATAGATAGATAGATACATATATGTATAAAACATACATACATATACACATACAAAAGAGTTAAGCAACGATACGTAATCCTACGTTAATAACCCGCGGTAGTTTCGTTAGAAGAGACTACCTGATTCTTTTTTACATTTTATTAGATCACATTTCGAAAACTAGAATTATAGCTATTTAAGACAGTTTCTAAGTAGAACAATATCCCTTTTTAATTTTTATTTTACATAATTTTTACTTACTTAATCTTTGTTGTGTGTGCGCTCCCGAACAGACTTTATCTTTCTGCGCGAAGCATTAATGTCCAGTACTCCTGGAAAATGCGTTCAAAATGATATCGTTCTTATCTCGGTAACTCGTTAACATTGAGTCATTTCAGTTCAGTGAAAGATATTACTAGTTACTACTTATTAGTTTTAACTACCTATTGATTTCCAAAATACTAATCATCCTCTCCTCCTCTAAGATAAAAAAAAATATCCCCGAGATACTGGCATTATCTAACAGCCAACCTCCAGACGTCTGAAAAAGCAAGAAAGAACGTGCATTTTACAACTCATATTATTAACTCATTACACCGGAACAAGAAAGAAATTTTGTTTCAAAGATATATTAACCTTATACAACCCCCAAATCGATTACGTGCCTGAAAAAAAAGCACAGTTTTCATTAGTGCATTTTGTCTAAAAAAATACAGGACTTCACAAAAAAAAGAGTATGAAAACAAAGAATACGCACATAATTAAACAGGTAATTTAGCTAAAGTGTTTGGCATGAAAAAATAGATTTTGAATCCAAAAAATTTTTTGGGACAAAAAAAGAGCAAATTGTTTGCAGTTTCTCCTCATAGTTTATCATCAAAAACAAGAGATTTCAGTGAACGGGATGCGTAAAAAAAAACAAACAGAAAATGACTAATTTTTATTCATGGAAGGGAAGTTTTAGCACGCATATATATATTATGGCTCAAAGGGAACAGAAAATTACCCTTTTATTTTTAACGATGTTACAGCGAATCCAATTATTTCCATCTTCACCAAGAATGTATAAAAGAATTATGAGATCATTTGCATGAGAGTGCTTTTTAGAGGGGGGAAAGTGTCTTATAACATCACATTATACCGTTGTGGAACATTTACTTAAGACTTTTTTTTCTTAAAGTTACATCATGCAAATAGTTATAATCAGTACAATCTGACGTTGCAAACATGTGTGCATTATTACAGCATAACTCACTAAAATGAGAGTTTCTTGCATCTTCAGTTTTGACGTTAAGTATTTAACGAGCAACAAAATGCAATTTATAGTTCAATCTATATCGCAGCTTCAGGATCTCTGAGAAAATTATTCAACAATTTTTTCAGACGTAAGTTAGCTTGAAATACTTTTAAATGAGAAAAAAATGTATATTTGTATAAGAAATGTGAAGAGGTATTGATGTTTAAAATACTTAAAAATTGACTAATAACCGATAAATATTTGACTTAAAAGCTTGGTTCGAATTTTATGTTTAAAATTTATTTTTATATAAATATTAAAATAAATACTATTAAAGATCAAAGAAGTTCTTTAAAATGTTTAAAAATTTGTTAGTCCATACCATTCAAATGGAAAATATTGTGACAGGTTGGATTTACTACAAGTGGAATTCTTTAGTATCTCCACATAAATATTTCCTACACAGTATTAAAAACAACTTTCCCCTATTTAATGGTAAAATTATTCAACCACGGCTAGTTGAGAAAGTTCACTTTAGTCTGAAACGGCTTTAGATTTTTGATGTAAATCTGCAAGATAATTATTATCATTTAAAACTCAAGAATGGTCGACGATTCTTAAATAAATGGAGTGATAGAAAGAGCAGAAATTTTGAAAACGAGTTTATTACCATTGATAAAATTTTTAGTGTAATACTCGTTAAGTTTATGTATCAGAAAGTACTTTCATTAAATCCTGAAATAGTTTAAATTTATTGACAATAATTCAAATAGTATGATTTAGAATAAACCGTAAAAGGGGAAGTGCTCAGTTATAAGTTAAGAAAAATGTAAAAAGAAAAGATTTATATTTTAATTTTGGATCTTTACCCATTTAAATAGTTTTAATAACATGAGTGATTCTAAAACACATCAAATTGTACATGCAGCACCGTCTTACAATATCAGGGTGGACTGTAAACTTTTTTTTAACCTACGCAGACTTCAGCATTTTTTACCATCGTCTATCATGAATTATGGTACAAAATTTAGAGGGCTTGAAGATGACAAAATGCATAGACCACGCCCTCGTGGGCGAAGCCAATTGTCAATATATATACGCCTCCCAGCGTACCAAGTAGCTTTCAGCATTTTTGACCCTCGTCTATCATGAATTATGGTACAAAATTTAGAGGACTTGAAGATGACCAAATGCATAGACCACTCCCTCGTGGGCGAAGCCAATTGCCAATATATATACACCTCCCAGCGTACCAAGTAGCCTTCAGAATTTATAACCCTCGTCTATCATGAATTATGGTACAAAATTTAGAGGACTTGAAGATGACCAAATGCATAGACCACTCCCTCGTGGGCGAAGCCAATTGCCAATATATATACACCTCCCAGCGTACCAAGTAGCCTTCAGAATTTATAACCCTCGTCTATCATGAATTATGGTACAAAATTTAGAGGTCTTGAAGATGACAAAATGCATAGACCACGCCCTCATGGGCGAAGCCAATTATCAATATATATACACCTCCCAGCGTACCAAGTAGCCTTCAGCATTTTTTACCCTCGTCTATCATGAATTATGGTACAAAATTTAGAGGACTTGAAGATGACCAAATGCATAGACCACTCCCTCGTGGGCGAAGCCAATTGCCAATATATATACACCTCCCAGCGTACCAAGTAGCCTTCAGAATTTATAACCCTCGTCTATCATGAATTATGGTACAAAATTTAGAGGTCTTGAAGATGACAAAATGCATAGACCACGCCCTCATGGGCGAAGCCAATTATCAATATATATACACCTCCCAGAGTACCAAGTAGCCTTCAGCATTTTTTACCCTCGTCTATCATGAATTATGGTACAAAATTTAGAGGGCTTGATGATGACAAAATGCATAGACCACTCCCTCGTGGGCGAAGCCAATTGCCAATATATATACACCTCCCAGCGTACCAAGTAGCCTTCAGAATTTATAACCCTCGTCTATCATGAATTAGGGTACAAAATTTAGAGGGCTTGAAGATGACAAAATGCATAGACCACTCCCTCGTGGGCGAAGCCAATTGCCAATATATATACACCTCCCAGCGTACCAAGTAGCCTTCAGAATTTATAACCCTCGTCTATCATGAATTATGGTACAAAATTTAGAGGTCTTGAAGATGACAAAATGCATAGACCACTCCCTCGTGGGTGAAGCCAATTGCCAATATATATACACCTCCCAGCGTACCAAGTAGCCTTCAGCATTTTTGACCGTCGTCTATCATGAATTATGGTACAAAATTTAGAGGGCTTGAAGATGACAAAATGCATAGACCACGCCCTCATGGGCGAAGCCAATTATCAATATATATACACCTCCCAGCGTACCAAGTAGCCTTCAGCATTTTTTACCCTCGTCTATCATGAATTATGGTACAAAATTTAGAGGGCTTGATGATGACAAAATGCATAGACCACTCCCTCGTGGGCGAAGCCAATTGCCAATATATATACACCTCCCAGCGTACCAAGTAGCCTTCAGAATTTATAACCCTCGTCTATCATGAATTATGGTACAAAATTTAGAGGTCTTGAAGATGACAAAATGCATAGACCACTCCCTCGTGGGCGAAGCCAATTGCCAATATATATACACCTCCCAGCGTACCAAGTAGCCTTCAGCATTTTTGACCCTCGTCTATCATGAATTATGGTACAAAATTTAGAGGGCTTGAAGATGACAAAATGCATAGACCACGCCCTCATGGGCGAAGCCAATTATCAATATATATACACCTCCCAGCGTACCAAGTAGCCTTCAGCATTTTTTACCCTCGTCTATCATGAATTATGGTACAAAATTTAGAGGGCTTGATGATGACAAAATGCATAGACCACTCCCTCGTGGGCGAAGCCAATTGCCAATATATATACACCTCCCAGCGTACCAAGTAGCCTTCAGAATTTATAACCCTCGTCTATCATGAATTAGGGTACAAAATTTAGAGGGCTTGAAGATGACAAAATGCATAGACCACTCCCTCGTGGGCGAAGCCAATTGCCAATATATATACACCTCCCAGCGTACCAAGTAGCCTTCAGAATTTATAACCCTCGTCTATCATGAATTATGGTACAAAATTTACAGGTCTTGAAGATGACAAAATGCATAGACCACTCCCTCGTGGGCGAAGCCAATTGCCAATATATATACACCTCCCAGCGTACCAAGTAGCCTTCAAAATTTATAACCCTCGTCTATCATGAATTATGGTACAAAATTTAGAGGGCTTGAAGATGACAAAATGCATAGACCACGCCCTCATGGGCGAAGCCAATTATCAATATATATACACCTCCCAGCGTACCAAGTAGCCTTCAGCATTTTTTACCCTCGTCTATCATGAATTATGGTACAAAATTTAGAGGGCTTGATGATGACAAAATGCATAGACCACTCCCTCGTGGGCGAAGCCAATTGCCAATATATATACACCTCCCAGCGTACCAAGTAGCCTTCAGAATTTATAACCCTCGTCTATCATGAATTAGGGTACAAAATTTAGAGGGCTTGAAGATGACAAAATGCATAGACCACTCCCTCGTGGGCGAAGCCAATTGCCAATATATATACACCTCCCAGCGTACCAAGTAGCCTTCAGAATTTATAACCCTCGTCTATCATGAATTATGGTACAAAATTTAGAGGTCTTGAAGATGACAAAATGCATAGACCACTCCCTCGTGGGCGAAGCCAATTGCCAATATATATACACCTCCCACCGTACCAAGTAGCCTTCAGAATTTATAACCCTCGTCTATCATGAATTATGGTACAAAATTTAGAGGGCTTGAAGATGACAAAATGCATAGACCACGCCCTCATGGGCGAAGCCAATTATCAATATATATACACCTCCCAGCGTACCAAGTAGCCTTCAGCATTTTTTACCCTCGTCTATCATGAATTATGGTACAAAATTTAGAGGGCTTGATGATGACAAAATGCATAGACCACTCCCTCGTGGGCGAAGCCAATTGCCAATATATATACACCTCCCAGCGTACCAAGTAGCCTTCAGAATTTATAACCCTCGTCTATCATGAATTAGGGTACAAAATTTAGAGGGCTTGAAGATGACAAAATGCATAGACCACGCCCTCATGGGCGAAGCCAATTGCCAATATATATACACCTCCCAGCAAACCAAAGTAGTCTTGGACTAGGCAGGTTTCGCCCTTTAAACCCTTTCAGGGACAACAACCTTCACCGTTTGCACGGTGCAGAATTTTCCCCCATTGTTTTTAACCTAAAGAATCTTGAAAATTTTTCCAATTAAAGGTTTCCAAACGATTTTACTTCTTAAACTGATAACAGAAGGCAGTACTAGCCATTGTCTGCTCATTTAACTGGAATACATTGAATGCAAATGTAAAAAAGACTACATGTAGGCGTTTGCAATGTGCAAACGGCGCCCCTCTAAGGATTAATCATCTCAGCGACAAGGTTTAGCCGATGGGTACGCAGGTCTAAAAATAATTCCAAACGCGGGATTACTCTAAATTTTTACTGTTTTAAAGATGTCTTTGCGTTTTCGCACAAGAATTGATTGATAAGAATAATCGGATATATATATATATTTAATAATTTTAGATGCTCTCCCATAACTGCATACGTAATTTAAATATCAGTACTTCTCACCCATCTCAACAAATAACTCTACTCATAGATCTAAATTCAGCTTTTGATGTAATTTAGCTGAAGGTACGTTCCTGTTTCCGTAGTAAATTAGAAAATTATATTTACCTAGCCCTCGTAACAAAATTCGTGTAATGTGTATTTGAACCGATTATGGGAATACTCTCCGACTAATTGAAGCAAAGTGTGTGCGTGTGTTTTTCCCCTTGCAGCCATTAGATCCTCCTGCTAGCAGTACCATGTTTAGAGAAAGAGAACATCTACATCTTTTTAACAAGTAATCATAAAGCACTTTTTTTGCATCTTTATCACGCAAACAATTTATGTAAATAGTTCATTTATGCAAATAACTCTTTATGTAAATAGTTCATTTATGTAAATAACTCTTTATATAATTATTTCATTTATGTAAATAACTCTTTATGTAAATACAGTCGAACCCCGTTATAGCGAACCCGGTATATAACGAACGAAAATTTTGGTCCCGCCATTTTTCCAATTGTGCGTAATTTAATTAGTATTGTGTCAGTATAATGTAATCGATTTTAGTCGATTTAATTCATTAATGATCATTTTTAATAGATTTTATCGTTTTTTAATACATCACTATTGAATACACATTGCAACTAATGAGTTATACATTTTGTGAACTCTATCATTTTTCTTAACGGTTCGGATATAGCGAACCACCGGATAAAGCGAACAAAATCTTTGGTCCCTTTAAGTTCGTTATAACGGGGTTCGACTGTAGTTCATTTATGTAAATAACTCTTTATGTAAATAGTACTATTTACATAAATTCCACTAATTATAAAAAAAAACTTCTATTCAAACTATGAAGACTTTAGAAATTATCTTTAAATAAATCAAAGTTTTCTAACTTTTCATTCCCTATTATGAATACAGGGTTATAATGTCTATAAAACGGAGCACTTATTTTACTATATTTTTGTCAATAAATCATTTTTATTTAGAGTTCAATGTTTTTGTTCATAATGTAAAAAAATGGTTTATTTCTTTTCCGATAGGTTACGAACTTAATTATGCAATGAGTCAAGTAACACGAATTAATTTTCTTTTTACATATAGCGCATAAATAAAATCAAAGATATCTAAATGTATTTTTGGACTAGGCAGTATTTCAATACTTTAACTTTAAAATCAACTCTAAGTTATAGTTCACGAGATTCGTAGAAATCAGAAGAAAAAAAAATTATCAAGCTTTCTTGTTTTATGCTTTACCAAAAAGCTACATTAAAATTCGATAAGTAATTTTTCATATTCTTTATTTATTATTTTTATAAAACAGTTTTCTCAATAAAAAGAAAGCAAAATCCCCATGATGTTCTCTTAAACTTTACGCTGAAAAACTTTCGAAAATGAAGTTTCGAAAAGTAAAAAGTAATAGATCTTTCCATTTTATGCTACAAAAACTTTTGCAACTAGCTTTTTTATTCCATTTTTGGAATACTTCTTAACAATTTTGTTCATAATGTAACAAAAATTATCAAAATGGTATAAAGGCTGGTATAAAGTCAGAATAAAACAGAAGAATTTAGAAATCCAATAGCAGATCTTAATGAATTTTGATACTTTAGGATCAAATATTCTATTACGAAATCTACTGGAAAACAGAAAATCTTCTACCTTTCAGGACAATGAAAAATTAGGAGATTGAAAAAATTTAATCCATTATTTTAGAAAGTAAGAAAAAAGGTTACTAAATCCTCGTTTCCGTCATTTCGAAGCTACTCACAGCAGGAAATGAGGAAATAAAAAATAAAAAAATTTACGGAACACACCAATTCCAAGTATAAATTGCGAAATTGAAAAATATACTATGAATAAGAAAAGTAATTCGAAAATGAAGGCTCAAGAATTAATGATTTCTAGATAGATAAATTCAAAGTTGAAGTTCTTTTCCTGGACACCTATTTGTTTAAAAGTTGTCAAAGGGATTTATCTCCTTTTAAACGAGTTGATTGAATTTTTTCACAAAATATCCAGTACTTGAAAATAAGAGTATAATTTATAATGGTAGCACTTAAGGAAACTAGTACCTGAAAATATAATTAACGAGACAAAGTAAACCTGAATAAATAAATGCATGAAATGAATACAGAATTTATTTTCATGGCATTACTTAACACTTTTGTAAGGTGAAGAGGCCAAATCATCGTAGTATACCGAGAGCTGTTAGTTTATAGAGCTACGTGTTGACTGTCGAAATGAAAGATTGTTAGAAATTGTTCACTGAAATGAAGGTAAAAGTCACTGTTTTAAATGGGGAAAATATTTTATGAAAGAGGCAATTTAGTTTTTTCAAATTTTCATAATTTTAACTGTAGAATAGATCAGGGTCTATTCACTTAATTATTTTAAGATAATCCATAAATATATACTGATGTCAATTTTCTCAACGTAACTAATTAAAAATCGAAACGTATGAATAGTACTAGCACAAACCAGGAATTTAAAGAGAAAAATTAAGTTAAGTTATAAATGAGAACTTTTAAAAAAATCAAAAACCGTAACGCGGCCCGTAATCTCTACCAATTCACCCGCCTTCCTGAGCACATACAAAATTATTACTATCTTTGCGCACGTGTCCGCCGTGATATACGTAAATTTAAACAACAAAATTGGTCTGAATTCCTCCAAAGTCTCTCTCCTCAAGACAACACTATCTGGCGGTATGTTAAAACCCTTAAATCTAAACATTATAACTTCCCACGCATTCAAGGCCCTAATGGCATTGCCTTGGAAGACGCAGACAAAGCTAATACTATTGCTAACACATAGCGCGAGCAATTCTCTCCTAATTATGATCTTGCGGACGAGGAAAATAACAGAACTGTCCTCACCACTGTTCAGAATTTTCTTTCTACCCCCCCCCCAACCCAAGATACTGATCTGGCTTCCGTTGCTGAAATCACCAACTTTTTCAAAAACTTAAAATCAAAAAGGCACCGGGTTATGACAACATTAATAACTGTGTCCTTAAACATCTCCCTGTTAACATTATTATGTCCATAACCGTCATTATTAACGCGATTCTTAAATTTAACTACTTCCCCACTTGCTGGAAAAACTCTATTGTTAGTCCCATACCTAAACCTGGTGCTGATCACAATCTTCCTCAAAATTACCGCCCAATTACTTTACTGTGTTCTCTCAGTAAAATTACTGAGCGCGTTATTCTTAATAGAATCTCTAACTTCCTGGATAACAATAACATAATTATTCCTGAACAATTCGGCTTCAGAGCCCAGCATAATACTACCCTTCAACTCCTTCGTGTTGTGGAATTTGCCAGCGATTGCTAAGAGACCCACTGGTGCTCTCTTTCTGGATATTAAATGTGCTTTTGACAAGGTTTGGCACCCTGGTCTCATCTATAAACTTATCGATATTAAATTGCCCAACTCTCTTATTCACTTTCCTTCATAACTATTTCCATAATCGTAATTTTGTTGTCCGCGTAAATAGCGATCTTTCCCGTAATTTCTATATTTCTTCAGATGTTATTCAAGGTAGCATTCTCGGCCCGACACTGTTTAATTTGTACTTAAATGATATTCCTAGAGGAATTAATACTCTTCTTGCCCTCTATGCGGACGATACAGCTAGTCTCTCTACCTCTCACAACATTAATTATCTTGCCAGTCAGATCCAACGGCATATCGACACTTTAGAAAGTTGGTTCACGCAATGGAAAATTCGAATCAACCCCTCTAAGTGCCACGCGATTTTCTTTTCCAAACGTTACTGTAATCCCCCCGGCATTACCTTTGCAATTCGCCTATTGACTGGGAGAACACTGTGACCTATCTTGGTGTGACGCTTGATCGCAGGCTGACATGGAAATTCCATGTCGATAAACTACATAGTACAAAAATGTAACGCTGTTACCATGCAACTTCGCTCATTAATTTACGGCAGCCATCTTTCCATGAGAAACAAAGTCCTTCTTTTTAAACAAGTTATTCTCTCCGTAGCTCTTTATGCAATACCGGTCTGGCTCTACGCCTCGAAAACTCATATCCATAAACTGGAGGTCATCCAGAACTTGACTTTCAGACGTATTCGCCGAGCGATCCGTTATATGTCTAATGAAACCATACGACGAGACTTCAGCATCCTTTCCTTCAAGGAAACAGCACTTAAACTCTCTAAGAATTTTTTTGATAATATTCCTAGCATTCGCAATGAGATTATAGCTGAGATTCCCGACTATGAATACTCCCACCGTGCTAACCGCAAACGCCCTCAGGCGTGACTTGTTAAGAGCTAACACTGTCTCTTCTATGTTGCTTACTTATTCTTATTTTTATACTCCTCCCTTTTGTATTTTTACCAATCCCCTAGAACTTTACTATAATCTCAGTGCGATTATCTTCATCATTTTCCTTAAATAACTGTGGCAACTCTGGCCCAGTGGTTGCGCATAAGCCTTAGTATTTTTCTCCCGGGTGCGATACCCGGCGTTTGGTTTTATTTTACTATTGCTTATTTAACTTGTATTTTGTTATTACTGATAAGGCCCTGTTTATGATATTTAATTACCTGCAGAGCAAATATACTATTTCTGTTGCATAATGTTACAATTGCAGATAAAGTCCTACAGACCTTGGAGCTCCGACAAGTTGAAATACCTGAACCCACTATACGTTGAGCTTAAAAAATCCCACTAGACCACCAACTATACTTTTTATTCTGGTTTATAAAAAGCTTTTATTTACAATTTTAGAAGGAAAAATTAATTTTTAACGCTCAATCTTTTAAAGGGTTTTTTTTCCTTTTGGCTAAGCTATGAAAATATTTAATTTGATATTTTTATTCTTGTGTGATATAAACAAAAAAAAAACATGTCATAGCATTATTTCAAGGGAATATTAAATTTTCGCACCTGCTGTGACTGTAATTACTAATATTTAATTATAACAGCAAGTAACACGTATGACCTCTTAGTAAGATACGCAATGTTCATTGCTTGAAACTTTTCCTGCCATATAACTTTGTACTGTTGTAATAATTGTAGTTCCAATGTTTTATTTTGTTAAATCTTTCGTGATTCAATCATAGCAGAAAGTTGGAGATATCTTTCGAATATATTTCTTTGTACATAGATTAAATACAGTTTCTCGGGCGGAAATTCTAAGATAGGCTTAAAACATTTTTTTACGAATTTGGTTTTTTCATAATATTTTCTGAGAAAGACGTCCTTTTACTTTGAGGGGATTTCAATTTAGATATAATTTCACTGTTTTGCTCATATTTTTCTTTCCATAAAAGCGTTACATAATGTATTTTATTTCCTAAATAATATTTATACAGTCTTCAAACATAAATCTTCACCATAAATATTCGTCGCTCATGCATGTTAACTTATATATATATTTATATTAAAATATGTATCATAAAACTTTCCACGAATTTTCAGTGCATAAATTTGTCGTTTATCCATGCTAAAGTCTAATCTGAATTGAATTAATGTACTCAAACTTAATCATGAAAGTAAAAGAAAATCTATTACGTATAAATTATTTCTTGCTTTTCACATTAAGTTTTCTGATAATAATAAGTCATAAATTTTTAAAAATATTTGCCGCATCATAAAAATCTTCAAAGTTTAATAGAAGAAGAAAGAAAAGGATGCAGTTATGAAAAAAGCTGGAACTAAGTATGATTTCATAACTCATGTTTCAATGTAACTAATTAAAGGTTAAACATGTCTTGTTTTAGATTCCTTAAAATTTAATTTGACAGTTCCGTCTTGCCGTATGTTGATGATGAATATTAAAATCAATATAAAAATGTGGGTTTAGTGAAAAAAACGGTGTGTCATAATTGATCAAGAGATTGATTGAAAAGCAGAATCCATGGGGAGAATCTTTTTGATATAAGTCAATACATCGTCTATCTTAATTAATCTTGGTGTTTCTAAGATCCTGTTTATCTTACACAGGCAGGAGAAAGGTACAAGTTTTAGCAAATTTCTAAAATAGCTCTGTCCTTTATTCTCTCTTCAATGATGTTTATTCATTTGTCTTGTCAGCAATTTATGGTACAGAACCAATAATTTATTAAACTGGTGATAGAGTCCTCTAAATGCGATAGATTATTTACCACTAGTAGATCCATTCAACTACAACCTGCTTTTATAAATATTTCTCGAGCATGTACTACTGTAAAGATACAACAATGGGATAAGCAACAGGTTTGTGCACACGTTTCTTTGTCTCTTAAGGCACTTGGATATCTCAAAGTTAATTACTATAGTTGCAAGAATAAATATGAAAGGCAACCCTTGATTATAAACTAAAAATCTAAGCTGCATCATAGACACAAGAAAAAATCTAAAGGTTGCTCCAGGGTGATATTTCAAATCAATGTTGTTCATAAATGCCAAATGAACATAATTTAACAGTAAGCATGACACAAAAAAAACTGCTTAGTTGGACACTCTTTACAAAGTGAACTTCGGTTTCCATCAGGCATTTCCTGAGCAACCCCTCCCCTCCCCCCATTTCTATGGTATAAATGCGCTGCAACTTACAGTTATTCTGCAAACGTCATTTTGGACTACTGACTGACATCAAAAAGTATTATCAAAACTAGTGTGCAACAATGAATTCACATACTCATTGCATATGTCAGATTTCATGGTTAGTTAGTTCCATGGATTCCAGTGTGGAAGAAATGATATCGTAATAGACAGAGTTTACAACTCTTCTTCTGTTTTTTCGTAATTCTACCTAGACATTCTCAGCAACTCAGTCCCACCAATAGCAATACTATGCAAACAAGCGTTCAGTAACTATGATAGATATGCAAAATGAATTCAACAGTCATGTGTTCAGATATACACTTAGCAAAGGATGGTAGATTTAAACTGGCCTGCGATTTATCAAAGTAGCTTTAGTTACTTGTCTACTAGGCAAGTGTTGGAAAATTAACTGCATGAATGAAAGCGTGATTAACAAAATTTGTAGCAGTAACTTTAATAACAGGTGTTTTGATCACTCATTGTATTTTTTTTTGTAATAAAAGGCAATGTTTGATATGACTTTAGGATTTACAAATATCTAATATAATGAAAGAAACGCACGTTTTTTGCTTTTTAAATATCGTGCTAAAGTAAATGCGATCTTCAGCTTTTTTAAACTTTGTGGGGTCTACATTTTGTACTATTTATTACTTTTGGTATGAGTGTCATGGGTTTTGTTATTTATACTAATTTCTTCTAAGTTTATCCAACAAATTGCAAAAATTTGAAAAATAGTTATTTTAGGCTGAATTTACTATTATTTAGCATGTTTTTTCCTTATCGAGCTAGTGGCTAGAAGCATAAAAGTTCGTAAAATCATCCATACAAATTAATTTTCAATGTTTTTAGATGTCTCATCTACAAAATACGGATTGATATGTTTAAACTCTAATTAATGATTATCTTAAGTGTCAATTTATGGTCAAAATCGAATTCAGATTCAGATAATTACCGCGAACATACTCAAATCAATAAATTCAACAAAACAGAATCTATTTTATTATAGTTTGTTCCCTGTGAAATTATTCTCACATAGTAAGAGAAAATTACCATTTCAATCATTTTTTAATCCTTCAGATTTGATTCATGGCGCAAAAGTGAAACGCAATTTTTGTGGGTATGTTTAGAGTGTTCCAATTTAGTTTTCCATCAAAATGGCCCCTCACTTAAGAGTCTGGTATTATTTCCATTCGCTCAGACGGCGGGCGGAAGGAAATTGCATTTCCATGACCAGAATAACTTTGAATTTGTTTACGCCTCGCTAATGGAATATTTTTCCCACTTCTGTTTTGCGGAAAGAAAATTGTCGCTAAAAATTTTAGCAGTTTTATTTGTTGAGATATATCGGGCCTAGTTTTATAAATGGTAATTTCCTTATTTAAAAAGAGAAAAATTAAACGCACTCCACTTCGTTTATTTCGTCAAATGCAGAACGATTAGGAAATTAGTTAATGCATCCTCATTTCAATCATGCGAAATGAGTAACGTGATTTATGGCACCGTAGCTTCTTTTTAATCGTGTTATTGAAGCTTTAGCATTCTTTAATTTTTGTTATTTTTGGGGGAGGTTTCTATACGTTTTTGATTAGCAGATTTATGATTCAGAGTGCGAGTGAAGTAACAAATTGCTGAGCAATTTGTTACTTTGTTTGGTAAGTGTTGAACTCAGCGTATTTTAACAACCCTTGTTACAGCAACTGCGCTGTAGAGATAATTGATTATTACCATGCTGTAAAAAGTAAAGTATACCGAAATTCCCTTTATTCGGCAAGACCAAATTGCTCGAGCAATGCTTTTTCCTAACTAAGTCTGAGTATTAGAGTTTCACTACAGGAAATAGGGGAGGAGGTCGTAGCCGTTTGTAGAAAAAACTTTAAGCTGTAGGTGCCGGTCTATTTAGGTCTCGTTTTGCAACAAACAGAAAAACTCGTAACTTTTCAAACCTACCAACCAGCCTATTGTCCAAGTCCCCTAAAGTCCGGAATCTCTGTCTAACAGCGTAAAGTGTCAGAAATATTGTACTTAAAAATATTTATAGCTGTTCGCTCCAGGTGCACAGTTTCTTTAACTCTTTGACCTATGAAGTTGGCCACATTGCATAAACACCGTTTAGGCATTGAATATATCACCATAGGACCATAGGACAACTAAATTAACTGAGTTGCCTAGGCCAACGCCTTCAAACTCAGATTTTTCTTAGTCGTAACATCGAAGAGCTGGAAATGTTCAGGAGTAGGTAAAAGTTCGTTTTTGACATCAAAGTTCATGAATTTGCTTCACAAAAAAGGGAAGCAGAGAGATTTCTGGTCAGTAGATTGGAGGGTGAAAAATGGGCAGTTTTGATTGGCTGTCTTCTGGATCTTCGACATGATTTGCTGATGGGGGTGGAGTCAATGGCTGTCTGTAAGCTGGATTTCAATTGGCAAGTGTAGAGAGAATAGAGTAAAGTGATTGGATAGAGAGATAAGGTTTGGAATCCGTGAGTTCTATTACTGCAAAAATGAGCAAAGACAAAAGGATTTGCTCAGAGTTGAATATATCTAGAGCTATCGTACCTTTTAAGTGATTTAAGGTTAGGTGATAACTGATAAAAAAACGACTTCTAGGCCATGTCCTAAGCCTTCATACTCTACAAAGAAATAAAGCGGTGATATATGGAAATATGTTACACCTTCATGATTAGAGTATGAAAATCATGTGACATTAGCATTTGGCAAGAGTTTAGCAGATAGTTGGTTTGAAACTCAAAGAAAGTAACACCAATAAGTACCTACCGTACCATAATTCTTACTGAGACATTTTAAAAAATCTACTTCAAAACTGAACGAAGTTATTTTAAATTTAGAAGTACAAATTGATTTACAGTTTAGTGTTATAATTATTATATTTAAGAACCCATTTGTATCTACGAAATTCCATTAATAGTTTCGTAAATAATACACTTTATAGTCCCGGTACATTAATGTTACGTAACTTAGTTCTCTTGTAATATCAAATGAATTATAAATTAAAGGAGTTATTAACATCCTCTTCCCCACTATTTACTTGTTTAATGAAATTTCTTTTATGGTTTAAATACTTTTGCCTTTTTAATGGGAAAAATATTGAGTAAAAAGGACAATGGTTAAATTTTTAAAACATTACAATAACAGTATAATGTATAATAGATTACAATAAAAACTAACAAAACGGGGATTTTATGCATCGAATTATATACGAAAACTAAATTTTACTTTATTTTAATATTGGGAAAAGTGATATTCTAATACACTGACTTTTCTTCTAAATTAAAGGTTCTTTTACTTTACAGTTTTTATCTTCTTATATGTTATAGTTTTTAATTAATTTGAGTACAAGCATAAACAACTCTCAATTCATCATACTGTTTACTACCTTATGGGCTGTTTCTTAAGTATAATCTTCTTTAATTTATAAGCTCCATTTTTCTTACCTGAAATAATAACAAAACATTATGAGTATCTCAAATTAAAATAAGCGTATAAAGTAATTAACATTTCAGTTTTGTTATTAAACAAAACAACAGATAAGAGGATAATGTTACCACAAGTTAAAATATGATTATGGTTATTTTTTAAAAATTTTATTCATTTAATGGAGGTAATTTATAGCATCGTTATTTCTAAGCATGTTTTACAATCTTTTTTTTAAACTTATAACTTCCTCAATATAAAGAAATGTATATAAACATTTATTGATGTACACAAATGTATGTTATCGGTATAATCTTATAACTGTTTGGAAATTATGCGTAAGCATTTATATAATCTTATATATTTTATTACATTTTTCTGTAATTTGAGAAAATGTTTTGAAATACTAAATAAGATAACTTCAGACAAACACAAAACGTTTGAATCAGCTAGGAATTTATTTGAGAGCATATACGATTTTGCTATTAACTTATACTCATATATTTTGAGTATTTTTATCAAAAGGTAGTGTGACAGAGTAATTTATTTTAGATACTGCAGGTAAATACAATGATACAGATAAAACTTAACTCAATCGATGGTTATAATAGGTTATTAGATTTGAACATGTCAGAAACCTACGAATCATGTCTTAATTGTAGAAGCTTCATGGTTGTGATATCTTGTGAGGTATTGAATCAAAATTAACCCCTCTGGTTTAAATAAATCGCCGTTTGAAGAAGAAGCGCCATATGCAAATGCGTGGCGCTTTTCTACTAGACGGGAATGCCCGTGGGTAGGGTACACGTGGGACAGTGAGAGGTAAACACTACAAGGCGAGGTCGGACGGAGGCGAGCAGCGAAAGAAAAAGAATTGGAGTGAATATCGCTTTGCCGTAAAGCAGCCGGACATTATCAAGTTTACCGAAGGCGTTTTTAAGTTAGTTATCGTTCCAGCGACTTGGTGATAAAATGAAGACAGAGTGTGGTATAAATATAAGCAGTGGCTGAATTCTGGTAGGGTTTCCGTAATATAATTACCGGGATTAACACACGCGATAAATAATTCCCCGTTGCCAGCTAGCAATAGAGTACGGTATTTATGTAATCTAATTGTGTTGTAATAAATAGTTTAGTGTAGAAAACCACGTCGGATCTAGTTAATGGTGAGTTCATTGTTTAGTATATACATTAACTTAAGGGTAAAAGTAAACAGTGAACTTTACAATCTTTTTCTTTGGGAGGGAGAACTGGAAGCTTGCATAGAAATTTAATTTCTTGTGATGATGGCCTTTAATTGATGCAAGAAAAATACATTTTTTATTTAAATGTAATAGAACTCGGATATTTTTCCTTGCTAAAAGTGGAACATAAACACCCTGTGCATAACGTAAATAAGACTATACACCTATTTTTACTTATATAAAAATTCAAAAAAAATCCGGTTATAAAAATTCATATTATATGCATTAAATAATTAAGTTTAAATACTAAAATTAACAGTGAAAAGTTACATCGTCAAAATTTCTTATGACAGTGAAAAATAATCAAAAATAATTTTCTAATCGTGTACGAGATAAAATTGAAAATCATTTTTCCAATAACTTCACAAGCAGAAGAATGAACTTCTGATCAAAAGGGGAACTGAAAAAAAAATTATTTCCTGATTACTAATTCAAAACATCGGAAAGAGCGGAAGTGCTCTTAACTTTTGTTCTCAGATCACATAATTTTTATTCTACATTATTAGACTGCACAAAGTACCTGACAGTTCCACTTCTTTATTGCATTTCGAAGAGCTCTTATCATTCCTTCATTTGTTTCCCAGCCCCCCCCAAAAAAGGGAAAATATAAGAAAAAAAATTAACGTAAATTTATCAACCTCTTATTTTAAAAATTTCCTGTCACGAAGTATGATCTGGAAAGAAAATGGAAAAGTTGGAACTGGGAAAGAAAACCTCGGAAGAAATTAAGTCTTCTCGAGGAAAATTTTTAATAGACTGAAATACCCTAAAAATTTTCTCAAAAGTTTTTACCACTCAGTGGGTGAATAGACATTTCAGTCAAATAATCAAATAATTTCCTAAAATATACGCTTCTTATCTTATTTGATACTCTAAAAACTGAATTGTACTTCTCGTTATCTATTTCTCTTCTGTGAATTTAATAAAATGAGGCTCAACAAGAACATAATTTCGCCATTTTAGAACATATATATATACAGTCGAACCTCCATATATCGAACTTCCATATATTGAAATTTTCTATATATCGAACTCTTAGCAAATCTCCATGTTCATTACATAGAAAAATTGTTTCTATATATCGAAAAAATCTCTATTTATCGAAATTTTTTTTCAAGACAAATTGAGAGATTTTATTCCACTTTAGAATAAAATCTCCCAATTTTTGGCATTTGAAATAATACGCAGTGGACTTCAATTCGCGGAAAATGTCCCTGATGAAGGTTTTAGTGGACTGGATAAATACGAACATTTCTTTGAACTTTCCGCAAAACTAACTGTTCAGAAAGATATTCGTAGTTTTTTTTTTAAAAGAATGTAACTGTGATCATTGTAACCACTGTCTGCATTGTTGTTTTTATAAAGATATGCAGTAATCAATAAATCTTTCATATTAATTAATTTTTTAGTTATTAACTTTCATTTAATGGGATTCACATATAAATTAGAAATGGAGTTTCGTATACGAAAATTAGCTTTAATTTCTTTTAGGAGAATTATGATAAGACTAAGCTCAGTTCTATATATCGAAATTTCTATATATGGAATTTATTTTGCGCATTTTCCTATTTCGATATATGGAGGTTCGACTGTATATATATATATATATATATATATATATATATATATATATATATATATATATATATATATATATATATATATATATATATATATATATATATACATATATATATATATATATATACATATATATATATATATATATATATATATATATATATATACATATATATATATATATATATATACATATATATATATATATATATATATATATATATATATATATATATATATATATATATATATATACGCATATATACATATAAGTGTGTGTGTCTGTGTGTACGCCGAGTAGCCAATTTATTATGACCACCTGACAATTTTATGCAAATCAGCTAAGATGTCATACTGTTACTGCTAAAGGGTGAGATTCGAATTACAAGGGATTGCTGGATGATTGTGGTGCAATGACGCACTGGTTTATGGTCAGAATAAATTTGCCACTCAGTGTGTGTATAAATCTGCATGTGTGTGTACGCAATGTGTGAATATGTGTATGTATGTAAATATATATGAATGTATGCGTCTGTGTATGTATGTATAGACGTGTATGTATGCATGTATATGTATGTATATTATGTGTGTTCGTGTATGTATATATGCATGCACGTGTGTGTATGAGCGTATCCTCTATACAAATACAAAAATTGATGATCCTAGATCAATTTCCTGTTACTCTGAAGAATCATACAGGCACCTCTGTCTTATCGCGCTCCTTTTTGCAGTAAATGGAAAACCCATCAAACCGTCTCCATGTGGACTGATGTGCACGAACGGCTATAGTGAAGCGACGCCGTATTGTTACGTGCTGAATGGACGTTTCGAAGCTGTAAGCTTCGAAGAATGTATATATTGATGAGTAGTGTAAGAAGAACGTATTTAGTAATAATTGTTCCGGATAGTTATATTATTTTTTATGAACATTTGTATTCCTCTAGCTGCGCTTAATTCGAAGATTGGTTTAGAAAGTAAGTGTAGATAGAATTAACTATGGTTGTTTTACTCAGATAGATTGTTATCTTAAATCTGTTACAATTATATAAAACAATCTTTTACAATGGTAATAACCAAAATATAAAGTAACCACCGAATGAAGAATCTAAGGTCTGAAACTAAGACACTTAGAGAAAGCAAGAATGTTTCTTTTTACAAGTTTTGAAGGAGAACATGATGGGAGAAGAAATTTTATATAAGACATCCTAAATCTTATTTGCATATTTAATACGCGCTCTTGAGCAAGTCCCTGTAGAAATTCTTTTCATTGATTTCATATTGGAGAGCTGAAGACATGACAAATGTCTCTTAAAGAATATAAGCCTTTAAAAATCAGAAGTGATGCATGCAAGTTTTCCCGTAAATGAAAATAAACAACTTGAAGTATTTTATTTAATTTCAGCATTTTTGTGAAACAGTGTATATATATATATATATATATATATATATATATATATATATGTGTGTGTGTGTGTGTGTGTGTGTGTGTGTCTGTCTACAGATAGAGATAGAAAAATAGTCTTTTGGATGTAAGATAAAATTGTTACCGAGGGATTTTTCGGTACAAAATTGAACTTAGAACTTTTCTAATAGCGTTACTTAGCGGATGATTACAGCATGCGACAGACACTAAGAGACCAGAGACGTTGGCTAATGCGGGAAAAAAGGAAACTGATTCTGGCAGCCGTTATGTTTGTGGTGTTTATTACAAGGAATTGGTGAGTCAACTGATGCTATTCCTCCCGTCACTCTAGAAAAATATAGGCACAGATTAAATGCTCATGCTAGGAAACTGGATTATTTTTCCGGAAGTTTTAATGAAAGGTACCCAAATTTTTAGATCGTGTTGCCTTAAAAAAATGGAATGCATTGGCTGAATAGGATCTATGTGATAGACACTAAACTGGATGAATTTTGTTAAATTTTTTATCTAAAAGTGTGTATAACAAAATCTGTTGTAAATGTCTATATTTTAAACTTACGATTAATTTTACCATCATAAGACGTTAAATAGTAATGTCTTAATAGATCTTTCTCTTATAACTTCTCCAATAAAAAATTAAAACTTATCCTTCAATGTGGAACACGGCTTGCATCTCTTAAACTCACAGTGCATGAGGAGCGATTTTTTCTTTGTATGTTTAGTTAATTGTAAATTAAAACTAGTCAGGAGGGATGCTAAGGAAGTAGAACACCCAAATAGTTTTAACGAAAGGTCTTTTCAATGTTGGTGGTAAAAACTGGTTCGAGAATATTGGTAAAACCGAACAGATGAAAAAGCTATACTATGAAAAAACTAGAAAAATCGGTAGAATATGCTATGCTCAGAGTTTCACAGAAAAATTCACCGAGACAGAATGTGGAGAATTTTCTTTGGAAATAAATGAAAAGGTGTTTCTACAAAGTTTTCATTTATTATCAAAAGAGGTGTTTCTACAAAGTTAATTGCTATAGCGAAGGAAAGAACATTCCAGAGGAATAGAGACTGAGGTTCAATTATAAATTTCTCGGAATAGACGAGGATTAAAATAAAGAAATTAAAATAGGTATACATACACAAACACATGCATATATATATATATATGTGTGTGTGTCTGTGTATATATATATATATATATATATATATATATATATATATATATATATATATATATATATATATATATATATATATATATATATATATATATATATAGGGTGTCCATAATTAAAGTCCCACTTTCAAAAGACTGCAAAAAAAGAACCACTGGTCAGAATGACTTCAAATTTGAACTGAATATACTGGAAGAAGGGGGAAACGATTTGGCATAATAAAAAAGTTCCAAAATGTATCAATAGATGGCAGTGTAACATTTTGGAACTTTTTTTATTATGCCAAATCGTTCCCCCTTTCTTCCAGTATATTCAGTTCAAATTTGAAGTCATTCTGGCCAATGGTTCTTTTTTTGCATCCTTTTGAAAGTGGGACTTTAATTATGGACACCCTGTGTATATATATATATATATATATATATATATATATATATATATATATATATGTCATCGTAGCTTGCCTAAAAACTTGCATACTTTTTTCTTTATTATCAAAGGAATAAAAATAAAATATAACGATTGAAATAATAAAACATTTCATGTTATCAGTTCCTGGCAATTTATTTTTCCAAATTACCCAACTAAATTACGATAAGAAAATTTTCGAAAGAAATTTAAAAGAAAACTACCAGTTTTATTACGGTATTCTAACAAAAATAAATTGAACCATAATAATTGAAAGATTAGAAAATTTAATTTATATATCAGTATATGGATAAATTTATCCCATTAATGCGGAATAAGATATATCTAACTGTAGTTTAATGCAACAGAAAGTGATTTCATGCACTAGCAAAGTTATTATTCGTGAAAATAGTTATAATAACCTCCATAAAGCTGTTATATAAAATATCTTTATAAACTAATTTATATATTAGTAAATGCTCCGAAAAAAATCCATTTTAAAACAGCATTTTTTTTTCTTTTCAAAGAAAAAGCAGATAAAAAGGATTATTAATCATTATCAAAAGAGCTTGTCTGTTAGAACTATGTTTTTGCATTATTCTTCAATTAATCGTTAAAATGTTATGCTGATAATAGCTTTTATAGTTAATAGCGTATTGTAATTGTTATAAATAACCCGAATTTTTATGATAAGACACTGACATTGGGTATATATATTCTGCATTGCAATTAATTTAAACTTTAATTTTTTTTTTCTGAAATAATTTCTTTATTTTGTCTGAAAGTCAGCAGTAATGTGAAAGAAAAAAAATTCCTTAACAACATTTGAATATTTTCCCCATAGCTTGTAAATCTTAAATAAATTATATAATTTTAGCAATCGCTGATTGTGGGGAAATATTTTTAGAGTAAAAGCGTAAACTTTAGAATAGTTTTGACTGGTATGTTCATTACTATTAAAAAGCCTAATGTGTGTCTAACACTACAAAAAACGAAATTTATATTTATTGCTTTTCTGTTTGACAGTCAGCAGTAATGTGAAAGAAAAAAATTTCCTTAACAACATTTGAATATTTTCCCCATAGCTTGTAAATTTTAAATAACTTATATAATTTCAGCAATCGCTCATTGTGGGGAAATATTTTTAGAGAAAAATCGTAAAATTTAGAATAGTTTTGACTGGTATGTTCATTACTATGAAAAAGCCTAATGTGTGCCTAACACTACAAAAAACAAAAATTATATTTATTGCTTTTCTGTTTGACAGTCAGCAGTAATGTGAAAGAAAAAAATTTCCTTAACAACATTTGAATATTTTCCCCATAGCTTGTAAATTTTAAATAACTTATATAATTTCAGCAATCGCTCATTGTGGGGAAATATTTTTAGAGAAAAATCGTTAATTTTAGAATAGTTTTGACTGATATGTTCATTACTATGAAAAAGCCTAATGTGTGCCTAACACTCCAAAAAACAAAAATTATATTCATTGCTTTTCTGTTTGACAGTCAGCAGTAATGTGAAAGAAAAAAATTTCCTTAACAACATTTGAATATTTTCCCCATAGCTTGTAAATTTTAAATAACTTATATAATTTCAGCAATCGCTCATTGTGGGGAAATATTTTTAGAGAAAAATCGTAAAATTTAGAATAGTTTTGACTGGTATGTTCATTACTATGAAAAAGCCTAATGTGTGCCTAACACTCCAAAAAACAAAAATTATATTTATTGCTTTTCTGTTTGACAGTCAGCAGTAATGTGAAAGAAAAAAATTTCCTTAACAACATTTGAATATTTTCCCCATAGCTTGTAAATTTTAAATAACTTATATAATTTCAGCAATCGCTCATTGTGGGGAAATATTTTTAGAGAAAAATCGTTAATTTTAGAATAGTTTTGACTGGTATGTTCATTACTATAAAAAAGCTTAATTTGCGTCTAACACTACAGAAAACAGAAATTACATTTATTGCTTTGCTGTATATTGTTTTTCTTGCGATTTCTGGTAGTCCATTTTGTTTTGTAGAGAACAGATTCCCTTTGTTCTAATTGTGTAAAATAATTCGCTGGAACTTTTTTCAAGCGTTTTCTGGAGCTTTCATTACATAAATGATACAGAAGAGAACAAGTGGATGATTTGCCTTTGACAAATGTATAACTACGACAGAGAGAAGGTCATATACTCGTATATAATAAGCCCTTGAATAACACGGTTAATTGGTTCCCCGTTATTCAAAACCGTTCAATTCGAGACATAAGCTTCATATAAAAATGGACATTCTGTTCCAAATTTTACTTTTAAAGAAAACAATTGCGAAATTTAAAAAAAAAATAGATTAGTTTTCAATAAATATTTTTAGTTTTATTAATAACAAAATAAATACTGAAATTTAATTCAACATAAAAAAATCGTTAACATAAAATATTGAGTAAACATATAATTTTATTATTATAAATCACCATGATAATCCAAAGGTGAATTTTTTCCTTAAAATGAGCGGAATATCCTCGTTGCTGGAAATAATTTCATTGGGAATATTGTTGCAGCTTGGAAATGATGGTTCCTTATTAGTTGGTCATTTTAAAAGTTTTTTATAAGGAGCTAATAATGCTTTCAAATTTTGTTTTAAAATTCTACTGCGTGATAAGGAACTATCCTTTTCCTAGAAATTAGTCTCAAATTTCTTTGCCAAGTCGAAACCCTCTTTCCCCTCAGAAGTGGAAAAATTTGAAGAGAAAAAAATTTGAAGAAGACTCTTCACACGAACTTACATAATGATAAAATATTACAAATTTTACGAATTCTAAAACATTGATTTTCAATCTATATATTACTAACAAATTATTAGGCCAATTGAAATCTAATAAGTAAAACAAAGTTGCATAAAACACCATAATAACTACTGCAACTGTGTTGATAGGGAATTTCCAAAATTTATCGGTGTTTTTAGAAGGTTGTCGCATTTTATTTGAGTTTCTGTGTCATTCAAGTACCGTGTTATTCAAGGGTAGTCGCAATTTACTTACATAATGATAAAATATTGCAAATTTTACGAATTCTAAAACATTGATTTTCAATCTATATATTAGTAACAAATTATTAGGCCAATTGAAATTTAATAAGTAAAACAAAGTTGCATAAAACAAAATTTTCAAACAAAATTTACAAAATTTACAAAATTCGAAAAAAATTCGCCCTTTGGATTATTATGGTGATTTATAATAATAAAATTATATGTTTACTCAATATTTTATGTTAACAATTTTTTTATGTTGAATTAAATTTCAGTATTTTTTTTGTTATTAAAAAAATTCGCCCTTTGGAATATTGTGGTGATTTATAATAATAAAATTATATGTTTACTCAATATTTTATGTTAACGATTTTTTTATGTTGAATTAAATTTCAGTATTTTTTTTGTTATTAAAAAAATTCGCCCTTTGGAATATTATGGTGATTTATAATAATAAAATTATATGTTTACTCAATATTTTATGTTAACGATTTTTTTATGTTGAATTAAATTTCAGTATTTTTTTTTGTTATTAAAAAAATTCGCCCTTTGGATTATTATGGTGATTTATAATAATAAAATTATATGTTTACTCAATATTTTATGTTAACGATTTTTTTATGTTGAATTAAATTTCAGTATTTTTTTTTGTTATTAATAAAACTAAAAATATTTATTGAAAACTAATCTATTTTTTTTTAAATTTCACAATTGCTTTCTTTAAAAGTAAAATTTGGAACAGAATGTCCATTTTTATATGAAGCTTAAGTCTCGAATTGGACGGTTTTGAATAACGGGGAACCAATTAACCGTGTCTCGATTAACTGCGTTATTCGAGATTCCGTACAATGCAAGTACCGTACTATTCAAGGCATGACTGTATTAAACTTCTCTTTCAGGGCATTAGCATGAGTATCTAGCATAAAACTAATTGATGGAAGCGTATATCTCTTTTGTCTCCGTCTCGTATTTGAGTACATGCAGCTTAACTCTTTGCCGGGAAGATAGCATTTTGCGTTCTGCTATTGCAGCAATTAATGGACCTGTGTTGTTGTTGCTAATGCTTCCTCGTCGGAGATTCCAAATGGATCTGTTGTTAATCTCGCTTAAATATCCTCACACGGAAGACCGTGCTATGTGCTAAAAAAGAAAAATTTTGAAGCGAGGTACATGGAAAAGCAATGTAACATGAAGGTTTTTTTTTTACCGTTTTAAAATTTGTATCACGAAAAAAAAAAGGAGTGCACATTGTCTGCCTATTGCAGTGATTCTCAACCACTGTGCCGCGGCACTTTTGTGTGCCGCCAAATTCTTAAAGTGTGCCGCCAAATTTTAAAAATGTATATAGTAAAAATTATAATGATTTTTTTTTTTATTACGAGTAAAGTTTGTTTAAATTAAAGAAAAGTACACTGTAAAAGAAAACTGTTGTTTTTACAGTTAAATGCCATATTTTTAACTGTTTTTATCCGTTTAAAGTAAACAACTTTTAAACTTATCTTTTTCTTTGTGTGCCGCCAAATTTGGAAATTGTTAAAAGTGTACCGCGACAAAAAAAAAAGGTTGAGAATCACTGGCCTATTGGAAACGGAATAAATTTTATGTACCATGTCACCAGTAAAGTATATCGCACTACAACTTTGTTCCTACAGTGTAGGCGTATAATAGCGACGAAAGACTAAATTAGGAATTAGGGAATTTTGTTTAATTTCTCTAGTATTTTATCAATAAGCATTTTATTTTATTTTATTTTCCTTTAAACCTTCAAATCTAAACTGGATTTTCCTAGCGCAGTGCCTGAAATTGCGATAAAAGCGAATGTGTGTTGATTTGCCTTGTATATATGAAAAAAAATTAATACCTTTACATACGTTCTTATACCCATGTTAAAATATAGTGAATACCCGGTATTAATTTGTAATTGGGGGGGGGTGTATTTTCACAGTTTATCATCGACAGATATTTACTATATTTTACTTTAAGGGGGTCCAGGACACAAAATTGTTCAAATTTTCGAAAAAAAATTTATTGCATTAAAAATTTCTGTGTTCTTTTAGGCTTAAAATGACGTTTAAATCATGATTTTTTCTTAATTAGAACAGCAGAAATTTTTATCTTTTTTTGCAATATTCTTATAGTAGCCAAGCGTTGTTTAAACCTGTAAGTGCGTTTTTCGTTATGATGGGTTTTTTACCCCATTTCTCGTCTTTAAATTGTTATAAGTCAAGAACCGTTAAAGATAAATGGCTTAAACTTGGAACATGTCTTTTTCAACTATTTTACTTTAATTTTGATTCAGAAAATTTGAAAAAAATATTTACTTTTGAAAATATGATTTTTTTAAAATAAGTTACATAATTTTTTTTTGCAATTTTTAATCTAAATATTTTTAATTTTTTAAAAATTAATATTCTTAAAAATGCTGAATCGGCTTTAAAAGTTATATATTTCTGTTTAATTTAATGAAAAAAATTTTGAAATTCGACAAATAATATTCAGAGTTATAACAATTTTAAATTACCCCACTTTTTTTTTTAATTTTAAAATTTAAAAATTTTTTAAAACATTTTGAGAAGTTGTATGATGTGATTTTGTTTCTAAATTATATGGTTAACCATCACAAAAAAATTCAAAATTTTATCTCAATAAATAAAATTTTTTTAAAAATGCGTCCCAGACCCCCTTAAACCTCCATACCTAAATTATATCTAACCCTTGAAATTCGGAGGAAAGAAAATATATGTCTTAATTTATGAAGAAAAATAAATACCTCGTATATAAATTCTGTTTCACATTTTAACCGTAAAATATAATGGAAACGCAGAATGTCATATTATAAGAAATATGCAAAAATTCTTAGAAACACATAGCGTGGAATAGCGTATGAAGTTTTAATTAATTTGTAACACTCTACGGAGATGACATTTTTATCGCTGCGTCTCATCCACACGACGCTCGGAAAATTCAAAAGAAAAACTTTCGATTTAGTTTTTTTAGTAAACTCTAAACTTTCTTCCGCGCTAGGGGAGAAAAGTCGTTTACAGGAGATATTCCTTTGAAACTTTTTCCGCGAAAGATTACCATCTTAATCAGAATTTACATTTAAATGTAAGTCCTTCTATCAGGTAAAATCGGAGACCTTACATTAAGAGATATCAAGACCTTACATTAACTTGCCGAGGATAGTACAGAAATATTTTATGTTAAGGGAACGGTGGACCTTTATTTGAGCAAATCTCGTCATTGTAATACTGTAATAAATATATATAAAAGTAAAGAATATATATATTTAAAAATATATATATAAAAGTAAAGAATATATATATTTAAATATATATATATATATATATAAAAGTAAAGAATATATATATTTAAAAAAATATATATATTTGTAGAAAATTGTAAAAAATACATATATTTTTGTAGATTATTACTACCAAAATAATTTTTTTCAAGTAAAAAATCATTTATGAAGCTTCTACAAAGTAATTTATAATGGATAAGTGTAGTAATAAACTTTAAATCTGTTTTTCTCAAAACAGATTTTCCAAGATTTTTAGATTTTTTAAATGCTCCATGCTGCTTAATTTTTCTTCAAAATTCATGAAATTGATAAGGAAGAATTCTGATGCTGTTTACAAAAAAACTGGGTATGCATTTCACAATTCGACTTCATTAAGGTAATTAAATTTGATTTATAACTTTTCAAAAGGAAAAATTTTGATGAAAATCGGGATGGAATTCAGAAAAAAAATCTCTCAAAATTTAACTAATCAAGGGATTAAATAATTGACCCCCAGATTTGTTTGTTATACCGTTTAAAGAGATTGAAATGCAAAATCGAAGAAATATCTCAAAAATTAAGTAGCAAGCAGCTTTTTAAAATTTTGTTTATAAATTTCAAATTTTCTAAAAAATCTTAAAATTATAATTATATTATTTATGAAGCTTCTACAAAGTAATCTATAATGGATAAGTGTAGTAATGAATTTTAAATCTGTTTTCCTCAAAACAGATTTTCCAAGATTTTTATAATTTTTAAATGCTCCATGCAACTTAATTTTTCTTCAAAATTCATGAAATTGATAAGGAAGAATCCTGATGCTTTTTACAAAAAAACTGGGTATGAATTTTACAATTCGACTTCATTAAGGTAATTAAATTTGACTTATAACTTTTCTAAAGGCAAAATTTTGATGAAAATCGGGATGGAATTCAGAAAAAAAATCTCTTAAAATTTAACTAATCAAGGGATTAAATAACTGACACCCAGATTTGTTTGTTATACGGTTTAAAGAGATTAAAATGCAAAATCGAGGAAATATCTCAAAAATTTAGTAGCAAGGAGCATTTTAAAATTTTGTTTATAAATTTCAAATTTTTTAAAAAAATCCTACAATTATAATGAGATTGGAAATTTCTTTTAAGGTATTCTATTTATTTATAGTGAAATGTTTATATGTACAAAATTTCGTATCTCTATGATGAAAAGTAAAAAAAGTAAATCTTAATGTCCACCGTTCCCTTAAAAATAAATGAGTGATTTTATTTTCCTTAGACATTTAAAAGGCATCCATCGGTCAAATTCGATCAAATTTTTCAGTTGGAAGCAATTTTTTAATTCGTAAATTATAAAAAATATTTGCGAGTAATTTTATGTTGTATTGGGTTGATAGGAAATTTGGGTTGATTGGGTTCATTGGGTTGGCCAGAAATAATAACTCGCGTGACGTCAGTACTATGTTTCACGTCAGACTTCCCAATAATCTTTCAAACAATCGATCAATTGGCTTAGAATCGGAAACAGGTCTGAAAAATATTTGTAGCATTAAAGCTTCAGAAATATCGATGAATTGGATTAACGAGAAAATTAGAAAAGGGAAAAAAACACAAATTTCAAACATTGCAACAGCCTTTAAAACTGACATTATACCAACTTTTAATGAAATAATAATTGCTTATTAACGAGCTTTATGTACTAAGCTTAAATGTATGATTTCCATTCTCATCTAATCTCAGGGCTTTGAGATATGTGAGGTATTTGGAGATTTTACAGGGCTATAATTCCCCAAATGAATTGCCAAATCCCTGCGGTACATTCCGATGAATATGATGGGTAAAGGTAATTAATGTAGTCTATTAATTTCAGTCAGTTTTCTGATATAAAAGGATTATATATAAAAATATGTCCATATAAAAATGTCCGCATGAATGTTGTTGCGCTGCAACGAAAAACGGATACGTTTGTTAACAATGTATTACACGTTCAAAGCAGTTTATTTATTGTATTCCTAACCCCGGGAAGTTTCATTTATGCTGGCATAAAATCTTTAAAGTACTTTTTCACCAAAGTCATTGAGTAGAATTTGAGATGCTTCATTCCGCCTGCGGTAAACAACTCCTCAGTGAAAATATTTCCGTGTAACCCGTGACGTAGAGATTTTCAGCTTAATCAGAGTTTACCTTAGGGCTTAAAGTTACATTTAAGTTCACGGCTGCAAAATTCCTATTGAAGGCGGAAAAACACCGCAAAATATTTTTTAAAGGAATAAGGACTGCTCGATAGGTTATCAAATTCTTTTTATGAGAACTTTCACATTTTCAGGAGATCATTTTACTGCTTTTTTATATGGTATATTGATGTAAAGTAACAAAGTTTCCAAGAATTTTTTAAAATTTCGTGGCAATAGTTATGCTTTATAAATCAGTTTCAGTAGCTGTATGTATTGAAAATAACTTTGTACATGTGCATCTTTTAAACTCTCCTAGTGAGTAAATTTACATTTATAATAATAAATTCTTGTTTATAATTTCATTCCAAAGAAACGGACTTTTTATTTGTTTAGAAAGAGATGTATAAATGCTGCTGAAAACCAAGTTTGGCTACGGATTTTGTGGGCGAATTTAAGATATTAAACTGAAGGCCTCTAAAAGGTAATTATATCAATTACTTTTAATTATTACAGGGGTATACTACAAAAATAAAATGAAGACGCAAGTAAAAGAAAGAATAAGGTGAAAGCTTGTATTAATTAATGTTGCGTAAAGGTAATGGAGTTTAAAATTTCAATATTATATATGTGTATGAATATGTATGTGTTTACATGGATATATGTTTCTGTATATAGGCATGTGTTTTTGAAAGAGAGTGTATGACTCACCTTTTAGTTAAGACGTTAACGTTTCTCGATCTAACTATCACATAATCAATCAAAATTTCAATTAAAACACGTGTCTGTTGATAGGAGATTGATGAAGGTATTTAACCTCGCTTGGAAATTTTTTATTCATTTATTTTCTGTCAGCTATACTAGGCTTATATGCTTAATTATCAAAACCTTCCACTCTCCTAAATGAGAAAAGATTTTCTGCAGCTTCTCTTCCTTTCTCCTGGCAACCGTTACATGTCAGAAAATTCCAGATTTTTCATGTGAGTAGATGCTGTATTAAGGCGAAGGCAAGAGTCGAAGAGAAAATACGTAGTGTCGCGTAAAGCATCGTTTTAGAGAACTTCAGAAGATTCAAAGCCTTGTATAGAAGTCAAACGTATGAATAATCCATAAATTAACATTCTACTTTCTGTTAAATAGTTAATTTGTAGTCCATATACAGTAGAATCTTCATTCGGGGAACTCCGAATAACTTGTAAAAGTAAGTTAACCAAAGAATTCGCCATTTTTAAGTCAGTGGACGAAAATTCGACACCATAGTTAGAAATATTACGAGGGAGAAAAATAAAAAGTAAAATTTCAAAGTACTTTATATTCAAAATGTAGTAGAGGTGTTAAAAGGATTTTAACACCCTTTGAAATTCTTTTCAGACGTTTCTTTTACCTGTTTCACAAATTATTCTATAATTTTTACAAGAAAAATTTATATCGGGGATAAATACTGAATTAATGTTTTTTTTTAATAATTCGAGCTATTTAACCCTTCAGCGAGCGCCCATCTGTACAAAGTGCAACATTTTCGTAATTTTGAATGGTTTGTTTTTACATGTCAGGTTTGAATGTTCTAAGCGATTTCTATTTATAGCTACACTCTTTCTAATGCAGGTCTGATTTTCTGACCCTTGTATTCCTTTTCGTTCATTATTAGACGTGATTTAACCGTGGTAAACCGGTGATTAAACTGGATTTCAATACGACAAAAGCAGGAGTTGATGTAGTCGATCAATATTACACGTTATCCCGCACATCACGAAGACGGACAATCTCATTGATATTTAGGTTTTTGGACATAATAGGAATCAATTCGCAAGTTGTTCTTAGATCCTATAAACAGGACACTTTTGAAATAAGGCGATTGTCTCTGCATTCTTTCGCCTTAAATTATAAATACATCTCAATATTATCAAAATTTTATATCTTGTCATAAAACGCAGATTTTTTTTTATTTGAAAAAAAAAAGTTTATTACAAAAGGAATAATCAAGGTTGAAAGTGACGTTGCACTTTGTGCCACGCGCGCCTGCTGGTGTTCCAAAAATTGGCGCGCCCTCTGGAGGGTTAAAAAATTAATTTTTATATACGTTTTTTATATTATTTCCTAGTGCCTTTATATTAAGTACTGGTTTTCAAATAAATTTATTGTTCAGGAAAAACGTCCGACTTTATGCAAAATAAAAATAAAAATGAAACATGAGTTTCTTTAAATTTTCATTACATTTTTCTTTTAATTGCATATCAAATTACTTAAACTCTGTTTAATAGATCATTTAAAACGTTAGAAATTCATTTCTAACTATTTAAAAAAATAATCCTTTAAGTTATCTGTCGAAATTATTTTAATCATAGCATCGTACAAAAAAACTAAGAAAAATCACTCGAAAAATTTCAACTTTAAAGAAGATTTGTAAAAACCATCAAAATGGAATCCTTTTTTCTATATATATATAGCTATCGGAATAGTCTTAAAACGTCATCACACTGAAAGAAAAAGTCAATACGGAGTTTAAGGGGAAAAAATTCAAAAAACGGTATTTCTAATAAAAATATCATTTTATAACGATAAAAACTGCCTATCGTTTTACACTAAATCAGGTGTGCTGAGTCTCCTTAATGTCTGCTAAAAGTACCAATGACTATTTTAGAATCGTCTACCAACGTTGGATATCGAATCGACATTTTTCTTTATTTTACCAGATAAAATTTTACCTTAAGAAAATCGATAAACAACGAAGGTAAAGTGTGTTCCAAACCGATGTTCTAGAACATCTGGTTTTTATATCTACCAAGAAATAAGTCCAACATTTTTCAAACTAAATTGGTTTCGTGAAAAATACTGATAATCATTAAATAGTGGAAACCATTCGTTAAAATAAGGATTAATTCATGGGATTCTCTATGGATTTCAGTCTGAAAAACAGAAGAATCGAATTTAATCACATTAAATCAAAGTTTTGATTCGAGGTATATTATGATGTATTCTTTAACTGTCATATCAGACTGATCTATAGTGCTAAGTTTATACGTCATGTTTATGTTTAACGTAGTCTTTTAGATCAAATTAAAACCTTCTTTATGGGTCTTCAAGTTAAGGGGACGAGGGACCTTGAAACTCGTATTTTTTTAATTTTTAATATTTTACTCTATACATAAAATGAAAAAAATTAATTTTCTTTTCAACTACATTGAAGACACTTATAATTCACAAATAAGTATTTTGTAGAAGAACTAGGGGCTTCGCCCCTAGGCTCGCTACGCTCGCTCCTCTGGTGAATCAAGTGAATGAATGACTCAATAGTTGTTTACAGCGATTGAGTCATTCATTTGTTTACAGTTGAAGCTCCCCCCCTCCCGGCGAAATAAATGAAGCCCACCTATGGGTGAAAAATTGGATCTTCTTTCATGTCCTTCTGCAAAGGAAACGAATGAGAAGATTTTTTTGAAGTATTTCTTTAAAATTCAATTAAAAATCGAAATTTTAAGATAGAGACTTGAAATGAAGTTTATATGAATGAGAAAGCTTTCATCTTCCAGTTGATATAAATATTTTCTTTGTAACATAATAAGTCTGAGAGCATCGAATTTATATATCTCGAAACGCATAAATTTTTCCAAAAAGTGGGTTTTCAATTTTAATAAAAATATCAGTCTGTTTTAAATTATTTTTAAACAAATCAGGTCTTGTTTGAAGGAGAAATGTCTGTAGTCTTAAATTGTAAAAAAAAAAATTCTACGATCCTTTTTTGCCGAGTTATCGTAATCTGAACATGACAAAGTCAATATTTTCCCACAAAACATAAAATTTAAAAAAAACTTAAAGTCCGACGAATATGACACATGTCTTACTTTCTTCCCCACATTGTTCTGCATCGATTGGTATCGGTCTCGACCCCATACCCCCAGCGGTTTAGGAGGGGATAGCGTGACAAGCTTTTGATAGCGGCGGCGGCGGCAGCGCCAGTTACTTTTTTTTAGAATAATGAGATAATACCTGCTTTTCAAAAATTCTTCAAAAATGTTAGCATTTTTCAAAATGCTTCATGCACATTCGTTTTCTTCCGACTTCTTCCGAATTTCTCAGAATTAGGAATAGAAGTGTGTGTCACAAAACCGTGCATTCTTTGAAACCCCGAATTTTTTTCAAATTTATAGATCATGAAATACAGCGAAAATATTAAAAAAATAATAATTTATGACAATAGATTCATATAAAAAACCAATGCACCATTATGTTTAGATATATACAGGGTGGTCATAAAAAAAATTTGCCGATATATGGACCTCTAGCGGTTGTTCCGTTCAACCGATCGAGATGAGATTCCTGATAGTTATTCAGAGGTATGAGCTCCGGATTCTGTGAACGGCAACCAAGTGGCGCTCACGGTTACGGTTATAGATACAGAAACTCGAAATTTTCGAATGTCAACGCCTACATTTTCCCTTCACAAAATTTCAGCCCATGCAAAAACCTTAAAGAACGTTGGAACGGTACGTGTATCACAACAAACAGACGCGTTACGAATTCACAAAAAACAGCTCTCCGAACGGCCAACAAAAATACGATCGTGGCACACGGTGGAAATTAGCATATGACAGAGGCAAGACATCCATCACTGATGACAACACAGATCGGACAAAAGAAAACTTTTATTTGGATTACACATTTTCCACACGGGTGCCATCATAGGCCGTTCGCAAAGCTGATTTTTGTGCGTGCATAAGGTGTCCGTTTTTTGTGATACACGTACCGTTCCAGCGCTCTTTAAGGTTTTCGCATTCGCTGAGCATTTTGCGATGGTAAAAAGTGGGCGTTGCCTTTCGAAAATTTCGACTTTTTGTACCTATAACTGTAACCGTGAGCGCCACTTGGTTGCCGTTCACAGAATCCCGAACTCATACCTTTGAATAACTATGTCTGAAATCTCATCTCGATCGGTTGAATGGAACAGCCGCTAGAGGTCCATATATCGGCAAAGTTTTTTTTATGACCAGCCTGTATATATATGTATATATATATATATATATATATATATATATATATATATATATATATATATATATATATATATATATATATATATTATATATATATATATGTATATATATATATATATATTATATATATATATATGTATATATATATATATATATATATATATATATATATATATATATATATATATATATATATATGTATATATATATATATATATATATATATATATATATATATATATATATATATATATATTATATATATATATATATGTATATATATATATATATGTATATATATATGTATATATATATATATATATATATATATATATATATATATATATATATATATATACGGTATAAACGTGTATACGGTAATACGGTAAACGTGTATCAAACAATTAAGGCTTTTAAATGATTTGGAAGGTGCATGGAGCATTTTGAAAAACAATTAAAAAAAGGCATTGTTCTACCGAAAAATTCCTTTTTCTGAATTCTAAGGGTCTTCAATGTAGTAAAAAATAATATAAATTATGGCCATTTTTTATATAGAATTAAAAACTGAAATTTATTAAAATCCATGTAAAGGTCTCTTGTCCATTTAAAATTCATTCAATAGAAATGAAATTACAATAAAACGTGTCGAAGTGAATGTGAAAGAATGAATCATGTAACTAAATTACTATTGATATCACATTGAAGCATCAATTGTTCAAGTTAATGCATTCAATAAAAGATAAATTTTAACTGACAAGACAAAACTGACGAAATAAAAATTTTATATATAAAACTTCATAATAAAATGCATTATATAGAAAGGTTAGCTCCCAGAAATGAAAGCCTAAATGAAATGTCATGTTAAGGGTTACAATTTATAGAAATAGAAATCCTGCCGTGTTATTTCAAAAGCTTTTAAAATACCTTCTTAAAACTTTTTATAGATACCTTATCACCCTTTTCATGCTTAGATGTTTCTTAACTACACTTTATAACATTTTGTAAGATAGATATTATGTTCTGTCAAAACTTTCGCGATAATGTCTTGAACGTTGATAAAATCAGAAAGCGTTACACCTACATCAGTACATCCCTTATCGTTCAGGTGTCTTACCCAGGTGAATTGGTTGTTCACTTCAACTCGCAAAACCTGCTTCCGGACAAAAAATTTTGTCAGTAAAAATTTTAAAAATAAAAAGACGCTTTTTAAAAATCCTTGTTAAATGATATTAATCGCTTGCAAGGAAATTTATTAATACAAAGCCTTAATAAAATTACCACTTAGTTAAAGTTGTGATTTTTAAAAATTATTATGAATATTAATTTCTATAAGCGAAATCTTATTTAAATTAATTATTTAAATTAATTATTATTATACATTCTAATTAATTTATATTATATAATTTTTATAGAAATTCCTCAAATCTTTCATCAATAGAAAATACATTTATTATACATAAAATGGTTTTTGTTGTAAGGAAATTGTTTAAGCCCGATCTTATGTATGAAAGTGTGTGTGTGTGGCGCCCTAGGAAGACCGAACTTATGTAGCTTTTACATGTGGGGGGGGGGGGGACGCTCTTATCAGCGCGCCTTGTTTTGAAACGGTCGCGTGGGTGTCACAGTAAAAGAAAGGAAAATGGTGTACGGGCTGACCAAATCGATCAGTCCTAAATTAATTTTGTAATAAGATACAAGCCGACAAAAGTGTTCGGGCCTCAATTGATTTTATTGTGAATTACAGGTCGACGAGAGTGTTCGGTCTTCAATTGATAATGTGTTGTTAATAAAGAGATACAGTCCATCAAGAATATATATATTACTTGTGTGTTTTTGTACAATCGGATGCAACTAACGAATAGATTGATTAATTTGCATACATCTGTTTATAGTCAGCATCTGGCGATCGGGTGAATTACACACAGTTGGACTGTCAGTGGCCATCTCTAAAACTCTTTATAAATTAAATTCATACTTTTCTTTGTGAAACGCTTTAGGTCATTCCTCTATTAAATTATACTTTTCCCTATGTTGTTACAAATCTAGCTCACTTCAAGCTATCACCTTTATTTTTTCAACCCAAATTTTAATCCAATAGAAGTATCTCCAGTAATTCTTTATGGAATGCCAAGCTTCACATTCTCGAAAAACGTGCAAAAACTTACTATTTTTTTTTAATTCTTGGATTAAAATCCCGGGAAACTTATTACATTAAGAATCTATCTCCTCAGCTTTAAGTTTAAATAAATTTTGCCTGCTTTTCTTCCAAATAACATTACTTTCGAATTTTAAGTAAGTAGCGGGGAATACATACACCAGTTTCGGAGTGAATCTCCAAAGGATCTTTTACCACTTTTGAATTTAGTTTTGCTATTCGACGCCTAAAAAAAAATAAAGCTTTTTCAAGGAGAATGAAATCTTTCAGCTATTGGTGCCATGGCAACGCCGAGTCTTATTCACCCTTCAATAAAGTTGCCAAGTAGCGTTAATAGTATTTCTGAATTTTTCGTCATATCTTTTTTCATGCCAAAAAAAAAAAAAATAAATAAATCCCATTGGTATTTAGGTTCGAATAAAAACTATGCACTCCGTTGATTTAATCTTTGAAAATAAAGAATTTTAGTTTTCGATATAAATAGAAAAATCTCGTCGCAGTTTCTCATTTGAAGATTGCTAGAAATTTTCGAGAGAAATAAAGAACTAAAGATAAGGTAATATAATATATAACAGAAATTTAACATTTATTGATTTATGTTTGTAAGGAGTGGAATTCGAAAAAATGAGTGCGTCTAGCCTCTATGAACAGATAATTCAGTTGGTTGAGAGCCGGCCCGCATTTTTTGTCATGGAATGCAGTTGTGACACGTTATGATCTGACAGAAAAACTGACGACGCCTTTCTTGAAACAACTTATGTAACAAATTACAGCAGATATAAGTTTCTATACTAATAAAGAGACAAGTGGAAGTCGAGAGATCACGTGACCGTAACTCATCCGGGCGGGCAACTCCTCGAAAAAAAATGGCCGACAATTATACAGGAAAATCGGTGTATTTTTTTTCTCATGAAAGTACATAAATGTTACATATTTGGAAAGAGCTTCGAAAACTGATAATTTTTTCTGCGTACACTTATTCTGTTAATTCAATAGTTTTAGAGATATTTTCATTCTAAAATCACTCACTGCTGAGAAACCAAATCATCTGGTGCAGTGGTACTGCCATCTGTCGGCAGCGACGGGAATGAAAATTGAAAGGAATTTATTCACTTGAATCTAATACATTTGTAGGCTTTTTTTTTCTTTTGTGGGGCCCGAAGTACATAAATATGTTACACGGATGGCTTGAGCGTAGCTAGGCGAAGCCATAAAAAAAAATACATGTTATCAGTATCAGTAACACCTACAACAAACTAGTGATGAGGTCAAATATCCGTTTGTGTTTTCATTTTTTTGGGGGGAAGGGGGTCAATTCCATTTGCTTAACCCTTCAGCGGGTGTGCCAATTTTTGGAACAGCAGCAGGCGCGCTTGGGACAAATTGTAACAGCTCTTTCAATCTTTATTATTCCTTTTGTAATGAACTTTTTTCTTCAAATGGAAACTAATAATTCTGCGTATTATGAAAAGATTTGAAATGTCGATAATATTGAAATATATTTATAACTAGTCGGGCTTCGCCTAGCTACGCTCAAGCGATCCACCAGATGACTGCTTGGAAACAGTCCCCCCCCATGAGATTTCAAACATTCCATTGCCATCATACGATTGACAATCTAATTAGAGTTCATTCGACTTCCTGCAAATAGTCCTTCCCCCCCCATGAGATTTAAAACATTCCGTTATCGTTGTTTACAACCCAAGGGGAGAATTTGCCGTTCTTCCTAAAGCGTTTGAAGAACCGCGTAGAAAATTTGTGCTGAAGTATCGTTCTTTAAAATTCAATTAAAAATTGAAATTGTAAGATAGAGACTTGAAAGGAGGTTTATATGAATGAGAAAGCTTTCATCTTCCAGATGATGTAAATATTTTCTTTGTAAGATAAAAACTCGAAGAGCATCGACCGTAGATCCTCAAAATTACGTAAATTTCTCGAAAAAGTGGGTTTAATATTTTGATGAAAAAATTAGTCTGTTTTAAATTATTTTTAAACAAATGAGGTCTTGTTTGAAGGAGAAATGTCTGTAGTCTTAGATTGTAAAAAGATCAAAATTCTACGATTATTTTTTGCCGAGATATCGTAATCTGAAGTTTAAAAAACATAAAATAAAAAAATTTTCAGAATAAAATTTAAAATTCGGGCTTCGAGGTGCACTTTCCCATAGTCTGCACTACCCGTGTGTCAAATTTCATGGCTGTAAGTTTCATAGATTCGTCTGGAGGCCGCACACACACGTGATGCCGACGGACTCCACGACATTTACCACTGTTACTTTATTTATATACATTAAACTCAAAACAATGCAGATACAATCGCCTTATTTCAAAACTGTCCGGTTTATTGGATCTAAGGAAAACTCGCGAATTCATTCCTATTACGTCTAAAAACCTAAAAAACAATGAGATTGTCCATCATCGTGATACGCGGGATACCTTGTAATAGCTGCACATTTGATCGACTACATCAACTCCTGCTTTTGTCGTATTGTAATCCAGTATAACCGCTGGTTTACCACGGTTAAATCAATACTAACAATGAATGGGGAGGAATACAGGATCAGAAAATCAGACCTGCATTAGAAAGGGTGTAGCTATAAATAGAAACTGCTTAGAACATTCAAACTTTATACGTAAAAACAAACCATTCAAAATTACGAAAATGTTGCACTCTGTACACGGGCGCGCCCGCTGAAGAGTTAAGATAAGAATTAACGCCACTATAGATCGGCTATAAGATCTCGTCTAGGTCAATTTCGCTCTTGTTTTGCAAAACGTGTGATCTTAACCGACAAATGATAGAATTTCAGTAATATAATCATGCCTTACGCCTGCTTTAGAATATAAATAATCCTCGTCATGTTTGTCCGAATCCCAAACTTTACTGAATGAGGAATTTTATCTTATTTGAAGGCTTTCAATCGTAAAAAGAATTTTATGATAACATTCAAAGCAAATCGTTTAATTCCTTTCAAATGAGTGAGGCAATTTTTCTTTGTCAAGGAATTTAATTTTGAATATTGATGCGATGACTTCAGGCTAAGACTTTAGGCTAAATTACAAAACACAATGACAATCGGTATTTTGCTGTTGAACGTCGAAGGATATTTTTTCGGAAGGAAAGAATATTCAAGCATAAAATGTTTCTTACACGTCTCCTTAAGGGTGTATTAAATTCTTTAGGATGGGGAGGCCTAAAGGTTGCGTAGATAAACATGGCTGAAGAGGAACAATTGCCCAAACGTAATATAAAGTGGGTTTATTTACAAATTCTCTGTATATCCTTTCATGCATATTTATTTTTCGATAAGACATACTAGCTAAAGAAAATATCCATTTCTCTAAAGTTTTGCTTGTTGATTTTTCTGAAAATATTTGTTTGCCGTTTCAGAAGCTGCCATTTAATACTTTTAATATTTTTGACGATTTCAATTTTTAATTTTTTTCCCGTTGGTTCACTTAGTTCAACCTGTTTATCGCCCTGAGCATAGAAATTTGCATTTATTTAGCTTCTTGTTTTGAGGCCTTTAACGGTGATAGTGTAATTTATGTGGGATATCCCTTGTTTTCTAGTAGTTCATTAAAATATAATAAACGCGTTAAGCTTTTTAAATGAGATCATAGCATGTCTTAGCATTGTAGTAATAAACACATGTGAATAAAAAAAGCATTTACAGTTCTTGCTACTGGTGAAGTGGATGCATCGTGACCATGGCAGATTCTGTGGAGCGACGAGGCCCATTTCCACCTCCGGGGAACAGCGAACAACCATAATTGTCGCATTTGGGTCGCGGAAAACCCCCGTACCTTCCAACACATTCCACCCCACTTACCGAAAGTTACAGCCTGGAGGATTCACAGACACATTCCTTCTTGGACCTTTCTTTTTCGAAGTAGCTGCTCCCAATGGCCCTGTGACATGCACCATGGCGGCCAACAGGTACAAAAGGATGCTCGAAACTTTTGTTGTGCCCCATTTGAAACAGCGGCAATGTCTTGACTCAATTACTTTTATGCAAGATGGAGCATATCCACATAGTGTGTACAGCAGTTTCTCCCTCCAACGTTTCCCTAATGACAGAATGATCAGTCGTGCATTTGTGACAATATGGCCATCTCGTTCTCGGGATCTTAAACTGTGGGTTTTTTGGCTGTGGTGACACTTCTTGTTTATCGAGGACGTCTGGTAACCTTGGCAGACTTGAAAGAAGGTATCATTCTGCGGGTGAGAAGCATTCCAGTCGACAGTGACGATCCGCAGTTGAACAAGCTGTCCACAGACTGCAGATCTTAACATCTTCAAGAAGGGAACCATATTGCGCAGCATTTCCTCGATTGCGTCGATAAGGTCCATGTCACATGAATGTTTAGTACTGCCTAATAAAATGTTTTTTCGGCATATGTCTTGCTGTACAGAGCGATCTATCGGTGCTTTCAGGAACTAAAATGTTTTACGTGTAATCCGATTCCCCATGGCTTGAATAGTATTTGTACAAAATTTGAAGCCTTTACACTGAGTAGTTCGATATACAGAGAGGTCATAGTAGGCGTGTTTTAATTCTGGTCACCCGTATATTCATTAAGTTGAAAAGAAATTATATGCGTATTCGGAATTTTTCATACATAGTATTTGAATCATTTGGGATTTATTTAAAATGAAATTGATTTCGGTAATAATTTCTAACTCCACTTCATGCTTTTTATATGGTGAATAATATTGTCTGCTGAAAATATAATCCGCTTATGAATTTTTTAAGTTATTTTGCTTTAACTCTAGGTGGATTATTTTTTTCTATTTAATCTCATTATAACGACATACAAAATTTCTCATTTCATGTTTTTTTTTCTTTTAACTAAAATGTAAGTTGTTATTCCAGGAATCAAATCTGAAACTTTTTTTTAAATCTTCGATTAAACATTCACTGACTATTACATCACGTAGCCATTTTATAATTCTCATTAATAATCCTCAGACAGTTGATCTTCTGTTAAATATGTCTAAATTTTGTTAAATATATCTAAATTTTGTGAAAGAAATTTCATTATTATATAGATTCAGTATTCATTCCATGTCACAGAAATTCATCCCCGTGGTTATTTAAATATATAATATCATTATAATTTGAAATATCTATATATATGTATATAACAGTTCCGTAACTAACTGACTGACAGATAACGCATAGACCAAACCGCTGAACCTAAAGGACTGAAATTTTGCATGGTGATTTCTATAGTATATAAAACAGTTCCGTAACTAACTGACTGATTGACTGACTGACATATAACACACACAGATCAAACCGCTGGATCTAAAGGGCTGAAATTTTGTACGGCGATTCTTCTTATAGTGTAAGGGTGCACTAAGAAAGATTTTTGAAAAATTCGTCTTGGATTTTTTTTAAATTAAATTTTTAAGCTGTTTTGTAACATTCTTTAAAGTTTGGATTTAAAATAATTTGAGAGTTATAAAATTCACATCACCAGAAAGATCATAAAAATTCCTTTAAACTGAAATATTTTTCGAATCTTTACCTCCATTTTCTGATTTTTGGTGAATTTTTAAAGATTATTTTTTATAATTTAATTTATTAAATGCTGATCACTTGGTTTCTTTTCTTTTTGTGATACTTTAAATACATTTTCTGTAAATAAATGCATAACAACGAAAAGAATTGACAAAAAATATTAAAATACGGTGAAATTTAATAAGATAAAATTTAACCACTAGACTAATTGAGATGAAAGTTTTTAACAATTTAATTCCAATTAGTATGTTTTATGGATATTAAACATACAAATTAATTGCCTACATTGACCGTTGTATTTAATTTAAGCATTTTCATCTACATTATTTTTTCTAAACAAAAATATCCGTTACAATTTTTTTATAAATATATATATATTTTGGCTTTAATTGCATACATTAACCGTTGTATTTAATTTGAATGCACTCCGTAGCGAAGCACGGATATTCAGCTAGTATAATAATATAATTAAAGGTGTCCATAACATTTTAAAACGTCATTTTCAGTCAAAATATCGATTTTTTTATTTCTGCAAAAACATTAAAGCCTAATATTTTATCCGTCTCATTCTGTTTGAATTTATAAATCCGCAGGATTTTGGTTATTTTTAAAGTAAAAAATGTGCAATAAAGTTATTTTTAAGCGTTTTCTTAAAAATAATTTTTTCCTCATTTCTCTTTACGCAAAACCTTCTATAACAAAAAGTTACGCATAAAATGCCTTAAAATTTTGCAACCTTATCTATAAATATTTATAAAGGGAATAGACGATACTCATGATTGCATATTAATTGGTTCTTTGTTTACATGGGTATGAATTGCGAGTGACAATAAATTTTAAGTGATTTTTTTTCTGTACATCAGTGCTATAACTGCAACAGACTATGATATAAACATAGTAAAATCTGAGAACAGTCCCTAGAGAAAGTTATTATCTCCATTCTCCAATTTTTAAAATGGCAGTATATTTGTTTGATTTTGAGTTTTCATGTTTTGCGTGAATATCAAATTTTCGCATTTTTTTCCAGTTTCCCCCCATGAAAAAATTATTTTAATGTAACAAATAAAAATTTTTATGCTATTTACCCAGTTTTAACTTACATGTCACTATAAAAAAGTAGATAAAAAAATAAAATTCAAAAAATTTCAAAACACTACCTCCGAAGCTGTACCGATACCTTAACCTTTAGCTTAGAGGCCCATTTTACTGATTCCCTCTTTAGAATGGGAAATTTCCTACCCCCCTTTGTAAGAACGGCCATTATGGAGGTTATATATATACGAGGGTACGCTGAAAAGTAATGCACACATGCTTGTAGAGTGCGAACGAAATGACCTTCAAAACCGCGCCAAGTGGCATATGGAAGTTACATTCCCCCTCAATACTCATCGCAGGTTTTAAGTCGTTGTGTTCATCCAGTGTATTTTGAAAAGCGGTAGTATGGAGACGTGTTCTAGTGCTATGTCAACGGCGAGTTATACAGCGCGCTGTTATCTATATCAGCGTGCTGTAATTTTTAACAGCTGAAAAACTTACTCCTACTGAGATTCATCGTCGTTTAAAGGCTGTTTATGGTGACGATGCTGTTGATAGGGGTACTGTAAATCGATAGGTAGTAAAATTTCGTGGTTGCGAACCTGGAAAAGCCATAATTGTTGACGAAACACGCAGCGGAAGTCCGATCACTGCCACAGACGATGAACATCGCAAACTAGTCGATGATTTGATTCAAAATGACCGGCGAATCACTCAAAAGCGTATCGCAAACCATATTGGAGTATCCAAGTAATGTGTCTGCTTCATTATAGAACGATTGGGATACAGTAAAATCTGTGCTCGATGGGTACCACGCCGTTTCACAGGCTATAACAGCGTCGGACTGGAGAGGCTCTCCGAAACTTGAAGTTTGAACCGATTCCACATCCTCCTTATTCCCCCGATCTTGCGCCTTGCAATTTTTATTTTTTTTTCCTCTACTCAAGAGAGACTTCAAGGGTTATCATTACACCTCAGACGATGTGGTGAAGGCAGCTGTCAAGTCGTGGATTCGAGAAAAGTCGGAAGAATTTTTCAGTGACGGAATGAGAAAACTTCTTACACGTTGGGAGAAATTTGTTAGCCTTAACGGTGACTATGTTGAAAAATAAATATATGATTTTGAATCTTAAGAATTGTACTTTAATGTTCTTTTTACCCGATCTCGATATTCCTTTTTGATCGCGCTCTACAAGCACGTGTGCATTACTTTTCAGCCTACCCTTGTATGTAATATTTGCAAAGGAGATATTGGACGACAGGAAGAGACTTCGTAGTATTTCGGAAAATCCAGGAGTTAGTCGTGACGGAGCATGAGACAAGACATGGAGCCTTTTCGGATTCACGAGGCGCTGTTCAGTCATATCAAATCCTTTATTAGTCGGCAATACAATCGCTGGACAGTTTATAGTTCTTAAACATTCGGGTGACACATAATTATCTAAAGATACATCTGTACAGAGTCTTTATTACGGAGTTTGCCGGAACACACATCAAGACAAAGAACGCAGAGGTAAATGTTGTGCATGTTTTCCCTTTAGTGACAGACACTCAAAAGCCACAGAGAATGCTAATCTCTCGCCCGAGTATGGGTGTATTAAACTTCTAATTTGTCAGATCATGACACCTGACCTCACACGTCATATGAGGTGATATTGCGTCAGGCGTCTGGAACTTTCGATGTTATATAAGATTCCTCTTTGCACGTGGCTTAGAGGAAAATATAATCGATTACTTAGTTTATTTCTAGGTCAAATTTTGGATTAGGGGGATTTGGATTATTTTATTAAGATAAAATGAAAGAATTTCGAATAGGCGTTTTATTTAAGGAAAGTGAAAGGTTATTGTTTCATATATATATATATATATATATATATATATATATATATATATATATATATATATATATATATATATATATAAATTCTTGGGCCCGTCTTCTTGGGATACATGCTATCCCACCCCGTTATGGAAAGGTTAAATATACTAGTTATATCATGGTTAAATGATGCTCATAATTCTGTAAAATACTCTAGTAAGTTACGTTTTACATTTTAAATATCAAACATAAGTTACTTGAGTATTATTGAGCTTCCTGCTAAAAAAATCCCAAATAATATCTGAACGCCTCCCAGTTTCCCTAAACCTTTTATGTAATTAAACGTACACATATTCTTATCCCTAAAGAAGAAAATGATATTTAACTATTCACGTTTCCTTCTGCTACTACAGAAACCGCGCATATTGTTTAACGTGTATTACAGCTCTTTTAAAGCATTAAAAGAGGTGATGGGTTATATGGAACAGACCTCGCCTGAATAAGTATCTGATAGTTAACTGCATAATAGAGTTTTACGAAGAAGTATTTTCTTTCTTCTTTCCCTGGAACCATAAATCTTTCTTCGAAAAAGCAATTAAGGCAGTAAGATGGTTTTTATGAACTTTTGGACCAAGATTGTAAGATTATATATATATATATATCTGTGGCTTTGTGCCTAAGTCGAAGTGCCGAGAAGTGCCTAAGTCGTTTCTCCAAGATGACTTTGTTTGATTATATCTCTTTTAAAAAATATTATTTTCAATGTAAGAAATACACAAGTCTGTAGAATGGTAGAGAAAACACTTTTGAATCATCGCACAGACTTGGGTACTTCTTACCTTAAAAATATTAACTTTTTTTTCCTTATGTCTCTTTAAGAAATATCTTGTAGAAAACTGACTGAGGCACTTCTAGTAACAAGCCACACACACACACACACAGATATATATATATATATATATATATATATATATATATATATATATATATATATATATATATATATATATATATATATATATGTATATATATATGTATATATATATATGTATATATATATGTATATATATATAATATATATATATATATATATATATATATATATATATATATATATATATTTATATATATATATGTATATATATATGTATATTATATGTATATATATATATATATATATATATATATATATATATATATATATATATTTATATATATGTATATATATATGTATATATATATATATATATATATATATATATATATATATATATATATATATATATTTATATATATTTATATATATATATATATATATATATATATATATATATATATATATATATATATATATATATATATATATATATATATATATATAAATATATATATATATATATATATATATATATATATATATATATATATATATATATATATATATATACTAAAGAGCCAGAAAAACTGGTTCAGGCGTGCGTATTCAAAAAACGGAGATATGCAACCAATCACGCGATGCGTTCGGCAGCGCTAAGACAACAGGCCTCTGGCATGACTGTTAGATTGGTTCCTGCTGCTACAATGGCAGGTTATCACGATTTGTGTGACTTTGAATGTCGCACGATAGATGGGACATAGCATCTCCGGTGCAGCGATGCAATTTGGAGTGCACCGTGAATATCAGGTATCCGGTAAAACATCAAATCTCCGAAAGCAGTGCGGCCGGAAAAAGACCTTGAAAGAACGGAAGTCGACGATTGAGAAGAACCCTTAAACGAAATAGACATGCAGCACTTCCTTAAATTGCTGCAGATTTCTATGCTGGAGCATCAACAAGTGCCAGCGTGCGAACTGTTCAACTGACTATCATTGACATGGGCTTTCGGGGTTGCAGGCCCACTTGGTACAGTTGTTGACTGCACGGCTCAACGTTTCACGCCTCGTCTGGGCCCGCTCATGACCTCATTGGACTGTTGATGACTGGAAACACGTTGCTTGGTCTGACGAGTCTCATTTCTGATTGTATCGATAGGATGGACGTGTACGAGTATGGAGACAACCTCATGAGTCCATGGACCGTACATGTCAACTGAGGACTGTTCAATCTGGTGAAGCCTCTGGTACGGTATGAGGCATGTGCAGCCGGCTTTGTATGGACCTCGGATACGTCTAGAGACGACTCTGACAGGTTACTGGTACATAAGCATCATCAACACCCATCATGTCCATCGTGCATTCTGACGGACTTGGACAATTATTGCAGGACAATGTGGCAACCCACATGTCAAGAGTTGCTACTGGCTCCAGGATCACTCTTCTGATTTTAGACACTTCCATTTTCCACCTAAATCCCCAGACATGAACATTAATGAGCATATCTGAAATGCCTTGCAACGTTCTGTTCAGAATAGATCTCCACCCCTTGCACTCCTATGGATTTTGGGACTGCCCTGCAGGATTCATAGTGTGAATTGCCTCCAGGATACCTCCAGACATTTGTCGAATCCATGCCACCTCGTCTTGCAGCACTTCTGCGTGCTCGTGGGGACCCTACACGATATTAAGCAGGTATTCCAGTTTTTATGGCTCTTCAGTGTATATGTGTATGTGTATGTATGCGTGTATATGTATAATGCATATAATGTATTTATATATGCCCAATAAAACCATTCCTCAATTCATTTTATGCATTTAAATTCATCTCAGGCATTTAAAGAAACAAATGAAGTGTTTAAGCCCAATAATCAACCTCTTTATATATTGATCTTTCATTTCTGAGCAGTTAATTAATAAAGTTAAACATCTAGAAAAGATAATTTTTAAACGCTTGTCCTCCTTCAGACACTGAATACATTCTCTTCGTCTTTACGTTTCCAGTTGAACAACTTCTGAACTACATGCATTTAAATCAAATAAATGCAAATGGAGATGAGAACCTCCGTGTAAACTGCTATGGCCTATATAAAATTTTAAAAGTAAAGAACTTTAGTTTTGAAAAGGAATTTTGAACGTTGTTAGTAAACTCGTTTTGCACGTTGTAGTAACGTTCTTAGTTGATTTGCATTTTTTTTCCTTCCAAACCTTTTCTAGAAATTATTTTCAGCGTTGTATTTAGTTTGTAATCCTTTAATACCTATTAACTATGTTCAGCGTATGGTAAACTTATTCACATAATATCAGCAACGTTTCAATCTAAATATTAATTCTCTCTACACATTTATTCGAAAGCAGGTATCATTAATAGGGCATACTGTAATTCATGAATGTCATCTTTAAATAACGTTTTTCAAAGGAGGAATGTTTGATTAACTTGAAAACTTGAGTAATACACAACTACGTATACAGATTATTTACCTTTTATGCTTGCCAATCTGTTTATTTAAGTTTCAATATTAGAAAAAGGAATTTCACTCTTTGATCTTTTAACATAATTGATTACAAACAATAATTTTAGAGCGTAACAACATGCGTTCATAACTATTACGTAAATATATGTTATTTAACCTGAACTGGGAAATACATAGCAATTATCGATAATAAATTAAATTATAATTTTCCCTTGCTACCATTAATAATGATTAATTTCCGGAAAACAGCATAGCTAACAGATTGAAGTAATGAATGAAAATGTGAGATGTACCAAATTCTGTCGATCCTCGACGTTCGTGGATTTATTTATAAACGCCTTTTTCATCGGCAATATAATATAAATTCTTTTTGTATTTTTGAAGCTTTTTGGAGTGTTCAGATTTTTTTATAGTTTTTTATTAATACAATACTGTATTACATTGTACTTAATATAACTTTATTTTGAAGGACTTAGCAATTTCTCTGCTTTACGTACTATACTTGTGTTGCATCTCCCTCTCCATTTGTAGTTACTTTGTCTATGCATGTAAACCCTTCATTGGGAACATATGCTTTTCAGGGAGCTATGGTTTCTTTATTCTACGTGCCCCTCCCCCACACCTAACTTTCGACCTTGGGTACTGTGAGTCTACACATGCTTCAGTCAACATCTTGGGAAGGATGATTCGTGACGCCAGTCTTCTGTGGTTCAGATATATATATATATATATATATATATATATATATATACCTGATAAGTCTATGCATGTAAACCCTTCATTTGGAACATATGCCTCTCAGGGAGCTATGGTTTCTTTATTCAACGTGCCTCCCCCCCCCCCCACGCAACTTTCAACCTTGGGTACTGTGAGTCTACACATGCTTCAGTCAACATCTTGGGAAGGATGATTCGTGACGCCAGCCTTCTGTGGTTCAGGTAACATAACCTCGAAGCCTTCTGTGGTTCAGGTATATATATATATATATATATATATATATATATATATATATATATATATACCTATTAAGTCTATGCATGTAATCCCTTCATTGGGAACATATGCCTCTCAGGGAGCTATGGTTTCTTTATTCAACGGGCCCCCCCCCCCCCCCCCACGCAACTTTCAACCTTGGGTACTGTGAGTCTACACATGCTTCAGTCAACATCTTGGGAAGGATGATTCGTGACGCCAGCCTTCTGTGGTTCAGGTAACATAACCTCGAAGCCTTCTGTGGTTCAGGTATATATATATATATATATATATATATATATATATATATATATACCTATTAAGTCTATGCATGTAATCCCTTCATTGGGAACATATGCCTCTCAGGGAGCTATGGTTTCTTTATTCAACGTGCCCCCCCCCCCACACGCAACTTTCAACCTTGGGTACTGTGAGTCTACACATGCTTCAGTCAACATCTTGGGAAGGATGATTCGTGACGCCAGCCTTCTGTGGTTCAGGTATATATATATATATATATATATATATATATATATATACCTCTTAAGTCTATGCATGTAAACCCTTCATTGGGAACATATGCCTCTCAGGGAGCTATGGTTTATTTATTCAACGTGCCCCCCCCCCCCCCACACGCAACTTTCAACCTTGGGTACTGTGAGTCTACACATGCTTCAGTCAACATCTTGGGAAGGATGATTCGTGACGCCATCCTACTGTGGTTCAGGTAAAAATTAGATTAATCAGAGCAAAAATAAAAAATCCCAACCCAATAACTCGTTCGACTAATTAAATACCTCTACAAAATGAACCGTAATATAACCTTTGATAATTGATTCTGTTCAATGGAAGCTGGTCAAGAATTAGGGAGAAATGGTTTGACGATTGTGGCTACCATGAAATGTAATAAACCACAAATACACTCTGAATTTCTAGTTAGGAATACATGAGAAAGAGATATCCCTTCTATGTATATCTGCTTTCCATGCAGATGTTCCCACTAAGCGGGAAAAGAATCATGTTCTTAACGAAGGGTTAACCCCCATTTCTGATGCTGAATTTTCAATTTATTAAACACATTGTACTGCAGCACAGTATGTTGATTTATTGTTGTGGGTTAAAAAGGATTGAGACGTAATGTTTATAAGGGCCTGTTCACATAGAATCCTTCAGTGTCAGCGTAAACAAATTTCAACCAATCATATACCAATCATTGACCCATTTAACCAATCAGCCTCAACGGAATCTTTAACGCCGACACTAACGGATTCTGTGGGAACAGGCCCTATATCTAGTGATGTAACCGGATTTTTCACTCTCGGGGGACCCTACGCCGCGATCGCCCATGAATATGGAATGCCTGTTGTAATTTAATCGATCAATGGACAATACAGCTGGAACTAGCCAGAACGCCGGAGTTCGTATTGGTCACGGAGAAAATATTAGGAATCTGATGCATGACGTTTGGCTCGCCTTCTACATTAACAAAGTTGAATTTGGCCTTGAGTTAGGGTCCATTACTCGTATAAAGCATTCGGAAGCAAATCTGCCCTGATTTCATATTGTCGAAGTTCCGTAAACTGTAGTTAAACATCTAGTGAGAAAGGTTTTTTTTTTCGAACGCGGAGGCACTTGTCGCTAGACATTCGTCTGTATGTACACTGCGAGACTGCTGGTCATTCATTTAAGGGGGCGCCGTATAGGTGGCCAGCACTACTCCCTACAAGCCGGTCTCGTAATTTAGAACCGAGTCAAGTGACGAAACCGGTACACCTGACCCCGTAACTCCAGAGGTAAACTTGAGAACAGGGAGGACATTACAGCCACGACAGATTTTTCGGGCCTCAGCCGCCATCACTCTATATGGTGGTGGATTTCTCAGCGACGGGCATCGAACGAGTGAGGTCAGATCACTGACTCGCTGCCTTTGCCAACTGGGCCACAGCGCCCATTTGAGTGAGAAAGGTCTCTCAGGTTAAGTCTTAAAATAGCCGTAGTCCCAATAATGGGTATCTTGTTTCTCCTTAATTTCTCGAGTATCTATAATAATATATAGAATAGAGAAATAATTTCTTGAAGATTGCCAACAGCGGCCATCCTTTGGGCATAATAATGCTGTATCCATAAGCTTTGATTAGTAAATGCCTTACTATATAACTCTAATAGTTAATATAATACAGACTTATACCATCCTCTTACATTACAGACATAAAACTATTCGCCAAGGCTTGTAGTGTAAAGCATCTTTTATATCCAAGGCATTCGAGAAATCTACTTAACAGGATTTACTGAACCCTGAGTTTCAGTTTATGCTGCCTCTATCATGCTACATGTATTCCAATAAATTTTAATCGATTTTAGTCATGATGTAAGACTTATAACCATTAAAATACTAAAACTAAAATTATACAAGGCGAATCCCGCTAAATGTGGTGGCAAGTTGTTGGGATGTCGCCAAGATAGCGCGAAAAGGAATAGTCTTGAGGCGGCCGAACTCTCACGACCTCTGCCCGGCACCCCTTCTCTGATCATGAACTCGACCGAATGTCAGAAGCTGAACTTTGACCGAAATTTCCATTTCATCCGTTACTACTTACTCACTTCGCCTTTGTTCGTCAACGCAGCACAGTGTCATGCTAGCTGTAATCGTATTATAATCGGATTTGTTGAAGTTGTTAATAAAATTCTTATTTTATGTGTTCGTGAGGCGCATGATACCTTTATACGACTTCAGTCTCTACGAAAATGGTTTAGTTTTGAAAGTAGGATTATAATGTAACATCTCGGCTTAGCCCCCACTTATATCCTTTGTAACAATATTTGTTAATATTTGTGTGTTTTGTTAATATATGCTTGTTATGTTAAATTACGTGTTCTGTTTTCTTGCATATCTTTCTTAAAAATGTTTAGCTTGGACAACGGTATTTCGAGTATTCTTCGGGCGACCATTAGCTTTCAAACAGAGGCCTCGGCGGAAAATTCCCCTGATACGGATAGAAGTTTTAGTCATAAGAAAAGCATTTCTTAGAAAAGATACGAGATCCTCATATGATTTTTCGTTTGTGCAGTGAAATTTGATATAATGAATTATAGCGCTCATTGATAATACATGACATTAGTTATTTCTGTGTTTTAGACATTTGTATCTACATGTCTTGAATATTTTATAAATAAATTTCTATCTTTTTATATTTTAGGATTTTAAATTTTCATCTTTTTATATTTTAGGAAGTCATTGCTTGGGTTGATCCAGTCTGTGCTATCTTTATGCACACTCATGCAAACACTGATAAAATTTTAGAAGATTCATTTATCTGATTTCGTCATTATTGATAGCTAAACTGTAGTTTTAAACTTGCTAATGTAAGTCAATTGCTTTCAGTGTTTATGGTGGTTTTAGTTTTAATTACTTAATTTCAAAAAAAAATTATTTGTGTCTGAATATTTAAAAGTTTCCCCTGTATATTACATGTGGGAATCAAGCATCTATACTCTAGCTCGAATCATCATGACCTCTCAAGAAGACATATATGATACAACGTTGTGACTCTATGGTTTCAAACGATTCTCTTGCAGTAGGAACTCGAATTCTGGTAATCACCAGCAAGACTAAGGCCGTCTGCACACGGAGCAACTCAAAAGAAACTGATTACCGACTCCATTCACAAACCAGTCCGTGATGAGTCGTAACCTATGTAACTGAATGGAGCCACGCACACGGCGCAACCCGTGGACGGGTTTGTAACCAGTTGCGCCGTGTGCGTGGCTCCATTCAGTTACATAGGTTACGACTCATCACGGACTGGTTTGTGATTGGAGTCGGTAATCAGTTTCTTTTGAGTTGCTCCGTGTGCAGACGGCCTAATCTTCCCTTGCAAAGTCATTTGCCCGAGTTTCTAGCCTATCAGTAGGCAGTAATTTTCAGAAGGATTTAATTACGAAGGTCGTTCATCATATAACACCCGTTTAAGAATAAACGAATAATCAATAAAGATTTCTGAGCAACACCTTACACCGTCTATTTTATTCTCTCACTAGCCGGGCTTCGCCCGGATAGGCTAGGGCTTCGCCTAGCTACTCTCAAGCCATCCGTGTAACATATTTATGTACTTCGGGCCCCACAAAAGAAAAAAAAGCCTACAAATGTATTAAATTCAAGTGAATTAATTCCTTTCAATCTTCATTCCCGTCGCTGCCGACAGATGGCAGCACCACTGCTCCAGATGATTTGGTTTCTCAGCAGTGAGTGATTTTAGAATGAAAATATCTCTAAAACTATTGAATTAACAGAATAAGTGTACGCAGAAAAAATTATCAGTTTTCGAAGCTCTTTCCAAATATGTAACATTTATATACTTTCATGAGAAAAAAAATACACCGATTTTCCTGTATATTTGTCGGCCATTTTTTTTCGAGGAGTGGCCCGCCCGGATGAGTTACGGTCACGTGATCTCTCGACATTCACTTGTCCCTTTATTAGTATAGATATCTTAAGCTGTATTTCTATAGATTTTAGAGCTCTGTTAGGCAGTTATCGTTCCAAGTGACAGGTTTTAGTCTTTCAAAATCTTGCCCCTCTGTCCTGCTGCCCTTATCAGTTACAGAGATTGATTCCTGGTCTTCTTCTCCGCTTGGAAATCGTTTAAATTTCGCTAAGAAAACCAATCAAGGTGAATACGAATGAAGGACTTTGAGCATTTAGGACTTACCATGTTATACCTTATGATAAATCCTCTAGACCCACCACAGTCATCATTGTTGTCCAATATGCGTCAGCGTTTGCTGACGCTTTTCGGATCATGAACTTATAACAGGTGAACTGTCTTTCACCAAGAACTCTGTTGCTATGACTCACTGCATTGAGTGTTTACGTTAGTTTCTGTTCTCAGCTGAACTTTCTGTTCTCGTGTTCATTTTAAACAAGAGCAAGCAGTAAAAGTTCTTATCATCTCGGTGAAACTCGCGTGTAGTTTGTCAGAGAGAACAGAGACTGATCGAATGAATATAAACTAGACAGACTCATTTCCTTCCCCGGGAACAATATGGTTATTACTTTCATAACGATCTTCGTATTCATATATATAGACTAGCTGAATACCCGTGCTTAGCTACGGGGTACATTCAAATTAAATACAACGTTTAAAGTATGCAGTTAATGCCAAATAAATAAATAAATAAATATATATATATATATATATATATATATATATATATATATATATATATATTTATAATAAATAAATCGGTCAATGTATGCAATTAATGCCAAAAAAAAAACAAGAAAGTATAGTTATAAAAAATAGTAACGGATATTTTTATAGACAAAATAATATAGAAGAAAATATTGAAATTAAATCTAATAGAACATACTAAAGAATATAGTACAGTTAAAATAGTACAGTATGAGGAACATTTCTTTTACTGTATTTTAATATTTTTTGGATCATGTCCAATCGTCTGCCGCATTAGAAAGAAAAAAAATTGTCAATTTATTTCGTTGTAATGCACGTGATGCAAAATTTATTTAAAGTATCACAAAATGAAGCGAAACCCCGTGATCAGAATTTAATAAATTATATTCTAAAAATTAATCTTTAAAAATTCACTAAAAATCGGAAAATGAAAGCAAAGATTCGAAAAAGATTTCATTTTAAAGTAATTTTTATGACCTTTCTCGTGATAGAAATTTTATAACCCTCAGATTATTATTTTAAATGCAAAATTTAAAAAAGTTACAAATACAGCTTAAAAATTTAATTTTTCAAAATCTAAAAAGAATTTTTCAAAAATCTTTCTTAGTACACCCCTACACTATAAGAAGAATCGCCATGCAAAATTTTAACCCTTTAGGTCCAGCGGTTTGGTCTGTGCGTTCGTTATCTGTCAGTCAGTCTGTCAGTTACGGAACTGTTATATATATAGGTTATGAACCATTCGGCAATTCAATATTTTAAAATAATTTTCGTAACTGGAAATGTATAAAAGGGAATAAATAATTTAGATATTGAAGTTAGTACGAATAAAGCGAAAGAAGAAATATATACAAATTTCCATATTCCCCAGTGTAAGCAGCATTTTATTTTTAATGATTCTTACATCAAAATATAATGCTATTCATACTTAGAAAAATATGAATTTTTCTCCTCTAACAAACTAAAAATCAAACTTTTATAGAATAATTTACCATAATAAGTAATTTAAAATACAACATATTTATTATTATGGGAATATAATAGCAGAATGCTACATCACGAATATTTTTAAATAGTTTTTCAATATTAGTTGGGTACAAAGATAAATAATTCAAATGCTACAAAATTCAGTATTCATGAAAAGTCGCCTATAGATTTCCCTAGGCATTAAAGAAGTATTATCCTCACTGTAAACAATTTTTTTCCTTATCTATTCACATTTCTATTCAAAATATCAAATTAATGATATAACTCCACCTCCTTCGATATTAAAAGCGTAATTTTTTTTTTTAAGGAGCAGCTTGTTCTAGTTAGTATCTTTAAAGTTCAACATATTCATTTCTATGATAATTTAAAAACAAAAGGATGTATCACAATAAATGTTTAGTTAAACACGTATGTATAGTTTAAATTATTCAAAAATTGGAAAATATAACTGTAATAAAAATTTTAGACCATGGCATTCTGTAGCAAAATCTAAAACTAAAAGCAATTCCCAAAAATGGAAATGAACACAGAAAAACCGTATGAAACATGCTTAAATCCCTAACGTTAAAAATAATCTGTTTCAAAATTCATGAATTTAACTTTTAAAGCTTTTGTGCGCACTAGAAGTGTCTTTCACTTAAGTCCTCATCTCCATTTGCATTTGCTTAATTTAAATGTGCTCTAAAATGAATGCAGTTATTAACTTTCTCAGTTAGCAATGCGCACAAGAAGAAATAGAAAATGTTCAAAACAGAGCAAAGAACTTGCAATGCACTTGCACGCTGGAAATTGTTAAGAAACTGCTCATAAATAAAAGGCCTCTAGATAAGAAGCCACTAAAATAGTTACAAGTATTCTGTTTGCTTAAGAACATTCGCAAGAATTAATGTTTAATGCGCTTGTGTAAAAACTATTGTTTTTTTTAATTGTCTGTGAATCTCTTAGAAATATGTTATATGTGTACATGCAATTTCATTAATTAAAAGTATTAGCAGAAAATGTGGTCTTGAACTTTGGTTTGCAGGTTTATTGACCTTCTATGACGGCCCTTAATCTATATACAGTGGAATATCGATCGATCGTTTTCGGATCCATCGTTTTTCCGTATGTGTCGTTCATTTTATCCAGTCCCAGCGATCCTATTGATTTGTTATTTTTCCGATCTATCGTTTCCCCGCATTTATCGTTCATTTCAATCGGTCCCTTGAAAAACGATCGATCGAGATTCCACTGTATATAAAGCAGTTCCGTAACTGACTGAATGACTGAGTGACTGTCTGACTGATAACGCAAAGACCAAACCGCTGGACCTAAAGGGTTGAAATTTTGCATGGCGGTTCTTCTTATAGTATAGGGGTGCACTAAGAAAGATTTTGAAAAATTCTTCTTAGATTTTTTTAAATTAAATTTTTAAGCTGTTTTTGTAACATTCTTTAAAGTTTGCATTCAAAATAATAATTTGAGGGTTATAAAATTTATATCACGAGAAATATCATAAAATTTCCTTTAAAATGATATCTTTTTCGAATCTTTACCTCCATTTTCTGATTTTTTGGGAATTTTTAAAGATTAATTTTTAGAATTTAATTCATTAAATGCTGATCACGTGGTTTCTTTTCTTTTTGTGATACTTTAAATTAATTTAGCGTCTCGTGCATAACAACGAAATAAATTGACAAAAAAAATTTTTTTTCCCTTCTAATGAGGCAGACGATTGGACATTATCCAAAATAATATTAAAATGCAGTAAAAGAAATGTTCCCCAAACTGTACTATATTAACTGTACTATATTCTTTAGTATGTTCTATTAGATTTAATTTCAATATTTTCTTATACATCCTTTTATCTTTAAAAATATCCGTTACGATTTTCTTATAAATATATTTTTTTGGTTTCTTTGGCATTAATTGCATGTAGTGATCGTTGTAATTATTATTAATATATATATATATATATATATATATATATATATATATATATATATATATATATATATATATGTATATATATATGTGTGTGTGTGTAACAAGAAAACGCGTCTTCCTAAATTACTTTACTTTAAAGCATATTCTCTTGTTAATAAAGCAGGACCCCCTATCCCAAAATTGCAACCTAAAAGTAAAATAAGATAATTTATATTAGCCCTGCAGATCATTAACCCTTTACTTCCCAGTACCCATTAAAGTTGAAATTATGACCTAAAAATTTGTAGGTACTCTGTTTAGGCTTAAAGGAGTACACAGTTAAAATTTCATAAAGATTGCACTTCCGGTTTCGATTTTATGGGTGTTCCATGACCTGGAACACTGGGAAACTAGCGATTTGAAAAGTGCGGCTAAGCGAGCATTGCGGTGAAGCGAACAAAAGAAAAAACGTATACACACAAATAAAAATACAACAAAAACTTGATTATATATTGTTTTAAATAAATATTTACAGTTCCTATATACAAAAGCAGTTCCTATTTTTACAAAAGCAATTCCTATGTACAAAAAACACACAAATAAAACCTCAATTAAAAAAACCTGATTGTATATGATTTTAAATGAATATTTACAGTTCCTATATACAAAAGCAGTTCCTACACTTAAAAATATTCACTAACCTATTTTTTTGCTTCGCGATATTTTTGAAAGCACGTCAGTCCCTTCTGATAAAAGCAAAAACCAACATTGAAGGTTTTGCAACATTGCAGGTCCTCGAGTTTACTGTTCGTAAACTCGAGGATGCCAGGATGCTGCCCAGACAGTCGACGAACAACGAGGAGCCCGGAGGACTAGTATTGCACAGGATTTTGGGTATAGGGATTTTGTTCGAGGTATGCGATAGAAGTTGAACCGGTTTGGATTTGCTAAGCTGGACAGAGAGGTCTCCAGAGAGAAACACGTGTTCTAAAGCGCTGCTCTAGTTTCCCAGTGTTCCATATCATGGAACACCTTTTGAAAATTGTTTGTTATTGCTATGGTTTCGGTATAAAAAATTTAAAATAATATAGAATAAAAATAGTTTAGAGTATAGCCAATACAATAACATAGAATTTTTTTCTTGCAATTTTTTTTGTATTTAAAAATGATTTTTAAATTATGGCTCTGAAATATGGCTTTTTTTTATAACGCCACTGGAACGAGGGTATGTATGGGCTTATGACACGCTGCCATGTATTATCAAAAAGAGTAGATCAAAGTAAAAAATGAAGCTAATTGGTTAGTTTTTCGCAGAATATAGACGGTTTTAGAAGCGAGTAAATTTTGGTGTTCCACTATATGGAACACCGGGGACCAAAGGGTTAAGCAGGCATGTGAAATATCTGAACTCAATAACATTCCCAGATATGAGTGTTAGAAGTTTATGAGATTCCGAATATCAGTGTGATGTCAAAATTTTTGAAGAGCCCTCGAACCACTCTGGATTTATGTCTTCTATAACGTCAAAACCACAGTTTGCAAGAACTTTATGGCCACTTATCCTGCTCCCAGGTCAATAGGTCGCAGCTTTAACAAGCGCGGGATCTGTCAGTCCCCGGGATAACCGAAGTGGACACGTGAACTCCACGAACCTAAAGACGCCCAATTAAAATATTAAGTAGTTTAGGCCCTCTGGCGTAAATATCGCAAAACACCCATTTAATATTGCATGAACAGAAGACTTTTCTCTCTCTTCGTTTCTAACTCTCGTAGCTGTCGGACCTGCTGTCCACAGTCCGGTGGTTATAGCGCTATTCTCTTAACTTTATCATGTAATCAGCTCCCCGCGCCCCGTCTTGTTGCATGGACGCCGGGCTAGTCATGTGGCCACTGCAGCTAATGCCTTCTGATGAATGAAACACGTCTTGGAATTTGTGTATTTCATCAATGAATCCATGCGTGCGTTTATCACCTAAATGTCTTCAGTGCTTTCCTGAATCAACACTACGCCCGACTGCATCTCTCCAAGTTCTGCGTATCAATTCCCTTGTGCTAAATTTTCCAAATGTGATTATTATCACTATATATATATATATATATATATATATATATATATATATATATATATATATATATATATATATATATATATATATATATATATATATATAGTGGAATCTCGATCGATCGTTCCCCGACCGATCGTTTTCCCGTATGCATCGTATATTTCATCCAGTCCCGAATAAATTCCATAGAAAACAAGAAAAAACAGACTGCATGGATCGTTCCTCTATCCATCATTTTCCCGCAATATTCGTTCAGAATATCGCAGCTTTACATTAATTCATCGGATCGATCGTTTTTTCATAATAACTGAACCTGAAATATAAATGTTTGGATTGAGCTAGAATGACGCTCTAATTAAACAATGAGCAGAACATTTGAGATGCACGGTCTCGTATTTTTGTTCTATAATGTTTAACTTGGTTTCGCATAATCGTACCACTCCCATTATTTGTTCGTCGTTGGTGTTTCTTAATTTTTTAGCCCCTGAATTATCCTATTTTCAGAAACTCATTCCAAATTCTCCGACTTTTCAACATTTCTGTTCTTATCAGCAATGGGTCACAGTCAGCCGACTTGAGCGGTTCCTGCTGTCCTCTGGCTTTTGTCTTAGCCTTGGGTTGGAGGCGCCCTGGTGTTTGGTCTAGGGTGTGAAAAGTTTTTGATTGCTGCAGTTCTACACTGGCCGAGGAAGGTTTCACCCGGAAGCAGAACTTCCTGGTGGTCTTAAGTCTTATACCCCATCCAGTGCAATTGAATGGTTCTAGTTACAAACCATTCACTGCTGACGTTTCTTTATACTCTCACACAATAACTGATACCAAAAGGAATGCAATTTGCAACACAGAAAAAATATTGTTTACTTGTGGAGAGAAAACCGCCAAAAAAACAAACGAAGATTAAAGACTTTTATTTGAATCAAAATTCCTGTGTGTCTACGTGTATTTCTTTTTTATTATTATTTTTATCTTCGATTTCAGTACAACTTTGTAATTTTATCTTCAATTACAATACAGGTATGTATGCATTTATGTATGGGAGTAAATATATTTTAGGGATATCAAACTTTAAGGTTTGTTAATACTATTATGTATGTTCCCGCATCTATCGTTTTCCCGCATCCATCGTTTAGTTCAGTCAGTCACTTCGAAAACGATAGATCGAGTTTCCACTGTATATTGGTACTAACTGCATACATTGACCGTTGTATTTAATGTGAGTGTAGTCCGTAGCGAACCACGGGTATTCAGCTAGTTTTGTTATAAAAGTTCCTTGTATCACATTGCCAAGTTTCGAAATTGTCTGCAGTTCTCTAAGGCGCTTTTATTATTTTGCCACAAAATATTGTCGCGTAGAAGGTAGTCGTATGGATTGAACACACACGTAGAGGGAATACAACGCTGTTTATTAGCACACAACACTAAGCTGATAGAACTCAGAACTGAACTCACAGGTTGAGCTACTTGCTCTTTTATCCATCAACAGAATATTCTGGAACGCCGTTCCAGGAAATTAAAGAATGTTCTAGCAACTTCTAGAACTAACAGAAATAGAATTAGAATTAAATTAAATTAAAATAATGTTGAGCTTCGAACCGGGGACCTCTTGCTCAGCAATCCGGTGCGTTGACCATTCAGCAACAGAGTCTTTGACGGGAATGGCTTTAAGCGGCATTGCTCCCTCCTTAGAAGAACAGCGTCCCGCTGTCCTAGGTTGCCTAACTGCTAGCAACTTTTGATCTGGAACGTGTCTGTGGTCCGGTGTAATCATTCTTTACATGGGTAGGCGGATCCTCTTCACAATGGCCGTCTTCAGATGTTGAGGAATCACCATTCGGATGTTGTGCCTGTAATTCAGGGTCGTAGTAAGGGTTCATTCTAAGAACATGGACGGTGTCTATCGTTTTCCGGCGTCTTGATGTTGGCTCATAGTCTTGGACTTCGTAGGTTACGTCAGATAATCGTCGTAACACCTGGTATGGTCAGAAGTATTTTTTAAGCAGTTTCTCGGACAAGCCTACTTTCCGAACAGGCGTGAAAATCCATACTAAATCTCCAGGTGAATAGGACACCACCCTGTGCTTGGAATTATAACGCCGACGGTCCTTTTCTTGCGCCTCTAGGGTTCGTAGTCTGGCTAACTGCCTTGCCTCTTCGGTTTTCACGACAAGATGTTTAGTATAGTCGTTCTCCACGTCAGGGCAGAAGGGGAAAAGAGTGTCGAGCGTTGTTTTGGCTTCTCGGCCATGAAGTAAATAGAAAGGTGTGAATCCGGTTACATCCTGTTTAGCGGTGTTGTAAGCGAAGGTCACAAACGGCAGTATCTCGTCCCAGTTTCTCTGTTCTACGTCTACGTACATGGATAACATGTCGCCTAGTGTTTTGTTGAATCGCTCAGTAAGGCCATTGGTCTGGGGATGGTAGGCTGTCGTCATTCGATGACTAATGTTACACAACCGGATGATATCTGAAACAAGTCTTGATTGAAACACTTGCCCTCGATCGGTGATGATAACTCGGGGCGCTCCATGTTTTAGAAGTATATCTTCGACTAGGAACCTCGCTAATTCCGCAGCTTCAGCAGTTTTCAGGGCTTTTGTAATAGCATAGCGACTCAAATAGTCGGTGCAGACTACGATCCATTTATTTCCGGTGGTCGAATTTGGAAAACGCCCAAGGAGATCTATCCCAATGCGATGAAATGGCGCAACAGCAGGCGGTATAGGCATTAGATGACCCGGTGGCTTCTGTGGAACGGCTTTCCTACGCTGGCATTCCCGGCAGTGCATGACATATCGTCGCACATTTCGGTAGAGCCCTGGCCAGTGAAACCGCTTCCTTATTCTGTCGTACGTTTTGACGAATCCTAGATGTCCGGCCGTGGGTGCGTCATGGAAACATTGAAGAATGTCTTGACGTAGATGCTTTGGAATGACAGGAAGCCATTTCTTGCCGGTTGGATCGAAACTCTTTTTACATAGTACGTCTTCAATCAGCTCAAATTCTCCTTTCACTGTTTCGCCATTTCCTAGAGTCCGTATTAACTCCGCAAGTCTTGGATCTTTTCTTTGCTCGTCAGCAACGTTAGCAAAATCTATAGCGGCGATGACTTCCGATGGTATATTGTCTTCTTCCAATGGATTTCGGGACAAACTATCAGCGTCCTTGCGTTTCTTTCCGCTCTTGTAAACAATCGAGATGTCATACTCTTGTAGTCGCAAGGCCCACCTCGCAAGTCTTCTTGAGTGATCCTTTAGATTAGTTAGCCAACACAGCGAATGGTGGTCTGTTACGATTGAAAAGTGTTTGCCGAAGAGGTATGGTCTAAACTTGTGAACAGCCCATACGGCGGCAAGGCATTCTCTTTCAGTCGTGGAATAATTTTTCTCTGCTTTGGTTAGTGTCCGCGAAGCATAGGCAATAACTGTTTCTTTTCCATGCTGTATTTGAACCAAGACTGCTCCAATACCATAGCCGCTGGCGTCCGTTCGCAATTCTGTTTCGGCGTTTTCGTCGTAAAGTCCCAGTATAGGGTCAGATATCAGTGCTTCCTTTAGCCGGTCGAAAGCATCCGACTGCTCACGTCCCCAACGAAATTTAGAGTCACCTTTCAGCAACATTTGTAAGGGTTGAGCTTGATGACAAAAATCCTTGATGAAGCGGCGGTAATAAGAACAGAGTCCTAGGAAACATCTGACGTCGTGCACACTTTTGGGTGTGGGAAAACACTTCACGGCCTTTACTTTATCTGGATCGGGGCGGACATCTCCTTCCGATACTAGATGTCCCAAAATCTTAATTTGTTCAGCCCCGAAGAGACATTTTTTTGGATTTAGGACAAGCCCAGCTTCTTGGATGCATTTAAGTACGACATTCAGACGTTTAAGATGGTCGTCGAAGGTCTCAGAAAACACGACAATGTCGTCTAGATAACAGAGACAGATGGTCCATTTTAGGTGTCGTAGCAAGTTATCCATCATTCTTTCAAAGGTTGCCGGCGCATTGCACAGACCAAAGGGCATGACCTTGAACTCGTAAAGTCCTTCTGGTGTGATAAAAGCTGTCTTTTCGCGATCTGCCTCGTCCACTTCAATCTGCCAGTAGCCAGAATAGAGATCGATCGACGAAAAGAACTTGGCTCCTTTTAAGCTGTCTAATGTGTCGTCAATACGTGGCAGAGGGTAGGCATCTTTTTTCGTAATTTTGTTGAGCCGACGATAATCGACACAAAATCGCCAACTTCCATCCTTTTTCTTCACGAGGACAACTGGGGACGACCATGGGCTCTCCGATGGTTGAATAACATCTCTGTCTAGCATCTTTTCTATTTCCTCTTGAATAATTCGACGTTCCGCAGGAGATACTCTGTAAGCCCTTTGGCTAATCGGTAGATGATTGCCAGTGATTATACGATGTTTCACATTTACTTTTGTTCCGGCTTTTCTTGATTGATCAAAAATTTCAGGAAACTCAGAAAGTAATTCTAAGAGTCGCTGTTTTCGTTCTACCGTGAGATCTTGGGCTAGCATTTGGGAATAGTCGACCGGAGAAGGGCTCGATTTCAACTTGGCGGATGAGCAGATATGCGCACTGGAGATGCAGTTCAGATACCTCTCGTCTAGAGTCTCTGCATAGCCCACACACATGCCTTTGGGAATGAACCTAGCTTCTGGTTGAGCATTCGTGACCCAGAGTTCGGCTGTACCGTCGTAAAACGTCAGGATCGTTGAGGGCACCGCAACTTCTTTGTCCAGCAGCAGTAGTCGATTTCCCTCCACTATGACGTCTGTGATCGCATTAATTTTGGGATTCGTGACAATTACTTTAGAAATAGAGTGCGGAGGTACGACGCAATCTTGAAGGGTGTTCACTCGCCATGTCTCAGCAGATTCAGGATCTGACATCATTTCGTCGAACACTAGTTCCGATCGGCCACAGTCGACGACTGCTCTCGAGGCTTCGAGAAAATCCCAACCAAGTATAACATTGTGACTGCAGTTCGGCATAACTGTAAACTCAAAGGGACGTATTAGATCATTGATGTTTAAGAGAAGAACACATTTCCCTATTGGACGGACGTGACTTCCGTCGGCGACCTTGAGGATTATACTTCCGTTGATTGGGAACATAATCTTTCGCAGCTGACGTCTATATTGGTCTGAGATGACAGAAAATGATGCGCCGGAGTCCACGAGTGCACGTATTGGTTGACTGTCAATGTTTAGTTCTAGATAATTCTTCGTCATCTTTGCGGCAGCGGGAGGATTTTGTTTTTCAGTGGCCTCACCTCCAAGGAAGGTCGCACTGCTTAGTTTTCCTCATTTCTTCGGCCAGGTGAGACACTGGAACGTCTATACGGCGATGGGGATCTGAAGCGACGAGTAGGCGATCGACCTCGGTTAGGGCTAGGCGACAGACTTCTTTCAAACGTTCGGCTGGATTCGTCGGCGGTGTTCTGGGAGATCATGCGTCGCTGGGCTGTGTTTCCTCTATCAGCTCTGTAAGCATTAAAAATTGCTCTTCTATCCCGGCAATAGCGAACGACATGTCCGGGGCGACCACAGTGAAAGCAAACGGGACGATTGTCGGTCGTACGCCACACGTCGGTTTTTCGGGGTAATTGTTCCTGTGCCGGCTCCGGCCTGTTATACGTCGAGTGGATGCTGCGGTTGTATGTGGGAGTCGACCTTCGGAAGCTTCCACTAGATATGGGAGCCAAAGATTTCTCAACCTCATCTCGCACAATTGCTTCTATGGTTTGTACGCCTGTTTGGGGATCTTCAATTTGGGGTGTAGTTAATCGCTGTATCTCTTCACGGACAATTTTACGGATCAGTGAGGTTAGATCCTGTTCCTCGTCGACGGAGGCAATTGGGACAACATTCGGCAAGCGACTGAATTTCTGACGTCCTATTCGCTTTTGCTGAATTTCCTCAATGTACTGACACCATTTACTGAAATCGACTGTCGTTTTTATCTCCTTAGTTAATAAGGCCTGGTACACCTCTTCTGCGATGCCCTTCATTAAGTGGGACACTTTATCGTCTTCTGACATGGCCGGGTCAATTTGGTTGCAGAGTCCTAAAACGTCTTGGATATAAGATTGTGTAGCTTCCCCAGCTCTCTGCGCTCGGCATTTTAAGCAATCCTTAGCTCGCCGTATATATAGCTGAGAGTCACCAAAAGTTTTTTTCAGTTCTCTTTCGAAGTCGTCCATGAATTCAGCAGATCTTCGTTATTTTCAAACCATATTTTGGCGGTCCCATCAAGGAAAAAGTAGACGTTCGCAAGACATAGAGTATCATCCCATTGATTAAATTTTGATACTCTAAGGTATTCTTTTAACCACTTGGTTGGATCTTGTCCAGGATCGCCTCTAAAAATTGTCGGCTTTCTCGGTTCCCTAATTAGTGCTGGAGACAGCAGGACGGTTTGTGGCTTGACTTCTCCTTCAGGCATTGCCGGAAATCGCTTTCGTGGAGCGGCTACGTAAAGACCGTATTCCGGAGGAAGATTTAAAAGTCTACGGCTTCTTCGTATTTCTTCTGCTTCCAGACTGAACTGAGTACCCGGCGCCTCCACCAAAGATGTCGCGTAGAAGGTAGTCGTATGGATTGAACACACACGTAGAGGGAATACAACGCTGTTTATTAGCACACAACACTTAGCTGATAGAACTCAGAACTGAACTCACAGGTTGAGCTACTTGCTCTTTTATCCATCAACAGAATATTCTGGAACGCCGTTCCAGGAAATTAAAGAATGTTCTAGCAACTTCTAGAACTAACAGAAATAGAATTAGAATTAAATTAAATTAAATTAAATTAAAATAATGTAGAGCTTCAAACCGGGGACCTCTTGCTCAGCAGTCCGGTGCGTTGACCATTCAGCAACAGAGTCTTTGACGGGAAAGGCTTTAAGCGGCAATATTAACAAAGTATTAAGGTAACCAACCACGTTCAAATAGCGATTTTCGTGAAAAAAATCGAAAACAATTTTATTTGTTTATTTTAAAGATCAGATCTTTAGCTTTCGAAAACAGTTTTCAGTTTGTTTCTAAAGTTATTAGAAGTCGAGATACAGCTGTTTAATCATTAGCTGTAACACCGGAAGTGCGCAGTTAAAGGGCCGGACTTTGACTGTTAGCTTAAAAAAAGTAGTAAATAGCATATTATAGCTTTTAATTAAAGAAATAAATTACTGCAATATATTTCTGAATATTTATCAAATTATAAAATACATCTGGCAAGAGTTTATTTAGAATATTTTAGCAGTTTTATGTGGCAACTTTGACAAAGTTATTTGCTTTTGTTTACGTTTCGCTCATCGCTTGCTTGCTGTTTATTTCTTCATTTTTTATAATTATTTTCACCGTTTTTACGAGTGTATTTTGTTTTTGTAAAGTTAATACATTATATAATGCCAAAATATCGTTCTAAGCGCACAAATAAGCGCAGATTTAACGGCAATCAGCATACCTGCAAAACTGTTGATTCAGATCCTAAGCCTGTCAACGATGAAACATTCAGTGCATCAAAAACAGCTAGTGCAGCAAAGCTATCGATGTCCAGTGATTTATATGATGACCCACATGCTGAAGAATTAAGTGGTAACAGAATAATTGACATCGATTCTCTAAGAAATATATTTTCATTAGTTTGTTGTCCTGCATGTTTGTCTAACAGCTTATGCTTCTCAGAAGAATCAAGATTTGGTTTGTTTTCCTATTTTACTCTGTGCTGCCAAAAATGTGATTTTGTTGAGAAATTTTCATCTGGAAAAAAATCAAAAAGATTATTGAATATTAATTCTAGATTAGTTTTTGGCATGAGAATAATTGGCAAGGGAATTTCAAGTGCTAAAAAGCTATGTGCGACTTTGAATTTGCCACCACCACCTCATAACACAGCATATAAACGCCATGAGAAATCACTTCTTCTGTCTGCTACTACTGTAGCTCAAGATAGTATGAATAGGGCTGCTGATGAAGTGAAGCATATTAAAAATTCTCAGCAAGTTATTACGAAGTGTGGTGTATCAGTAGATGGAACATGGCAACGACGAGGCTATTCATCTCTAAATGGATGTGTAACTGTAATATCCATTGATACGGGAAAAGTTCTGGATGCTGAATTTCTTTCTCAATACTGTGCAGTGTGTTCTAAATTGAGCAAAATGAATAACACTCTTAATTGTGCAATAATTAAAGCAGAACATACATGTTCTAACTATAAGGGTTCATCATCAGGTATGGAACCGGTTGGAGTATATCGAATATTTGAGAGATCCATTCCACGGTATAATCTACAATATATGGAATATTATGGTGATGGGGACTCAAAAAGCTTTCTGAGTGTCAAAAATGTGTATGAAAATGAAGATGTTGAAAAATTAGAATGTATAGGGCACATACAAAAAAGAGTTGGGAGTCGCCTTCGTAAATTAAAGAACTGTACACCTAGATTAGGTGGTAAAGGCAAACTTACCGATAAATTTATTGATAAGCTACAAAACTATTACGGCATTGCCATACGCAGCAATGTGGGCAATTTGAAAAATATGCAACAAGCTGTAATAGCTGCTCTGTTTCATTGCAGCTCTAATGCAAATCATCCCATGCATGGCCAGTGCCCTTCAGGAATAATGAGTTGGTGCAAATACCAAAGAGCTGTAGCTTCAGGGAAAGCTTATAAAGAAAAATCAGTTGGATTGCCACAAAACATTTTAAACATTATAAAACCAGTATATATGGAACTATGTGATGCAAAATTATTGATGAAATGCCTTCACGGAAGGACTCAAAATGCAAATGAGTCCTTTAACGGCAGTCTGTGGGAGTTAGTCCCAAAAAATACTTTTGTTGCACTTGAAACATTGCGTTTTGGGGGGTATGTTGCTGTGACAAAATTTAATGATGGTTTCACGGGATTACTTTCAGTTTTTAACGAATTAAATATTGATCCTGGGTACTTCACTACGAAGGGATATGAGAAATTAGATATTACTCGTATAAACGATTCAGTGAGATTCTCTACACCTGTTGCAAAATTGCACAGGAAAAAACTTAGAGCTCTCAGAAAGAAAAAAATCACTGTTAATGAACTAAAGGAAGGTATAAGTTATAAAGCGGGTGAATTTTAGGTAGCTATTCCTTTATTAAGCTAATGAATTCATCCAATAAAAGTTTTAAATTGAATTTCTGAAAAACTGTGATTTTTGCTTCACCGCCACATATTAACAGTCATAAATGTTATAATAATTATCAGAATTTAATGAAATTTTAACTGTATATTTTTAATGGTGTTATGTATGCATTGAACCAAAAGGTTATAAATATATACATTTAGAGAGGAATTATTGACATTTATGTTAGAAACTTTAATTTTTTTTCTTGAATTTTTGCTCTAAATTACTCGATTGGCTATAACTCATTTATACTTTACAATATTTTTATTCTTCTGGTTCAATGCATATATAATGCATATATGTCTACATTTATCCAAGTAAAAGTGATATGTTTTTCATATTTTTTTAGTTAGGAGTGTTAGCGTAAAGTAAAAACATGCTTATTTTTTTTCAATTTTTGCCAAATTTTAACAAAATAATACATACAATTATTTTAATTTTACTATTTCTCAATGTTTTGTAGCCTAATATTGCAAAAACTATAAGAAACATTTCCTTAAAAACTTATTTAAAAATTTTGGCTCCGAACGTGATCGGTTACCTTAATAAACTTAGTGGAAGAACTATATCAGTATAAATCAAGACGAGCAGTAAAACGTGTGAAATGTAAGTCTCCTTGGAATAAACAGTATAAGCTGCATTTTATATTAAATATTTATACAACTGGCACGTACACACAAACACATAAATTAATATTTTAACAATACTGTTTTTGAAGAAAATTCAGTTCTCTGGAATAAATTGTGTATTGCTTAATTTGGACAATTATTTATTTAATTTATTTCTTGTACATCAAGATGTATGAATAACAGTCTTTGAAAATTGTGAAATATATATGAATATATTCAAATTTTCATATTTATATCCTAACTTTGTGAAAGACATATTGGATTTAAAAATTCTGTCGTCTTTAATACATATGCGTAAACTAGCTGAAAACCCGCACTTCGCTACGGAGTACATTCAAATTAAATACAACGTCAATATGCAATTAATGGAAAAAAATAAATATAAATATATTTATAATAAATACGACGATCAATACAATTGATGTACAATTGATGTAGAAAAAAAATATATATATTTAGAAAAAAATCGTAAGGTATATTTTTATAGACAAAATAATGTCCAATCGTCTGCCGCATTAGCAAGAAAAAATATTTTTTTTGTCTATTTAGTTGTTATGCACATGACTATAAATTCATTTAAAGTACCAGAGAAAGAAATCACGTGATCGGCATTTAATAAATTAAATTCTAAAAATGAATCTTTAAAAATTCACCAAAAATCAGAAAATAGAGGTAAAGATTCGAAAAAATTTCATTTTAAAAGAAATTTTATGATCTTTCACTTAATATAAATTTCATAACCCTCAAGTTTTTTATTTTATATGCAAACTTAAAAAAAGTTACTAAAAACAGCTTAAAATTTTAATTTTAAAAAATCTAAGAAGAATTTTTCAAAAATCTCTCTTAGTGCACCCCTACACTATAAGAAGAATCGCCATGCAAAATTTCAGCCCTTTAGGTCCAGCGGTTTGGTCTCTGCGTTGTATGTCAGTGAGTCAGTTACGGAACTGTTTTATATATATAGATGTGGCCGTGCGCTTGCGCTAAAACTATATATTTTGTACGAAAATATTAATGGACCATTTCTTTCAGTATACCTATCAGAAATAATTTTCTACGTAGCTAATCTTCTACCAATCTATTCAAATCACATCTTCAGGCAGCGGAAACTTCAATTTATTATAAATTTATACAAAGTCGCAATATTAAAGATCATCAAAATAAGCCTTGTTATAGAAAACAAACAATTTAAAGAATAAATATTCAAATCAGGAATAGAATAAAAAATAGCGGCGAATTTGAAAAGAAAAAAATATCCTACAATCATTTAAGCAATGATTATTAATAAGCTGTGTCTGAATGTTGAATCGAATCCTATCTCGTTTTTTTTCTACATCCATTTTATAGCACTAATGGTAAATATATTGTAGACATAAGCAATTTGATATTTGTTTTTGGGGAACATTTTATCTTGTGAAAACGTCCCAATAGAATTTAAATTTGGATATGAAGGGCTCTTAAGGTATCCGACTACGTTTAAAACATCGATTTTGACGAAAATTCCGAAATTGTTTTTAATTCCTTTTTCTTATAGATTGTAAATTTATGTTTCTGAATCTGCTTTTATTTTCTCGGTACGATCATTAGAAATGAAATTAGAGCGATTTAAAGATCAGCAGCAGCTATAAATTTCAATACAAGTTGAAAACTTTAATCGTGTTTACTGAAGTACTTATTTTTCATCAAAAATGTAAACGAAGATAACACAAAATCTCTTGTGATAACTCAAAATCTAGTCATGATATGTCTATGAAAATTTTCATGTAGGTTTTTCATACTCCTAAAAATGTAATGGACTATATATTTGGTTCTAGGTATATTGTATGTTGATTTATAGCCCTATTTACAAAAAATCTCATGGAAAATTACTAAAATTTTACATGTAATTACATATAATGACCTGTATTTTTTATTTTAGATTTTAAAATATCAGTTAGCTTGTAGGTTATCGCACTTAGAAGGTACTTACGTACGTATGACAAAACAAGTAATATAAAAACAAAATTTTTCAAAGTCAATTCCTACTTAGGTCAACAAAGAAAAATTTGAGTGTGAACTAATAGTAGGAATTGAAAAAAAGGATTGCCTGCCAGAACCTTGCCTACTGTGCGAGATTAGGAGAGGGGGGGGGGGGGGAAAGAGAGAGAAAAAGTTTGTCAGGTTGGGGATTCGATCTCGCAACCTACAGGACGGGAGAAGCCCGCGCTACCACAGTGCTACCGTTTACAGAGTGAAGAAAGGGAAATTACTATTCAAGATCAAGAGACGCTCTAGGTCTAAAACTAAAATCGATTAATTAAATTTAATTAATGAATTAATATTTGAAAAAACTGTATTAACATCAAGTGTCATCCACTACAAGTTTAAAAACTGTATTTGAACTTAAGTGGATGAATAAAAAGTATTTTATTAACGATTGAAAATTTGAACAAGATATATATAGGGAGAGTTTGAACTAATAGTAGGAATTGAAAAAAGTTAATTTTATATGCATACTATTTTTTTAGAGCTAGAACCGTTTATGTAAAAATTTGCTAAATTTCGAGCCAATTTCCTCAATTTAAAAAAAAATTGCATCGTTAATGTCTATTTTTTCATCATTTTCAAGTTTTGGTGTTATATTCCATCGGAAAATAAGATATAAATTTTCGCAAGTGCAGTTTTTCTGAAAAAGGACTCCGAATGTAATCTGATACCTTAAATGTACACAATTATATACAGACTTAGATACATATTTCACGAATTCCATCTTCTATCTACGGTAAGTCAAAAAATTCATCTTTTTTTTGTTATGTCACTGAGATCATGAATATGGGAGAAATAAATTGCTTATAACAGTGCATTTCGTTACGATAATTTTCTCAAATTTCACCAGAGTAAAATATTTTCTGGTCACATATTTTATCAATTTCAACGATACTCACATATCACGAAATGTATGTGGTGCATTGCAGTAGTTTATTTACTCCAGAAATATAGGTTATTCACACCAAACTTAATTACAACATAGCACGGAATCAACTGTTAGAAAATACGATAGCACTGAAACTCCTGGAATATTCCCGAAAAAGCCCGCAGGTTATGACTTGAAATGCCACTAAAAATGCTTTTAAATACCGAGTATGTCTAAGATATTTTAATTTATCTATATGCTTAAATTAATTAACAAGTATTAACAGAATAATAAACGTAACGTAAAAAACAGCTGTTAGAAAATTATTTAATGAAGTAATTAGTCTTCACATGGATGTACTTCATTTTTTAATGGTATTGTTTACACATTATTTATGTAGAAACACATACACTTTTTCCGCCAAAATGATTACATTAGCTTTGCATTAATACTGAAGGTAATTAGTAAATGCATGGAAGAGATTCGTGCAGTTATTTTTTCTGGATAGAGTCTAATATAGATTAATTACACATGATAATCTTTACACAGCGAGTCCGTTTAAAGTAATATTTTATGGTTGCGTTAAAACACACATTTAAAGTAAAGACTACGGGAATTTTGAATGTATTCATAATATTTGAAAAGATAGCATAATCAATGTGTTTACAAACTTTAAAATTCATTGCAAAATGGCAAATTAGTTTGCACAAATTTTCCTATTTAGCTTAACTAGTTAGCACTGGTTTCAAATATAGCATGTAATACAATCATAATACTAAATCTCTTAGTTTATTAGCCAGTGATTTAATACTGGAAGAACGGTGCAGAACAGTTGCATATTTTTAGATTATGGTACTCCTAAAGGTACCAATATACGTAAACGAACTGTACAGTCCCCGACATCCCGATTGAAATATGTGCGCGTGTGTCGCATGTATGTTCACGAGGGTTCAGTTGAGGAAATCCTCAAGAAAATCCTTTAGACTTTTGAGGATTTAATGCACGTGTATGACCACCTTAAGGTCAATATAAAATTATGAAGCAAGTTTCGTTTAGGTCTGGCCAAGGGCTAACGAATTAGAAGTATTCTTAAGGTTGTTGTTTCAATACCTACCATTTTGAGAATTTTTTGAGATTTCAGCTGGTTTTGTGAGGATACTCGTTGAAAAAGTACTATCGATTGATCCTCTGAGAGGAAAAATAGAATTCAATGATTGATTTTAACAATAAATCTCACAATATAAGATAGAAACATTAATTGGTGATAATAGGGAATATAATAGTTTCAGCTACCTTTCATACTATGTCCATTATCATTAGATAGTAGTTACTTTAAAAAAAACATTTGCCTGAAATAACAATCTTACATTTACGGCAAAACTATTTTGCATTATTTAAAATAGTGCACCAATTGCTTTGTAAAATGAGACTCAAATTCTATGGAAAAGGAAAAGGAAAATATGCAGGATTTTATGTAAAATAGCAAATTTGACTGTTTATCAACCAATTGAACATCATCGGAAACACACATTATTTTTTCACAGTAAAATAACAAATGCAATTAGTCGATTTGTGAATTTTAGATTACGTGAAAAGATTCATCTATTTTTTATTTGAAATATTTGAAATATTAAAATAATCTTTCGTTTCAGCGTAGTGTCAAAATCAGCTTAAATTCTTCAATACCTACGAAAAGTGGAAGACTCAATGGTTTACAAGAGAGCTAGTATTTATATATATAAAACAGTTCCGTAACTGACTCATTCACTAACTGACATACAACGCACAGACCAAACCGCTGGACCTAAAGGGCTGAAATTTTGCATGGGGATTCTTCTTATAGTGTAGGGGTGCACTAAGAAAGATTTTTTAAAAATTCTTCTTAGAATTTTTTATATTAAATTTTTAAGCAGTTTTAGTAACTTTTTTTAAGTTTGCATTTAAAATAATAAATTGAGCGTTATAAAATTTATACCACAAGAAAGATCATAAAAGTCCCTTTAAAATGAGATCTTTTTCGAATTTTTACCTCCATTTTCTGATTTTTGGTGAATTTTTAAAGATTAATTTTTAGAATTTAATTATTAAATGCCGATCACGTGATTTCTTTTTCTGGTACTTTAAATAAATGTATCGTCACGCCCATAACAATGAAATAGACAAAAAAAGATTTTTTTTCTTGCTAATGCGGCAGACGATTGGACATTATTTTGTCTATAAAAATATCCCTTACGATTTTTTTATAAATATATATATATATTTTTTGTACATCAATTGTATATATTGATCGTCGTATTTATTATCTATATATATAAAACAGTTCCGTAACTGACTCACTGACTGACATAAAACGCACAGACCAAACCGCTCGACCTAAAGAGCTGAAATTTTGCATGGCGATTCTTCTTATAGTGTAAGGGTGCACTAAGAAAGATTTTTCAAAATTTCTTCTTAGATTTTTTAAAATTAAATTTTTAAGCTGTTTTAGTATTTTAAGTTTGCATTTAAAATAATAATTTGAGGGTTAAAAAATTTATATCAGGAGAAAGATCATAAAAATTCTTTTAAAATGAAATCTTTTTGGAATCTTTACCTCAATTTCCTGATTTTTGGTGAATTTTTAAATATTAATTTTAAAATTTAATTTATTAAATGCTGATCACGTGATTTCTTTTTCTGGTACTTTAAATGAAAGTCCAAAGTTCTGTTATGTAAATTAATTCAGTTTGAAAGGCTATTATGTTCTAATTAATGTTATTTTAATCTGTCAAGCTGTAGTTATACTCTTTTCTAGTTTCTTGTTTTTTCTAGACTCTTTGTTTTCTTCTCTTTTTTCTGATTTTAGTCCTGGTAATAACTATTTTTAACACTTTCTGTTATGGAATGACAACACTTCCTGTGCACCATTTGACTGTCATTGCTAGCACCGTGTGTGCTTTCACGGGAGGCCCCTGCTATAAAAAAAAGTTGAACGTAGCACTTTCAATCAACCAACCTGCTAAAAAAAGCCATAACGACTTTTGAAGTTCACGAAAAGACTTTTCTTCTTCAAAATTTATAGGGAATATTTCAAAATTTATAGGGAATATTTCAAAATGTTTCTTTCCTTTAAAATATGTAGCATACCTGGAAACAAAAAGCATACAGATCTGATACCTGATAATAAACTTTAATGATTTTAGTCTCATTTAAATAGTCCTTTTCTAGCTAATGAATGGAGAATAATGTTAACCAGAGTATTTTTAATTGGGCAGAATAACTTAAAATCCATATGGTTCAGAGGTATCATTTTTATTGCCTGTTAATTAATAACTTACTTTTGATGCAATGACCTTAATGATTTTTTTCTGAAATGCCTATTAGTGGGAGATTTTTCCCGGAGTAATTAGCTATTAAAATTGAAGGCCTCTACTCAAATCTTATATCATACAGTTGAGTTTACCCCTCCCCCTTTTTAATACTAAATGCATACTACTATATTTATTTAGAATTAACGGAAAATGTAAGTTTTTAAAATGGATTTTCTTCTCAATGCTAGTGCATATGACTGAAGCATACAGGATTTATGTATTTTAACGAGGCGGTCTTTGACAGTTGATTCTGTTAAGAGCATTTTCTTTTCAATAGGTAAGGTTCATTAGGAATTCTGTAATGATGTACTTGTATATATCTGTCAATGCATTTTACATTGGACTTTATATCTCAAAATGAGACTTTTTTGTGAAAGGAATAAGCCATAGGTTTTGACTCTCGAAAAGCTTGCCCAATTTTATGTAAATTCGCATTTTCAGAATTTTATCGTTTTTTTATAAAAATAATGAAGATGGTTTTATCTAGAAGAAATGTTTTTAGAACTCTCTTCACATCAAAAATTATTTTCTTAAACATATATAGTCACAGCTTTAAAGCATAAAAATTAAATTGTCTTCAAATTGTAAGAACGGTTAATCTGATTAAATCGCCCATCTAACGCTAGTTAATCTTATTATGTCGAGCATGCGATGTTGACAACGTCTCTTTTAAAACAACTAGAATTTTTGGGCTTTTTTTATTCTTCCTGTGAAGTATGCCCTTGTATATTGAATTAAAGAGATGTGAAGTTAAGAAATTGCTTTGATAAATCTAATTACTTAATTGCGCCAAGAAATATAGAGGTTTTCAGAAGAAAGTAAAATGTCAATGGAAACGTTATTCTTAAGTTTGAAGATTTATCATGAACAACAGTTGCTTTTCTTACTAAAACTGTAAAAAAATAACAATCTTATTCAGCTCTAGAAAAATTGCCTGATATATCTTTTTTTTGATTTTTTGAGGATTTCAGAGGATTATTCAAGACCATAATTTTTTATACATAAGTGTATATAGGAATAAATTATTATATTTTTCAAATCGCAAAAATACAAAAGCACGAATAAGAAAGGTTCATATTTAACCATTTTGCAACACACCGGAATGTTTGTAACATATCGTTTATATCTGCATAAAAGTTAAATTTTAGGGCCCTGTATTTTACTTAAAAACTTCAAACTTTTTTCTACAAGAGTCTTCATTGATTGAATGTGTTGAAAATGACTTAATTCTAGAATACTGGTTTTTAAATGACCAGAAAAGTAAAAGAATAGATTCTGAGTGTAAAAGGAGCTTTGATATACGAAGCCTATCGGGAGAGCAAGGTGTATCGAAATCAAATCAAGATCCGACTAAGTAGATTTAACGATGAACGAGAAGAGCAAAAAAGTGCGGTAGGGAGTAAACTGTTGTGGGAAAAAATCAAACGCGAGACATTTGGATGGATTTCTTCCCATTAATGACTTACAAGATGTACACATCTTGTTTATAAAACTTGCCAGGATATACCTTGCATTTTCTTGGAAGACTTGAAAACACTAATATTTTAGTTAGAACGAAAAAGGCGCATTATTTATTTTAAAAAAACTACATTTTCTAGCATATACCTTGAATTAACAGCGATCTCATTCGATACAAAATATTAGTAATAGGTACTCATGTAAAATGAACCTCATATGAACACCTTCACCATTTCTTTTTTACTGTGAGATTAATTCTATCGACCCCTTAAAGACATGTCTTCATTAAACACAATTATTTCGCTGCGACTTAAAAATTAACGATATTTATTCCTCTAAAACGCTAAACACTTCCTCTAAACCCTAAACAAACTCTGATTTTGCTATAACTTAAATATCAATGGTATCAACACCTCCAAGTAACACCTCTTGAGTAAATACCACACACATTTCGATACAACTAAATATTTATGGCTTCAAATCTTCTAAGAAAAACTGTGAATAAATAAAACATCCAATTAGTAACAAACTAATTATATGATATCTCGGTAGTTGGAACATTATATAAAGCAATACATATAAATAAATAGAGAATTTTTTATCAACAGAGGTAAATAAAAAATTTTAGCAAAAGATCGAAAGAATAAAGTAAATAGTGAATAAAATGCATTTATGAAAAATATAAATATAGGTTGGGCCAAAAGTTAGTAATAACTTCAAAAAACCATAAAAAAGGAAGAAATCATGATAAAGAAGTGCGGTTTGCAAAAAAGGGCTCACAAGGAAGTCGGATTTTTTTAGCAGCCAAAAAAAGTATAAAAAGTTACAAAAAGTTTAAAAGTTAAAAACTTAAAAACTTAAAAAAGGCACCGGTAGATGGCGCTGACATGTGAGAGATTCAGCAGAATTATGCAAATCAATCTTGCAATAAAAGACCATGATGCACGAGAATTTGGAGGGGTCTCGTGCCATCCTGAGTCTTTCGTCTTAATTTTTGTTTGTCCTCGTCATTAAAAAAAAAAATACAAAAAACTATACTTAGCTTTGCCAAGGCAAAAAACATTTAAAAATTTTATAAAATATAATAAAAATCTATTTACTATCCTTAAACTTCCTTCTAGCTAATATATTTTTGTCTCTCAGCAAATCCTTTTGGATTTACTCTTTTTCGTTGTTATAGAACTCACGGATTCTGAACCTTATCTCTCTCTCTATCCATTCACTTTTCTTCTTTCTCTCTCTCAACTTGCTAATTGAAATCCAGCTTACAGACAGCCATTGACTCCACCCCCCCCCCCATCAACGAATCAACTCGAGGATCCTGGAGACAACCAAAGAGAACTCTTCTTTTCACCCACCAAGTCTGACCAAAAGACTCTCTGCTTCACTTTTTGTGTTGCCTTTTTCTGAACTGATGATGCTATTCTTCGAACTTTCAATACTCATTTCAGTGGTACTTCCGCTCTCCGCTAACATTCTTCTGAAATATCTGCGTTGTGTGTGAAGGCGTTGGCCTAGGCAACACAGTTAGCCAATTGTTCCTATGGTCCTATGGTCCTATGGAATTTTGAGGATGGGCCACGAAGTAGAATACCCTCGTTGGCGGAGGTCCGCATTACCGGTGGAAACCGTTATGAGTGATATGGCGGAGGAATCGTCCACGGGGAGTAGCAATGCTCGCAAAGCTGGACCAGTGCTCTACCAGTGACTATTTTAAATTTTTATTTTGCTGCTAAAAAAAAAAATCCAACTTCCTTGTGAGCCCTTTCTTGCAAACTGCACTTCTTTATCAAATATTCTTCCTTTTTTGTGAATTTTTAAAGTTTTTGCGAACTTTTGGCCAGGGCCCGACTTTGACCCAATGGGGCCCTGGGCAAAGCAGCCTTCAGGGGCTCCCTCCAAGGATAGATTCAGAAGGGGGCATGTACCTCCCCAGGACCAGATTTCAACATGAATATCTGGGGCACTCACCCACCGGAAATTCAAAAATTTAATAATAATAATAACAGTAAGTGTTGATTTATTAATTTACTTTTTAATGTTAATAAATAAATTCATGAAATTTTCTTTTGAAATTCAAAATAGATCACAGTCTAAAGTTATTACCACCCCCCCCCCCCAAAAGAAAAAAATATTAAACCAGAAACGCTTAAGGATATAAGTATGCTTTCACTATAGTGGGTGCACTGTACCCCAGGATTTTTTTCTGTATCTGCCACTGCCCCCATTTACTGTATTAACCAAAAACCAAATTTTCAAAAATATGTGCAACTTAATACTAAATTAGGGGCCCTCCATAATTTTGGGGGCCCTGGGCAACTGCCCCACTTGCCCATGCGGAAATCTGGGCCTGCTTTTGGCTCACCCGGTATATAAAGTATACTAGTAAAGTATTATATATAGTGAAACAAAGTATAGTAGTAGTAAATAGTAATGCAGAAAAGATTTTTGTAAAACAATTATCGGATAGTATATTGTTTCAATAGACAAGAAAGGTGTTCTATGACTATTCTACATATGAATAAATAGGTGTTTATCTCTACTATCTACGCCGGATGTGAGGAAAAATCGGAAACCCTGGACTGTACAAAAATGTTGCTGTATAGCGTAAGGTGAAGAACGAACTATTATTCATAGGTTTTGAATAATCTACATGCACCGTATAAATGGGGATTCATTAAAGTAATAGAATAATTAAGTAAGATAACATTACTCAAAAATGTTATCTATCTTAATTATTCTTCTTTTGTTACTTAAATTCTGTTATAATCCTACACAGCATGACATGTCAACTTCTATAATAATTTGTGTTTTGTTTCTAGTCTCCTGTCATTCATGGTGTGCGCATTGTGCACCCACGAATGTTCAAGAGATCTGTTTAGGGAGCAGTAGAAATTTTATAACGACGTAGATTGGACGCACTTCGATAAAATTGCCAGCTTTTTTTGACATCTTTAATTTATCCATTATAACTTGATCGTCGCAAAAAGGAAATTCCTTGTGTTGATTAAATTTCTGTTTGTTCAAAAATTAATCAATCATTGTTTTGGGATTACTCTTGGAACATCAGTTCGCTCTTAGGACCATGTAATCTATATATATAAAACAGTTCCGTAACTGACTCATTCATTCATTGATTCACTGACTGACTGACATACAACGCACAGACCAAACCGCTGGACCTAAAGGGCTGAAATTTTGCATGGCGATTCTTCTAATAGTGTAGGGGTGCACTAAGAAAGATTTTTCAAAAATTCTTCTTAGATTTTTTTAAATTAAATTTTTAAGCTGTTTTTTAAACTTTTTTTACGTTTGCATTTAAAATAATACATTGAGGGTTATAAAATTTATATCACGAGAAAGATCATAAAAATTCCTTCAAAATGAAATTTTTTTCGAATTTTTACCCCCATTTCCTGATTTTTGGTGAATTTTTAAAGATTAATTTTTAGAATTTAATTTATTAAATGCTGATCACGTGATTTCTTTTTCTGGTACTTTCAATAAATTTATCGTCACGTGCGTAACAACTAAATAGACAAAAAAAATATTTTTTTCTCTTTCGAATGCAGCAGACGATTGGATATTATCCAAAAAAAATGCATATCCCTTACGATTTTTTTATAAATATATATATATAGATAGATATATATTTTGCATGAATTGTATACATTGATCATCGCATTTATTATAAATATATATATTTATTTTTTGGCATAAATTGCATACGTTGACCGTTGTATTTAATTTGAATGTACTCCGTAGCGAAGCGCGGGTTTTCAGCTAGTTTCATATAAATTATGAATCTGCACTTTAAATACTCGTCGCTAACAGCTATAAATGTGTATTATGTTTACTCCACACGAACGGCGACAGCCGCGAAAGACAGACACATTTTGCCACCTGTCTCTGTAGCTCTCATAAAAGCCTTCACACCGCTAGGAGACGGGGAGAAGAGGCAATTTATTTGCGCATGCGCGTAATCTTCTCTTTCTATTCTAATTGGCTGTCGAGCATGGCGGCAGAGACAAAAGTTGAATTTCTTCCAACTTGAAACCAACTTGAGACGGAGACGAACAGGGGAGTGAAAATTGATTGTAATACGCATGCGCAACAACGAATGTACATTATTTTCGTCTCCGTGTGGAGTAAGCATTAGGTGCTTGGTGTGGAGTAAGCATTAGTGTTTATGCCATCAAGGGACATTCTATGAAAATATAAATAGCTAAATGATTTTAATTGAGAGTAATGATTTCAAATGATAATAATTTAATTATAAGAAATATTACTTTTCTCGTGTTAAGGCTGCTATGTACTAAGAAAAAAATCGTATTTCCCTTCTCCTCTTCTTCTTGCAGACTCTTGTGGTGAGAGGAGTCCAGTTGACAGTTTGAGAATTCCACCCCCCTTAGGATTGACATTTTGAGGGATTGTAATGGCTCTCTCTCTATATGGGGGTTCAGCGCTGCCCCAATTTTTAAATTTAAAATACATTTTTGTCACCTATTTACAAGTACATAAATGCTGATAATCGAATAAAATTGGTATTGTCAGATAGCCTGAACTTTTCTTCAAAGCGCTACAGGATTCATTTTATAAATTTCGTCCACTGAAGTAATTTATGAGCGTTTAAAACACACTATACCAGACTTTTCCCCAAATAATTTAAATTTTAAAATATTAATTGCATTTTTTAAAAAAAACAAAAAATGTACACAAATGTAAAATTTCTTTCTCTATGACTGAGTCCAATTTTTTTTTTTTTTAAATCTTTGAATCCAAGTCGGCAATCCGTGGATAAATTTTCTCCATAGGTTAACATTGAGGTGAGCGAATCCAATGGGGTTAGTACATAGAAGCCTTAAGAATGCATCATTTTTCCGAATAGAAAATAGTTATGTTTAAATGGTACTAAAGGCTGTTTTTTTTTTTTCGTATGTGGCATAGGTACATAAGATGTATCTGCCTAAGGAAGAAAAAATACTTTCCATGATGTATTTTACACAGAGGAGAGCTCTTGTGCGTATAACATTTAATTCGAATTCCCGTTAATTTTGTTCATTATTCGAACGCATATTTGCTAATTTTTAATGATGAAAAACCGTAGGAGGAGTATATTTTACTATAAATTAGCAACTCATTAATGTATCGAAGTTATTAAAAATTCAAATGCTAACAAACATCATACCTCTCCCCGTATCTCATTGATAAGCTATGTTATTGCAGCAATTTTCATACAATTACACTGGAAAAATCACATTAATATCTGTCACCTTAAAAGATTAAAATCCTTAATTCTATTAAAGGTGGACATACTAAGAATTTTAACAAATAATCAATATTTAAAAAATTAAGACCTCATTCCCCCCTCTCTTCTAATTAAGTTCCCCTCACATTCATTTCCAGACATCGTTAGCGTCTAATGATAACCTTTATTTCGAATACATATCATTAATCATTTTCTCTTTTATGCGTGTTGTAAAGATAAGTGATGAGCCGAAACTGTCTATACGACCGAGAGATAATATGTATTACTTTGCTCAATAGCATATTATTGATTTAAAATAAACGCCAAATTTAAGAAATTTTAAGAAAAACACTCAGTAAATTAGTGTCAAAATCAATAGACAGCGTTTGTTAACGAAATATACAATATCATCAGGCAAATTTCAATTCACTTAGAAGAGATTTCTGTACATAAAATGTGCATAATCTTGATTCAAATAATATTAAATAGAAACAAACACTCAGAGAAAGGATAGTTAATTTATAAAACATTTAATTTCTTGTCTTGCATGATATAGTTCTACCTAAAACGAAAAAAAAAGTGGAGAAGTATCACAGGACATTTTGCTCATGCATATTGTTTCTTTAGTCATATTCTCTATTTGTGGAAGGCATCTTTGCAAGAAACTACACAATACAGTGTAGTTTTACAGTGGAGTCCCGGTTACAGTCATGGGCGTAGTGTGTTTCTAATTTTTTTTAATTTTTTTTTTCGGGGGGGGGGGCACGAATTGCATTCAGTTAAGGCCCTCCTCAGCGCATTGACTGCCGGATGGTCCTTGAATTGTGAAATATGATTTTTTTTTAAAATTGAATAACAATAGAACTGATGTTTGAGTAGTATTCAAAAGTTATACAATGAGAAAAATAAATATAATATAAATAAAATGAGAAAAAAAATAGCATCGAACTTTTGTTATGGATCATATCATTGTGTAAAATCTATGTTAAGGCTAAAGATATAATCGGAATCTTCAGTTTCACAGTTTGCAAAAGCGGGAATAAAACTAACTCTCTTAAAAGTTTTCTACAGTTTTCCGATTTTAACTGAACTTCTATTAACGTTTTAATTTATTTCAAGTTAAGGTGGATGTGGTTCCCCCCCCGTGCCCCCCGATTCTACGCCTGATTCGGAGTCCTTATAATCCAAAATGATTGGGACCAGACCCTTTTCGGATTAACGAATTTTTCGGACTGAGCAAAATCATTCATAAAATAAACTTCAATTACATAATAACGTGTGATTACAAAAATATTACATATTTCGTGTGATTGCACAGTTTATCTTATAAGGTCTGTCCAAACATAACCAAATCTCGGGACGAAATGGGTAATAAGAGAGCGGAACACTGCCTAGCACAGTACAGTAGAATGTAAGTTGTTCTAACAGTTACGTCTCAGTGCTCGACAGTTGGAGAGGTGCGTCGTTACTGTTAGGCCGTCCGCACACGGAGCGACCCAAAGGAAACTCAACTGGTTAGTTACTGAAATTGCTTATCGGTTGCAAACTCGTTAGTGATGCGGCTCCGCACAAGGGCCGACTCAAAAGTGATTCAAATCAATAGTTTGCGACCTGTCATGGAAGGAAGAACATCATTATTCCGGGCATTATTTTTAGTTAAATTATTATCAGAAATTAATTTATTTTAAAAATTCGTCACAATAGATTGTCTTTGATCAATCGCTTAAAAATGGACTGTATATATATGGGCGCACATATTCCATACAACAAAATACGTTAGAATTTCATTTCATCGCTAGGCAGAAGTCACGTGACTCGTGTACGTCATTTGGCAGCTTGCCAAAAGAGCGGCTGTAATATAGATTGTGTAATAACACGCACAACGCAAGAGAAACTGGCGACTGAAGTTGCTAGCGACTCGACACGTTGAGCTGCCTGCGACTGATTACAAACGCGTTGCTGACGGGTTTGTAACCAGTTGCGCCGTGTGCGTGGCTCCATTCAATTACATAGGTTACGACTCATCACGGACTGGTTTGTGATTGGAGTCGGTTATCAGTTTCTTTTGAGTTGCTCCGTGTGCGGACGGCCTTAGTGTCAGTTTAGCATTAGCATAAACACGTGTTGTTTATTCTACTGTGTCCTGCTTTATTATACTACTATTGTCTAACTTTGTATTTTCTTGTAATTTTCAGAAATTACTTTATATCACTTTGTATTTTCTTGTAATTAACTTTGTATTTTATTTGTTAACTTTGTATTTTCTTGTAATTTTCAGAAATATACTTTATATCACTTTATATCACTACAGTGATACTAAGTAATATGTACTACATATTACTTAGTATCACTGTAGTTTTAGTGTAACCTTAGTTCTTTTTGACCTTTGGTTTCGGATTAAGCAAACTTTCGGATTACTAAATTCGGATTATCGGGACTCCACTATATTTACTTGACTAGGCATATTTTTGCTCTGAATTTGAAAAAATTCGGTTGATAATGATTATCAATAACATTGTCTAGCACATATCTTTGTTATTTCATTTCCTGAAAACCCGACATTTTAATTCAACTGGAAAAAGAAATTCTCTTAAGGGAAATATTCTGTAAACGTAGTATAATGGTGATATTTGTTTATTTCATACAAGTTTCTCCCTCTTTTCAAAAGTTTATTTTACGCAAACTCGCGTTTACGAAAGACATAAGTACCTGTTTCCGTTAACCGAGAGATATTCGCTTTAACAAAAAAAAGAGGGTTTTTTGTCAGTGATGAAGGGGTGGTCGTTCGTAATCCATTTACCATGAAGAATTCGGATGATGCGATGTCAATAAATGACCTTCTTTCTCATTTACTTATCAACCAACCTGCGACGGATTCAACATAACACACTATCGTCTGCACCACCACCTCTCAGCTGTCTGGTGTATTTATTGATTTAGCAATTCTGGTAAATGAAACTACACTTACTTATACATATCCACTATATCTAGAACGCGTATTTATCATATTATTCCTTTTTAACTACACGTCACTGTTGCTTTAGAATTTATGTGTTATTTAGTACGATTTGACATACAGTCTATGGGAATAGGGGAGCTCAAGAATTTTTCCCATGCATATTAGTGATTAATGGTTCTTCGTTTTACGCCATTTTGGCTTGTGCAATATTTTATGAGAATCTCTAAAATCGGTAAGCGGGGGAAATCTGTACTGTCATTAAAATCAATTCCGTTATCGTGTTTTCATAGAAGCTCTCTTCAAAACAACTGCTCATAATTTTTTATTCTGGTCTTTTGTCCTGAATGAATAATATTCATTTAATATAAGCTAAGCTCACACGTACGCATGGGTTGAGTCGTGCCTGAAGAACGCGTCTGGTTTTCTTTTTAGTGAGTTTTCGACTTTCCAGTCCATCTGTTGTAAATGATTTTTGCAGCTAAACTTACTGGGGATGCATAAGCTGACATTCCAGACTTCCAGACTGTTCAATAACCGAGAACGTCATTATTTTTCTAGTCATAGATTGGTAAAGGCTTATTTTTTTAATACGTATTTATTCGATTTACAGGTAAGTGTTTAAAAAAAAGCATGTTTTTTAATTATAATTTATACTATATTTAATGTTTTATTGGCATTCAAATTATTGCTGTCTATTGCAACAAGATTCAAAAGCTTTTGTAAAAATAAAGACAAGATTTTTTTTTTAAATATGGGCATCATTACTAAAAATATGTTTCCATAAGTAAAAAATACGATTCAAAACATGCATTTGATATTATGTCATTAGAAAATACTAAGGGGAAATTTAACATTCTTTAACATCAGCATTCAAGATCTGTAATTTCAACTGATGCTCCACGTTAACAAATTTAGGTAACGGTCATTAAAATAAAACATAGTACACATGGTATGATTTGAAGTTCCCAATGTTGAGCTTCACAAGCTGTGGACTGTATAAATAATAGTAAAATGCCGTAGGGCTGTATAAATTGCTTATCTATAAGAAAAAGAAGAGTGCAGGGCACTCGTCGTTCGCAGGAACGAAAATGGACACACTGTGTTAACAGTTTATTTATAATAGATCAGCAAATCTATCTATACTTATATATAAAGAGAGAGCGATTTTGTACGTGGAGGGTAATCTTCAGAACCACTATACCTATTTGAAAAATTCTTTCACTGTTTGAAAGGTACAGTATTCCAGATGGACATAGGCTATATATTATGTATATCTAATCAGTAGAAATAAAGTTATGGGCTTAATCCTAACAATCTCCATTGTTTCCGCTACTGTCTTCTACCGCTTTTTGTTCCGAAGATTTCAACGATCCTTATCGTGGTGCCATCGCGGTGGGCTTCTGTTCTGACGCTAGCGGTTTGAAACCTAGCCGTTCTCCGACGCGCTTTTTTCTTTTAAAAAATTTATTTTAATTATTAACTAACATAAAATTAATTTAAGGTATTATTTAGGTTATTATTAAGGTAAAAAAAGATTTACAATTTATTGGCTATCAACTGGAAATTTATTAGTATAATATTTTGTTCAACCCGGACAAAGTCGGGACGGGCCGCTAGTACTTATATATAAAGAGAGAGCGATTTTGTACGTGGAGGGTAATCTCCAGAACCACTGCACCTTTTTGAAAAATTCTTTCACTGTTTGAAAGGTACATTATTCCAGATGGACATAGGCTATATATTACGTATATCTGATCAGTAGAAATAAAGTTAGGGGCTTAATCCTAACAATCTCCATTGTTACCGCTACTGTCCTCTACCGATTTTTATGCCGAAGAATTCAACGATCCTTAGCGTGGTGCTATCGCGATGGGCTTCTGTTCTGACGTTAGCAGTTCGAACCTAGCTGTTCTCCGGCACGCCTTTTTCTTTTAAAAAATTAATTTTAATTATTAACTACATCCAAACTACATTTGGAACTACGCTTTTTATTGGACATTTAAGGTAAAAAAAGATTTACAATTTATTGGCTATCAACTGGAAATTTATTGGTATAATATTTTATTCAACCCGGATAAAGTCGGGACGGGCCGCTAGTACATCATAAAATCTCTATTTAGAACAACAACAACAATGTCATTTCTTGGTATATTAAAAGTTACGAGCTTGAGCAGCACGTAGCGGTTGACAAAGCAACCAACCAAGGAGGAAATAGCTCCTGGGAGCGCACACCCAACACCCTTAAATGTAATAAATATTAACATCTATGTATAAATCTAATTATATGTAAACATAGAATTTGTTTTTCATGACAGGCTGCATAAATAAAATTAATTACAAAAGAACGTTCCCAAGAATTAAAAATATTATATAGTAGTAGCTAGAAAATGTTACATCCCTTTCAGATGAACACCCTTGTAAATAACAAGCATTTAAATAGATCGTAAACAAGACTTGCCCCTGTCTTTACAGCGTCGTAAATATGGCGAAGGGTGATTTATTGCACGTAATTATGAAGGAAGATCATTACAGAACGATAAGAAATAAAACTCCTTGTACCGTGTTTCTTTCCAATGATGCAGACTTAATGACATGTCGAAACCGCAAAACTTTGCATATCTGTTTGTAAAAAAAGTTTTTTTTTTTTTTGTATTTCGTCGTGGGAAAAGTCTTTGCCCAAATGTAATATGAACGATTTTATTTTTCGATGAAAAGTGACTTAAAAAAATTTCCTCTGATGATCAAGGACTTCATTTATTGTATAAATCTACTGCATAAAGCACTTCGAATAATTATATGGATTTTTGATAAGAAAATTATTTCCGCATTCAAAATTTACAGTTTGATAAAAACAGATAACGGTTAGTTATTCCGGCAAAAGTAAAGAGTACCCCTTCGCACGGTTTGGCGACATTATTCGCTGGCGACATTATTATTTGGCGACAAAATTCGCTGAAATCACACTAAAAAGCGACAGTTACGGCGACATAGCGAACAAAAAAATTACGTGTAATATACACTTAGTTTTAAGGAATTAAAATAGCATTAATAATTCAGAATAAATCCTAAATGGTGTTCTCTCTTCACAATTGAAACTGAAGACCAGGATATTGTAATTCAAACAATAAAACGAAAACAAGCACTAATAAAAAAAATCATCGGTCGAAGGTTAATTTTAGCCTGTCAGTCAAAAACACTTGTCATCAATGTCATTGATAATAAATCCGTTAAATTTTTTTAAACCAATGCGGAGGCACTTGTTGTGAAGACATTTGCCTAAAATACACCGCAGTTTTGCTGTCCATTTTATTTATGGGGGAACCATATAGGAGAACCAGCATTACCCCCCTATGAAGGAACGACACAAACGGAGACATTTTAGTGGCGCGACGCCGGGATTCGATCCGAGCACCCTCAGCACCGAAAGCCAACGCGCTGTACCACAAGACCGCCAAAGGTTCATATTCATTTAATATAAACCTGTTATATGTTCTAGAGCAGGGGTTCTTAAACTTATGTAGTCCGAGGACCCCCTCTTGAACAACATTTTTTTGTTGATCCCATCCCAACTCTAGGCATTTTACGTCGTTCTTGAGACTTAATTTCTAGCTCAATAATCTCAAAGGCACTGCGTTGTAATAAATATTGGTAAAAATGTATGGCTGGTTATTTTAATAAATGGTCTTGCGCATTTATAGAGATGAACATTTTTATTAGGATATACTAGAATAAAAAAACATAAAATGAATAAAAATAGTAGTAAAAAGAATTTAATAAAGTTAAGGAAAAATTTTAAAATGTTAATATCAAAATTTTTTTGCGGACCCCCAGGGGTCCGCGGACCACAGTTTAAGAACCTATGTTCTAGAGTACTGTACATGGATAAGATAGCAAAAACTTCGCCGCGCTGATCACCCACGTCAAAAGGGGTACCCACTTGTTTACAAAAGCCCTTTTCTGTAATGATTCCAAAATCTTCCTGCATATGAACTTCTCTGTAATAACCGTTGTCTTTTAGTGTTATTTTGGCGAATTTTGAGAAATTCCGCGCCAAGGGATACACACTTCTTTACTTTAACCGTGATTCCTTATTCTGCGGCAGATTCACTAACTGCATTGTTCACATGAAAATCTAAAAGAAATTACAGCAATAATACTTCAACAAAAAGCATCCTTGTTGCATTTAATAACTGTAGAAGTATTGTAGTTCTAGAAGATGTTGAATCAAGAGTCCCTTCTAAGAAAACTTATTTGTATTGCTCAGAAAAACAAACTGCATTACCTTTAAATTTAATTATAAAGATTGTATATTCAGTTTAAAGTAAATTAAAAATGAGTAATAACTAACGACAAAATGGATTTTAACGGGAAAAAACACAGTAATTATATATATAATCGCCGTTGTCTGTGTATAACACTTCCGGGCTGTACTCATCTTTCAATTGAAGCCCTCAGTAAACAAACGGCCGGTTAGGCTTAATTTCAATTTCAGATGTGGATCATAATTTTTTTTCTTAGCTAAAAACTAATGTCTTCTCCATCAAATCATGTTTTTTCAGACTATTTTTCTATAAAACATTCAGAACTAAAAAACATTGGATGTTTTTAGCTGTATATTTAACAGTTTTTAAAAATCTGTTTACTTTTGCGATGAATTCTGAAAGTAAACAAACTTGAATGTGAATGAATCAAGTAGCTCAAGTATTCATATCGCGTAGTGAGCTGTAAAAGACTGGATGGCAGTCTACTACTCCAATAGCATGAAAAACTAAATAAATAAAAATAATGAATTGGTTTGCTTTTACAAGGTGTGGATTAAATGCAATATTGTTAGATAATTCGGCATATTTTTTTACTTTCATATACTTTTCCATTATGACGTCATTATTAGTATTATGACGTCATTAGTATTATGACGTCAAAATGACGGGTTGCCTTCTAGTATTGTAAGAAAAATCGTGTACCACATATCTGCATTCATATTTATAGAAAGTAGTATTCAAAATGTTTGGAGGATGTCACTTGGACTTAAAATGTCATTAGGACACAAAGAAATAAGAAAAAAATTTTGAAAAGTATTTAATTCGTAATGAATAAGCAATAATACGAAGTTTAAATGTCCCAATCACAAAGCCCCTTCTTCAATTATTACAATATATTCATATCAGAAGAAAAGGTATTTGAAGTGATCACACATACTACGCAATATTTTTAAGTTTTAAATTTTTTTATTAAAAATAACTTGATCTTGTTAAGTAAAAAATAATGAAAAAAAATTACTGAAAAAAATTTCCAAAATATCATTCTTCAAATCAACTACGAGTAACTACAAATAAAAGTTTTGAACTAAAAACTTTATCTAACACAGTTTTTAGTCTTTTCTGTTCCTAGATATCTGTTCCAAAATATTCATCAAATGCAATCAACTGAAATCATCATAATTTACAGAAGAGCTTCACAAACTTATGAATTTGCATAAACAGGATGGACTAAAAATTTTATTGCTGGCATATGTATTAAAATTTTATAAAATTTGTGTATTCCATAATCCCAGTTTCAGGGTATTGTATGTTAATATTAAACATCGTGAGAACATTTGAGTTTTTAAATCTAAATGATGAAAGTACGAAAACTAGTTAAAATAAATCACGAAAATGGGGAAGAATTAATTTCCTTTGAAAAGTTTTCAAATAGTTCACTTCGAATAGTAATCATAAGTTTGTAGCTGAATGTTCTTTGCATTAGTTTCTTGCCCCCAGAGAAAAGCGGTTCTGATGCACCAAATGAAATATCCAACCACTTAGTCCGAAATTAGATGCTGATAATTTGCATGATTGGGAATTTATTACCTTTTGGATCTTTTTTTGTTCTTAGAAATTCTTTGGCAATATCTTAATGATATTGCTTCTCATGGAAGCACTACGAGGAATTTTATACCAATGAAATGAGTTAAAATATATTTTGGGAATTTTGCTTTTTTTTCTCCCTGAAAGCTGGAGCTGTTACTAAGAATAATTAAAGGTGTTATTAAGATTTTGATAATTCATATGTTATAAGCGACACAAAAAGTAACAAAACTATTTGCAAATTTAAAATTTTAATAATACCTTCTTGTTGTTAATTATTTCTTTGCGGGGTATAACTTATTTGATTTTCGTTCTTTTTTATATTTTTTTCATCACTATTCTTAGTTATTCGAAATCATCGATTATTAAATATTAATCTTTTTTTCTATCTTTACATATTTTCTATTTTTTCTTTACTTAAAAAAGAGTTACATTGTGAGAAAACATGAATAATAAACTCGATTTCTACTATTGCTGAAAATGGTAAAGACATTTATAGGACATTCTGCATCTGTAATTGCCTCATCGGATTACTAAAAATTTCCATGCTTCGCCAGATACAGGATATAACGAAAACAAACTGGAATATGAAAGTAATTCCTACTTATTTTCTTTTTACCTATTGGGTTAATATGAAGAACATGATACGGACGCCAATCTGTAGCGATATGGCGCCAATGAGACATTACAAATCGAAGAACAATATAGTGTAAATTAACACTGCTCTTTCTGGCAAACCCACAAAACAAGCCAAATATTTTGTGCAAAAAACGGCTTGGTGAGAAAGCGTATCATGTTCTTCATATTTACCATTTATATTGTTTTTATAATATGTACTTTTAATTACCATATTTTGACTCTTTTGTACACGATTAATAATCCCTAAACAAACTGCTTCGAAATGACTATTAATTATTCACGTTTTTTACCTGTCTTTAGGTATTTTCCATATGATATAAGTTTCGTCAATAATAGCAGTATTTTAAGTAAGCATTCACAACATGTTGTATTGCTATGTTTGTTGAAAATAATTAAGATAAATTTATCTATCTGAATATATAATGGAATCAGCTTGAGGACAGCTCCCATATCGTAACTGAGACAATGTACGAAATTATTTTGGCAAAACAGAAACAAAAACTACATATTGTTTTTTCTTTCTAAAATATACAAAAGTAGATGTATTACCCGGCTTCGCTCGGGATTCAGTTTCTGTTATTATTGTTTTCAATGATTAGCCTCATGTTATGATGTTCTACAGTTTTCGCTAAAATTCTTTTGCGGTAGCAAATAGCATTACTTTGTTGTCGGTGCTGTCGATGTTCACCACTTTTCCCTCCTTTCGATGTTGAAGCTCGAAGACAATCGTATGTTCGACGCGTTAAAAGTTTCTTCAGTCTCACTGCTTCGGATCACTACAATTCGAATTCTGTTACCTTTGAGCTCTTGGGAATGTTTTTTCTTCGGATTCTTGTGTGCGTCTAACTGCATTTCAAATTCTGTTGGCTTCGCGCTCTTCTGTTTTTTTTTCATCACATTGCTAATTTCACAACATTCTTTGACATTTCCCCCTTACTTCTGCAGGATTAAAAGTTGCTCTCCTCTTTTTGGGCATTTTAAAGCATTAATTTACAGCTAGCCAATGACGTTTGAATGGATTTATTATTATGGAAAAATAATCAATAATCTTTGAATGGATTGAGATCACGTTCAATATTAAAACACAGCAAATCTGGTAATTATTATAGAAAAAGTATATACACGTATTTCATGCTCGGAATTCTTTCTCAAAACTAAATCGTCTGCTACGTTTCAATGCCACTTTCATACTTTCTTAATTATAATAAACACGTATTTCATGATTGCAATTCTTTCTCAAAACTAAATCATCTTCTATGTTTCAATGTCACTGCAGTTATATAAATCATCGCGTCAAGGTTAAACGCATGTGTTTCTAGCTAAGTCAACGTGTCCTGCAGTATATTTGAGTTTGAACAGGTAGCTTGGGATAGTTTCAATTCATGAAATGGATAGATAACACATTCATTGAAAATGAATGACTTTACATCCTTATATTTTCATTTTTTAAAAAGAAATATTCCGGCGTTGCCACGTACATAAAAATAATGTATCAAATTAATTCTTGCATGCGCCAATATATGAATAAATCACGTTTTTAATTCATGTCTATTTATTTTTACGGAAATGTTATAATTTAATTGGCAACAATGAAATGTTACAATGGCTTTAAACAAAAATATCCGGCGAAATTTGGCGATTTTTTTTGGCGATTTTCAATATCCGTTGATACTTCTAACATAATTCGAGAATGGAACGTCGTAGCGGAAATGAAAATAGTCTATAACCATCGCGCAAGTTCAAGCAATAAGTTGACCAAGTTTCATCGCAATCGGATGAATGGTACGACAGCGCATAAAATACGAACAAACAAACAAATAAACATTCATTTTTATATATAGAAATTTGTTATCTGATTTTAATCTTTTGTTTAATTTGTAATCCATGAACATATTGCTTCAAAATGATTTACTATAAATGTTTGCCTTTAATTATGTATTCTTGCACTGGTTTCCGTTTCATGATGTACTTTAAAATCTGAGGCAAATGTTTGTATATTTTATAAAAAATAGAGTTTAGGTTTGTATACATAATGCAATGAATTGCCAATGGTGCTGAAAATAATCTAGACATATTTCTCACTATAAGTCTATATTTTTATCTCTAACTGCATTTTTATTAACTTATTATACACAACAAGAGAATAGAAAAGGGAAACAATAAATGCTTATTATTGTTTATTTCTACTGTGATATGTGATATCTGATTAAGTTTTTATTCTTATGTGTTTGGTTCATAGTCAATAAAAGGGAATCTTCAAAAAAGTTAATGATAAAATCGTTAAATTTTCATATTCTTACTCTAATTTCAATTTGATGATATGAATTTAAATCGGAATTCTTTTTCCACTTGATTAAAAGTTTTTACAAGCATATTTTGTATTGTTTCGATTAACAAAAAAACAACTGTGCCATGTTTAATAAACTTGATATGAGAAGCGAAATTTCTTCGTAAGAATTTTTGATGTTTGTTGCAAAACATCCATAAAATATAATTCCTAAAATTTTCACACTTCCTAGGAAAAATATTTTAAACTATTTTCCACCACTACGCCATTTATCTCACGTTGGGGCATCGTTACCATTTTCTAAATCAGAATGTATCTTTATACTGGGAAGAGCGTATAACTTTTCATACTGAAAGATTGAGCACCTGCTTAAAGCGGGGATTTCGAAAGGAAACTTCTGTTATTTTCAATTTTTGCGGTGGATCGAACATCAAAGAAAACAGATGATACAATGCACGTGGAAAATTCATTGGAGGGGATATTCAATTCTTCACTCGTAATCTAGCGGTACTAGCCTGCTGGGCGGAGTATGGCTGGCAAATGCTTATCACGTCCGCATAGACTCTGGAAATTCGGGATGAATAATCGAAAGTTTTCCTTTAAGAGGGAAGATGCATTTACTTCTGTTCTCTTATTAGTTTTGTGTGTCACGCAGCATGACTTAAAAGATATTTTATCGAAATTTATACTCTCTGCAAGGTATCGGTTAATTTTGATTTTAAAAGGGAGAAGATTTTCCCATGAAATTAATGATAACATTTTCAACGACTCTCTTACAAATAGTTAAGTTTTTATCGGTGAAATAATTTTTATATATTTGAAATAGTAGCTATTTGCAAAGAATGTCGTGCAAAAGAGAGAAGTCTCGAATTTTCAAAGAATTTATCCTATTTTCCAAGGATAAAGTGAAAATCATAAAATTACTTCTGAAGGAGGATACATAACCCCCAATTTTTTTTTTTTTTACTTTGCTTATTTTTGACTGACACACACACACACTTATATTTCATATCTTTCTTCCATGCTATCATTACTGTCGTCTATCCAGTCATTCGTACCAACACTTTAGCTCCCACAGAATGTAGATTAATTCATAATATAATATCAGCAGTACACTAAGTACCAGACACAAAGTACCAGATGGATTTTTAGCTGTATGATATGGGTTGGATTTTTTTACATAATGAGTTCACTTTTATGTCCGCAAAAAATGATTCAATGAAGATTAATTCATAAAATTCAGAATGGAGATTAATTCATAATATAATATCGACAGTACACTAAGTACCAGACACAAAGTACCAGATGGATTTTTAGCTGTATGATATGGGTTGGATTTTTTTACATAATGAGTTCACTTTTATGTCCGCAAAAATGATTCAATGAAGATTAATTCATAAAATTCAGAATGGAGATTAATTCATAATATAATATCGACAGTACAGTAAGTACCAGACACTAAGTACCAGATGGATTTTTAGCTGTATGATATGGGTTGGATTTTTTTACATAATGAGTTCACTTTTATGTCCGTAAAAATGATTCAATGAAGATTAATTCATAAAATTCAGAATGGAGATTAATTCATAATATAATATCGACAGTACACTAAGTACCAGACACAAAGTACCAGATGGATTTTTAGCTGTATGATATGGGTTGGATTTTTTTACATAATGAGTTCACTTTTATGTCCGCAAAAAATGATTCAATGAAGATTAATTCATAAAATTCAGAATGGAGATTAATTCATAATATAATATCGACAGTACACTAAGTACCAGACACAAAGTACCAGATGGATTTTTAGCTGTATGATATGGGTTGGATTTTTTTACATAATGAGTTCACTTTTATGTCCGCAAAAATGATTCAATGAAGATTAATTCATAAAATTCAGAATGGAGATTAATTCATAATATAATATCGACAGTACAGTAAGTACCAGACACTAAGTACCAGATGGATTTTTAGCTGTATGATATGGGTTGGATTTTTTTACATAATGAGTTCACTTTTATGTCCGCAAAAAATGATTCAATGAAGATTAATTCATAAAATTCAGAATGGAGATTAATTCATAATATAATATCGACAGTACACTAAGTACCAGACACAAAGTACCAGATGGATTTTTAGCTGTATGATATGGGTTGGATTTTTTTACATAATGAGTTCACTTTTATGTCCGCAAAAATGATTCAATGAAGATTAATTCATAAAATTCAGAATGGAGATTAATTCATAATATAATATCGACAGTACAGTAAGTACCAGACACTAAGTACCAGATGGATTTTTAGCTGTATGATATGGGTTGGATTTTTTTACATAATGAGTTCACTTTTATGTCCGTAAAAATTATTCAATGAAGATTAATTCATAAAATTCAGAATGGAGATTAATTCATAATATAATATCGACAGTTCACTAAGTACCAGACACTAAGTACCAGATGGATTTTTAGCTATATGATATGGGTTGGATTTTTTTTACATAATGAGTTCACTTTTATCTCCGCAAAAAATGATTCAATGAAGATTAATTCATAAAATTCAGAATGGAGATTAATTCATAATATAATATCGACAGTACAGTAAGTACCAGACACTAAGTACCAGATGGATTTTTAGCTGTATGATATGGGTTGGATTTTTTTACATATTTAGTTCACTTTTATGTCCTCAAAAAATGATTCAATCTTTACTTCATGCTCATTTTCATATGAAACATTGGGTGTGCTTCATGTCCTTTTGCCACATACGCGCTATCTCAATTTTACTCAATGATTCTTGAAAAACTCTTGGTTCTTTCCATTGTTTGGCTGTATTGAAAGTATTTAAATGTATTTACATGTCGCTATTAAATATTTATATAAATGGAATTTCTCTAAATAATTAATAGATATAAATTTTGTTCCCTTGGTTCTTGTTGGTAATGTTATGGTGATGAGTCAATCCATAGGCAGAAACTTAAGGTTATGCTGCTAATCGTATTAGATATTCTTATCTTTGCTTAAATAATCTTCTTTTCATGGTTTGTTTCATTCTGTATATCACATGAAAGTATGTTTTCTTATAATAAATTCAAATAACCGTCAAATTAATAACCTACAGTGTATCAATAATGCAAAATTTTTCTACGTTCCAATCCTCTCTGGCAGGCCTTTTTATCTATATTCCTTGAAAAGAAAACTGGAGTTCCCTCTATCCGTTTCAAGACGTTCAAAATTTTGCAAAGGAAATAGTATTCGACGAAATTTTGTAACTTTGATCCAGATCAGTAAATTTAAACTATCAGTTCCTTTTAGGTTTTATCAGGTTAAGTATTTTCATATTTTACCGAACAATTAAAAGTTGCTTCGCATGTTGAAGCACTTGTTTCTACGGATTCTAACATTTCGTTACCTTGTAGATACAATAAAATTTTTAAAGCAAGTCTCTAGAGACTGTCTTTAACATTGAGTATTCAGATATGGGGATTCAAAGCTTGGATAGGACAAATATTCGCTGAGAACATACTTAAAATCCTTCTGTAGTGGTATCGTAGAAATTTAGAAAATGAAGTCAAGCAGTCAATCCTAAACAGTCAAAAAGTAACTCGAAGTTAGGGCTGAGAGCAGCGATAGAACCAGTAGAGAAGTCAATGTAACAACTAAAGGGCAGGTTCTCTCATGGAGACTTTTAAAAGAGAATAAAAAACTTCGATATACCTGAAAGGAATTTCTTCGCAGATAAATATGTAGATGCCCAGATAACATACAAGTTGGAAAGCCTATTGAAAATGTTAGGCAATTGTATTAAAAATTCTCGAGAACATGAAAACTTACAAAATTGATCTCATAGTAGAGCTTGTATGAATATACTAGCCGGGCTTCGCCCGGCTATGCTCGGGCCATCCGTCCACCAGACAGACGGCTAGGAATTAATTGATTGAGAGGGAGAATTTTCCTAAGAGACACTATAAATTTGCAGTTCCGCCCCCCCACGAAACCACAAAAAGAAAAATTTGTTATTCTTATTAACACCCACCATCACCTGGTATGATATGAGCATACCTGCATTACAAAAAAAATAAATTTTCATATGAAAAGAAATCGGCTGGCTACTTTAGCCAATATTCCTCCAAAACAAAAATTCAAATTTCCTGAAATTTGTGTTATTGGTGACATAATAATGCGTTGTACATTGAAATTATATGAGTGCATGTATTAGAGAATTGCACATGTCTATGGTGGGAGATATTCTATATTCGGTTTAGTTTGAAGATAAGCACAATTGAAATACTAACAGGCTTCCGGAGCATATTGTATTGTGGAAAAACAAATAAACCTCTCAATAAACACCAAAATTTCCTAAATATAAATATTTATATAAAGAAAATGTGAATATGCACTTTTTAAATATTTTAGTGTGTAATCAACAAAACAAAGAAATGGTGAACTTCATGCAAAATCATCTTAGTAGAATATTTATCTAAAACCAAAACCTAAACTAATCAGCAAAGAAAGAAATACATGAAATATGAACAGTTTTGGAAAAAACCGGTAAAATGGAAATAAAAATTAAAGAATTGTTTGTTATTTGGACTGTTCAACCATGATTCTATATATCTAAAATCAAAAATGTAAACCAATTATGAACAAAACTGAAGATAGATATAGAACTATTAAATGAGGAAAAAAAGAATCTTATATCACATGTTCACGTTTAATGATTCAACAACCTCTCAACAAAATATATACGGGCCTTGTCTCAGGCCTTTCGAGAAAAATTCGCTATCGAGAAACTTCAGAAATGACGCCACGGTGAGGGCTTTCTCGCAAGCTAGAAGAAAATCGGTAGTCTTAGGCCATTTCTCGGGAGCTAAACTCACTTCGTATTTCTCACTGAGCGGGTAAAACTTGCCACCAAACTTGAATCGGTGAGAATGTACTTCGCTTTCGAGTTTAAGATGGCCGCCGATTTCGTGTTGATTGTGTTCAAATGAAAGTGCGTTCAGTACTTTAGGTCCAGCGGTTTGGTCTGTGCGTTATCTGTCACTTAGTGACTCACGGAACTGTTTTTTGTCTATATATATAATAGAGCTCGTCTGTTTGTTTGTCCGCTATAGAATCCTAGACTGTTTCACCGATCACGACCAAATTGAGCACAGTTAATGTTTAGGACCCGAGAAAGGCAACGCAGCAAAAACGAAATTTGGGGCTCAATAAGTTTTTTTAATTACTTTTTAATGATTTTTGTCAATTTATTAGCCAACAATGTGCGAAAGCAAAATAAAATTGTCGTAGCAGTTGCCATTCTTCATTATACATAAACGTCAATTCCAGTACAAAGCACGTTAGCGTAATATATCAAGAGATAAATGAAAAATATACCCATGTGGTGACGTCAAACTTTATCTCTTTTGAATGATTTATTATTAATTGAATACCCAAATCGAATCACTTGACACTCGAATCACAGTTCACTTGAATTAAATTTTTTTTTCAGTTTTAATTGCCAATAAACCCCCCAAAAATCAGTGCATCTTCAAATGATCTATTTATGATATTTATGATTAAAATAGAAAAACAATTAAAAATTAGACACACGATGAAACATTTCTTTTCAGTGATTCATTTTTTAGTGAGAATCACGCTGTGAATTAATCACGCTGTGTTTACGTTTTGTGTCGGTGGAGTATGCATTTAGAATTGAAATATCTCTAAAACTATTAAAGTAACAGAATATGTTTACGCAGAAAAAATTATCAGTTTTTAAAGCTCTTTCCAAATATGCAACATTTATGTACTTTCATGAAAAAAAAAATACATCGATTTCGACATTTTCAAATATGGCCGAATTTCATAATGGAAGCCCGGTTCACCCGGAATTGTGACACGACAGACATAGCATTTGCTTTATTTATATATAGAAAATAGGGATAAGAATGGCAACAAAATCTGTAAAATGCTCTGCGACATTCAAAATGGCATTTAAACAAGAATTAAGAAACTGAATGCAACAATCCGTCTTAGTTATCTACAAGAAGGTTTTAAAACACAACTTCTTCTTAAATCTCCTGTTTGAACCTAATAATTTACGATTCTCTCTAGGCAAAAGAATGTGTGATTGGAACTTCCAGAAATTTCCTGTGAAATAACACATTCAAACATGCAGAAAAGTGCACAAATAAAAGTTAATGCTACGAAAGTGAGAAAAATTGTAAAATTTTAAGTTTTTTAAAAATTTTACAGGGAACCAAACAATGAAATCTTTGACAGTGATTTTCTCCCTCCCCCCCCCCCTTTTCCAACTCAAAAAAAAAAGCTTGCAAATATTAACATGCCAGAGCGTCATGGTCCCAAAAGAATTCATATTTCAAAACTGGCTGCATTATTTATGACCACAAAAGTTTGAAAGCACCATCTATCTAAAATCCCCACTGCTAGTTTGCTCTGCTTGAGATCAATATTGGAGCATAAACAAGTTACGTAGTGTTAATTATTCATAAATTTGGGACGGTGCTCTGCGCATTCATAATATGAGCATTTAATGAAGACGTTCTCTTTCTAGGAACTTGGAAGTCGTGAGCTCATTTCACGTTGCGCTTAATAAGGATTAATGATACAACGAGATATCGAATCCTCATCAAACTTTTTCAAACAATATGAATACAGAATCCACCCGAAAAGCATAATCTGCAAAGTTTCTATTTCAGTTTCAAACAAAATTTTGAATTTGCTTTTGAAGGATGGTATTCTAAGCTCTCCTCGAAAACTACACTTGGATTAAAAAGACAAGTTATATTTTTATGAAATATCAATGCCACAGATTGTTGGAACATGAATTTTATTTACTATATTTTAATCTTCAAAAAATGGCTATTTCAAATCACAAAAAATTTAAATAATGGGAGTTTAAAAGCAATATGTAATTATACATCAATAATCAGACCAGAGCCTGACTAAGGCAGCCAGTCAGGCTCTGGTCAAGACCAGAGCCTGACTAAGGGGCATACGGGGCAGTTGCCCCGGGCCCCCACTTCAGAGGGCCCCCAAATCAAATAGAAAGTTTATTTTACGTTTCCTTCTTTAATGAACTTCTTTTAAACAAAATATCAGTACAGTGTAAAATCCGTCAGTTTTATGTTAGCTTGTTCATTAATCTATCGTATGAACACAAAATATCTATATTTCGTAAATCCATGGCTTTCTAGGGCGAAATTTAGCTGAATTCCGCCCTAATGTCAGGAAGGATATGAATTTTTCGCAGCTAGATGACAAAGTTAACAATCAGAAAACTGCATTTCGGAAACTTGTGAAAAGTTCACAAACTGCAGAGATATGATTGTTAACTAGGTAATCTTATTCGCAACTGCGAAAAATTCGGTTGCATCGTGTTCAGTGGATTCTGTTGGATTTTCGCAACACTGAGAAATCACATTAATCAATTATAAGTTGTATTCTCTCAAAATTCTCACAAATGTCAAATATTCTTTTGATTAATTAATTTCATAATACCTTTGGGGGGGGGGGCTTTATAGCTATTTTAGGTTCTAGTCAGTTTTCTTGTTATATATCTATAATGAGGTGAAAAATTTAAATACCTCCATAAAGTTCGGTTCTTCATTATTGAAGTAGTGAAGCAGAGGGGGGGGGGGGGCCAAAGATGTTTTTGCCCCGGGCCCCAATTAGGCTAAGTCGGGCCCTGAATCAGACACAGTACTTAGTTTATTACTGATGCTGTTAGACTGAATACTAACATCTCATCCTAAGTTCAATGGCATATGAACCTACACATATGGATGCATATTTATTTTTTATGGAGACAACTGCATGATGTTGTCAGTAATGGATTGAGAAGATTTCGCTGAATATGACGTCAGAGGGTTTTTTGAGCTCTTATAAAATGCTTTTATCAACTATAGTACTGTGCAAATTAATTGGGACAAACTTCAACTGCATTTCGTAACTGCGTTTTGTTACGAAGGGAGGTTGGCCTTGACTAGTCTAAATTGGTTTGTTCACGTGATCATAACACGTAGAACATTTTCGAGTCAGTTGAGTTTTCAGCTGCTGTAAGAATTGGTCGATTGTGTGAGTTGTTTGATCAGTGAAATCATGTCGTAAAAATATTGCGAAAGGTGTTTTTTTACTTTTCACTGCTAACGGTAACATTAGAGCTGTATGCTCTTTCTCCAACAGTTAGGCATATTCAAAATTACGCACTTCACTAACATACACTTTTGAGCAATTTGAATGAACCGCCTATGGAAAATGATGATATATGTCAGATTATAAAGATATAATCTATAATATAACTATCAGATTAAATATTGTTACGAATTTTGCGAGTCTATGGTAATCTAGCCAAATATGACAGTTATCGGCAAATTGGCGATGGATTTGGCGACTTATTTTGGTGATATTTCGCCACATTTCGCAATAGGGTGCCAAGTGGTCGACAACTTGCCGTCTAGACATTTCTGGAAGCTTCTAGAGATATCTAGCTGACTGGCCGATAGGGAGCGCTTTGAAACTCTATAAATATACCTGAATTGGCATTGGAACTCAGTTCAATTTCTACTGAGAATCGAATATGTTGAAAGTGCGTTAGGCGTGTATTGTATTGAAGACTGGTATCCTGACTTGTGTTTTTAGAGTTTTCTGCTGTATAGAAGACAGTTGTTACGTGTTTTTTGTTTGAATCTGTGTAAGCGCCTGAAGAATTTACATAATAATAAATTTTATTTTTGGTGCAGTTTCTAAAGAGATTTTATTCAATCCGAACGAACTCAGAAAAAATGGAACAATATTGTTACCGAATCCTAGAGGTTTATAGCATAAATATTATCAGTGTAGACGGTATGCTCAAAAATATATTTTAATGTTTGTAAAGAATGTAATATCTATATTAATGGTGATTAATACGTAATTTTCGTACCCTTTTTAATCTTTGAAATTATTATTTCCAAGTTTTAATGTTTACAGTAATAAAGAGTTTTAAAAATTAAATATGTTTATACATTGCCTTTTGATAAATATTCAGAATATTTATAAACCGAATGAGACGACTGGTAAAAATATATACAGCTGCTTCAACGAAAAATAATGCTGAATTTTCTTAACAAATAAAAGGGGTTTGACGTTTAGTCACAGATGGTAGGGAATAAAATCGATCCTGGAAACAGTAAACGGGGCACTTAAACTTTGGTTGAGCCAAAGGACGGAAAACTATGAATTAATTCCTGAAAGCGATTAAGGGTGATTGAAATTCGTTCCAGTCTAAGATATTTAGGTTACATAATTCACGTCTGTTCACAATAATTGACTGAACTGCTTGACTTTACAACTATTTGTAATAAAGCCTTACTGCTCTTAAAAGCATTTTGCATATAAATAAGCTTTATCCGAATTTCAACGATATTTTCCTCCAAAGTAGTTCTGTCTCACCAAATATGCATTCCGTCAAATCACGCAGTATTACTATAAAATAGTTTACCCCGCCAAAATCCTGGAGTAGCGTAAAACACATCATAATAACCATAGTCTTTGATTTTTCACCAGATATATTCATCTCTTATCCGAAATAATCCCGTAAATGATTTCTGGGGATGTATTTGGAGAGAAATGAGAAATACTAGAGATATATAACACAGTCACCTATTCTTTGCCCAAAATAAATTAATATGACGAAGCAAAGCGCCCTGTTAATATGGTAATTAAGACTCCGTTATCCTCTCCATCAAGTCTAGTATCTTTCTCGGTTTTGTTGGACAACGCGAAACAATGAGTTAAATCCCTAATTGTGAAAGGAATTAAGTGATTCATAATTAATGAGATCATTTCCGCAATTTTTCTTCCGCGTGAATGGGGGTGGTATCAACGCTGTGGGCATTCAGACGATGGGATTTGTAGCCCGCCGCGCTTTTGAACAGTGATAAGGCTGGAACAAGATATTTCTTTTCGCTGGTATTATTCTCAATGAATAAAGTTCTCTCTCGAATATAATCATGTTTAAATGAATGCAGGCTTTAAACGAGTTCAAATTTCATAAATATTCATGCCGAATTTCTCTGTTTATTGTTTATCATATCATGATCCCCGAATCAATGAATAGAAAAGATTATATTTCTTTTTAGGTCGGAATTAAAAGAAGAGAATAAATAAAACTATAAAATATTTCGAATTATCGATTTGTGGATGCATTTTCCCTCTCGATGTTTCAATTTATTCGATGTTTCAATCCCTTAAGTATTTTATATAGTTACACCGCAATTAATTGAACAGTGTTATTAGATAATAATGATTACCACCCCGCCGCCCGATTGGTATAGTGGTTAACGTCTCGAGCTTCCATGCAGAGGGCTTCAATTCAAATCCTGAATAAGGTTTGGTCCTTACCGTGTTGTCCCTCATAGGGAGCAATGCTGGCTCACCTATAGTGGTTAGCGTCTCGAGCTTACATGCAGAGGGCTTGGATTCAAATCCTGAATAAGGCTTCGTCGTTACCGTGTTGTCCCTCAGGGAGCAATGCTGGCTCACCTATAGTGGTTAGCGTCTCGAGCTTTCATGCAGAGGGCTTGTATTCAAATCCTGAATAAAGCTTGGTCGTTGTCGTGTTGTCCTCATAGGGAGCAATGCTGGTTCACCTATAGTGGTTAGCGTCTCGAGATTCAATGCAGAGGGCTTGTATTCAAATCCTGAATAAGGCTTGGTCGTTATCGTGTTGTCCCTCAAAGGGAGCAATGCTGGCTCACCTATAGTGGTTAGCGTCTCGAGCTTCAATGCAGAGGGCTTGTATTCAAATCCTGAATAAGTCTTGGTCGTTATCGTGTTGTCCCTCATAGGGAACAATGCTGGCTCACCTATAGTAGTTAGCGTCTCGAGCTTCATGCAGAGGGCTTGTATTCAAATCCTGAATAAGGCTTGGTCGCTATCGTGTTTTCCCTCATAGGGAGCAATGCTGGCTCACCTGAAGTGTTTAGCGTCTCGAGCTTACATGCAGAGGGCTTGGATTCAAATCCTGAATAAGGCTTCGTAGTTACGATGTTGTCCCTCAGGGAGCAATGCTGGCTCACCTATAGTGGTTAGCGTCTCGAGCTTTCATGCAGAGGGCTTGTATTCAAATCCTGAATAAAGCTTGGTCGTTACCGTGTTGTCCCTCATAGGGAGCAATGCTGGCTAACCTAGATGGTGGTCCCACAATAAAGTAGCCAGCATAACTTTGCGGTGATGTAAAGGCGAATGTCTCCCGACAAGGGCCTCCGCACTTAAAAATTAAAAACTTTTAAAAATGCCATCTCAACTTGTGGAGGGTCATTTCCTTCCTCTGAAGATCGCAGCAAAATATCCAATTTTTCACTTTGGAATGCCAGTTTTTCTTTTTAATGGTAGTAAAGTCCCGTTCCAATTTATCACAACTTTGATCTCCCCAATTTTCAATAAAATATTCTTAATTTCATCGTGGAAACACCTACAACAGTGTAGCATTATTAAAAGGCTTTTCTTGGGCGGGATCAAATTTTCTAAATACAAGGAAGTTTGTTGACAAAAGAGGTGTATCTAAAGAAGGCTTACGTTAGTATTATACCACATTTGTTGAATTCGCTTCGCTTCATACAGCGCCCGTAGCTATGAAAAGGAATGAAACGAATGCATGGCGAATGTTTCTAAACAATATTTCTAGATTGTTCCTAAGGTTATTATTAGGTAATTATTAAACTTGGGAACTTCAAAGCAATTTTCCCGAAATGGAAGTTTCTCCTGTCCTAGCAATATTATTTCTCGTAATTTAAAAGCTAAGTGATTTATTTTCAATTCAGCTGAAACTTTTACTAACTACGAATGCATTCTATCCATGTAAAAGTGTCTTAGGAATTGGTCTTGGGATTTTCATCTTTTACTGGATTCAGAAGGTTTAACTCTCTCTTCCTTGCAGTATGAGAAAATGAATGAATTGGATCCTATTACCATCACAAGTATGAATTAAATCTGTTATGGGTAAGGGAGTATTGTTTCGCATATTACTGCGGCGTATTTTTAAGCTAGTAGGGATGATTGAAACATTCTACTATTAAGTGAACGGGAAAAAGGGGCTATTTTAAAGTTTTCATTATTTAATAGATATCAGAGTAGTTTAAATAAGTTATGCCAAGACAATCTTTTGGGAATAATTTGGTTAAACATGTTCAAACTTTTATTCCCCGTTAAATTTCATATACAACTCGTGACTTAAAAAGGATCAATTTTTATTAATACATTACCTTTTCGGTTATTTTATCCGTGCTTAAAAAATTCTTGGTTCCAACAAGCTGTGGGAAATGTGGTCATCCGACATTCGGACGTTTCCATTTGATGGAATTCAAGACAGAACAACTCATGCGTTGACATTTATAATAAAAAAAATCTGATGGGAAATGGTGCATACGTATATCAAACGTGTTCGAGGTAGGACATAGTCAAAAAGGACCAAGACTTTGAAAGAAAGATTAATATTGAAATTTTTATAGATGAAATCCAGCCAATAACACGATTACTGTGGAATAGTATATATATATATATATACTTATATATAAAGAGAGAGCGATTTTGTACGTGGAGGGTAATCTTCAGAATCACTGTACCTATTTGAAAAATTCTTTCACTGTTTGAAAGGTACATTATTCCAGATGGACATAGGCTATATATTATTTATATCTGATCAGTAGAAATAAAGTTAGTAGAAATAAAGTTAATTTAAGGTATTATTTAGATTATTATTAAGGTAAAAATAGATTTACAATTTATTGGCTATCAACTGGAAATTTATTGGTAAAATATTTTGTTCAACCCGGACAAAGTCGGGCCGGGCCGCTAGTGTATATATATATATATATATATATATATATATATATATATATATATATATATATATATATATATATATATATATATATACAGTGGAATCTCGATCTATCGTTTTTCAAGGGACCGATTGAAATGAACGATAGATTGAAATGAACAAAGTAATATGATCGTTGGGACTGGATAAAATGAACGATACATACGGAAAAACGATGGATCCGAAAACGATCGATCGAGATTCCACTGTATATATATATATATATATATATATATATGTGTGTGTGTGTGTGTTCGTTCGTTCGGGGATCCAGAATGTGTATCGGGTCGTAGGTCTGGGCATCACCCCCCCCCCACCGTAGACCAGCGGCGGCGAGAGGAATGACGAGAGATATCAACGTTACCGAACAGAGATAAATTGGAGACGGTATTAAGCGGGGGGGTTCTGTGCTCCCGGAATTTGAATGACGGAGGAGAGAGTTCACCGACACTATACTGGGCAGACGGCCCAAGCGAGCGGTTAGAGAATTCGGAGACGCTAAGCGGAGGCTGCAGCGGGCCGGAGTCGTAAGAGGAAAAGATAAGATTGCACAGGGACACAGAGACCAGCGGCAGGAGAGCACCCATATTACAAGTTTTGAATGCTGCACTAAACAACCGGTTTATGTGCGAGAAGAAGCTATAATTTTAAGAAGACAAAGCTTAATGAGCGTTTCGTTGTAGTTGATGTTACGACGACGAAACCTATTATGTGTTAATTCTGAATAAATGTTAAGTTTATGATAACCGCGGCATATAGTCATTAAGCCATATTGAACCCTAAAAATGATGGTGTCAGCGGTAGTGCACATCTACGCCTCAAACCCCACATATATATATCCTCAAAATTTGCGCGTTGCAAAATGCAAACGCAGAAATGCAAGCGAATTTGTGCGTTTGCATTTGTTTGAGAATGTCCCTACAATTTAGATAAAGAAGTACATAAGTACATACTCGAGAAGTCAAAAGAAGTTTTATTTTAAATCCATTAATTTACAGTTCCTAACACTATACTTCAACTCAAAATGGTACACTCAGATACAGTTCACGTCTTTAAGAATTGAAAATCGAGCAGGATCTGTAAAATCTGCGAAACCAATACGTTCCTCTAACTATTAAAGGTAGTTAGAGGAACGCGTAATACAAATATAGGTATCCTGTTTTAGAATGTTCAGGATCGTGATCATATTTCATTTTTGACTAAAAGTGTTGTGTTTTTAGGACTTATGCACCCCTGACAGAATATTCCCGACCAGATGTATTGGTTGCATCGGGCATGAGAACGGGCACTGGTTTTCAAGGCATTACAAGCGTAGGAGTTCGACTCAGCCAGGTCCATCACAATATTGACCAAGCAACCCCATGACCGATATTTGGTGGGGTCGTACCCTCTTCCCATCAAAAATGCACATGGAACAACTTCCCAGCCTAAGGATTTAATGAGCCCATACCCGATGTAGACACGAAGGCATACAATGGCGCTTGCGGGAATTCGAACTGGCTTCCCTCCTTCCGAAATCAACACTTTACCACTTGTCTTGCCTCGAACCCTGACTAAAATGTAAATTGATGATGATAAAAAGAGAAAAATTAATCTTTAAACAAGTCCTTTGAAGTACTTAGATTGACTATCAGAGGTGTTAAAATAACACTCTTTTGCGAAAATCAAAATTTAACAATGCGCTACAATTATTTTGCCAGATGTTACTGCCATGCTATAAGGCTGATATTAACCCATAGTTTGTTGAAATTTGTCTTTTGAAGGAAATAGCTGTTTAACCCTCACATAATTCTAAGTGTATACTATATTTTAGTGGTGTACGATACAAACTAGCAAACTCACTTTCTTTTTCAATATTTAGTAAAAGATACTTTCTTTCAGTATTTTCATCAGTTAGAAAAGAAAATTTTTGGAAATGGCCTACTATTAAAAACTAATTTGGGAATTCATCCAAAGGTAATTTAAAATTTATATCTAGAAAAATGCATCAGATATGGTTCTTTGCCTGTACTGAAAAAAAAAGGTCTGATAGAGATTAGTTGTTTTGATCCTACACCATTCATTTCTCCTCATACGAATTTTTAAGGATAATTTGTCTTTTTTATTCGTTTCTTTGCTATTGTTTTTATTTTCAAACTTATTTAGAAGCATGTATTTTCATTGCTTTAGATTCGCTGATCCATGTAAAATTGTTTGCATGGTTTCCCGATCACACACAAAAATTAGACTGCAAAATTTTAAAATAATTTTTAACGGCAAAGTTCAGTAGGTGATTAAGAGGTTTTTCAACAGGAACACCATTGATGATATCCATGGTTGATAGATGGTGATGGATCCATGGTTGATGGATGTCATCGATGATATCCATGACATCCAACACCATTTAGTGATATTCCCAACGACAATAAAAACCAGGGTCACTACAAATTTCGTCACTACAATCAAAAGTTCTCCAAGAGGTTGGCGAGCAATTGGTATGATTGTCTATATGGACAATAGAAAAATGGTGTTTATTGTTCGTCATTTTTACAGAAAAATTAAAATCTGGAAACATTTTGTTAAACAAAATAAGGTGCAAAGTCTGAAATATTTATTATTTCAAAGCCGTGGCTATACTTTTAATTAAAATTCACAGAATTGACACCAGTACTATTATATCTGGAATCTAGCACTGTAGTAAGCCAATTAGCTTAAACCAGGCTTATTTCCTTTTTTGCTTTATATAATTTTCATATAATATAAAAAGGGACCATAGATCTTTTTCAAAAAATCATTAACAGAAGTGATTAATTTACAAGAAGGGATACTGGCATTTTTTTAAAATTTTTTTAGGAATATTAATATCTGAAAAGATTCTTTTAAACTTTATAAACTATAAATCTGAATAATGCATTATTATAAAACCCTGAATATGAAGTTAATAAAAATGCATACGTCTTATATCATCATCATCATAAACGCCACAGAGACAAAATAAGTAGAATAGTACATCCTCATTTTTTATAGCTTATTATATTTATTCCCTTAACAGCATAAAAAAATTCTACGAAAGTTTTAAAGAAAGCTATTTCACCAGTGTCCATTATACGAGATTGGAAATTATAATTCCCATTTTGTACGAAACAAAATCATAAAAAAAATTCAGTTAAAAAAATAGTCCCTAAATTGAAAAATGCATCAGTATAAAATTACAGAATATATATATATATATATATATATATATATATATATATGCAAGTATATTCATACATATGTGTATATGTATTATACCAACATCATTATAGCCACCACAAGAATCGTTTATATCTCTAAATATATTTTCTTTATTATTATCATAGATCCCTTATGTTTCTTTTAGAAGTATAATTAAAATATTCTGCTTTATTTCAGATAGTTTATTTTTTTTATCTTTCCCCAACGCTGATGAATAAGCAAGATTACGTAAATTAAGACTAGCAAAATGGGATTTCTAAAGTAATTTCGCTAATGTTTGAAAAATAATAGAGGACAAACTTTTTCCAAGCTCCATTATTATCTCAATTATACGTAAAATAACTAAATTTTTTTTATGGGAGAAATAATGATGGAGACTCTAGATAATTCAAATATACATATACCTACCGTAGACATACTAACCTTTCTAAGGTCTTTTCCCTTAATGACTTAAACTAAGTCGTTTCAGAAGAAAAAAAAATGTTAAAATTCCAAATTCTAAAGAGAGTCGAAAAGTCAAAGCTTCGCAATTAAGAGTTTTCTTAAATTAGCGAAATAAAAATAAACAATTATTTTTATCCCAACAGAAAGTAATTTTTTTTTTAGAATGCATTTTGGAAATGAAATACATTGTTAATATCTTTTATGCTAAGCGCATAAAATGGGGTGTTTAATGAGATCTCATTAACAGAGTCTGCATTGTTGTAAGAATCATTTAAGTAAAATCATCCTATTTAGTATTATCGATTGTTGCTGTACTTTTCCGAGTGCTTCGATTGTTCAGAGCTAAATAATGACGTATCTTGAGACTGAATTTCAATTTTACGCCAGTCATTTAACTCAAGGGGCATTTTTCGTTCATAAAATTGGAAAATTCATTTTATTTACTCATTGTTGGAGATTGCATATTTACTTTAATAACAGATTTCATTGCAATAATCTTCCGCTTTGGGAGAAGCAGAAAATAATTCTTTAAAAAATATATCAATTCAACATGTATTACTGTGTTGGAACTAGATCTCGGTATAATGGGTATTTTCCCATTATACCAACCTGTCGCCAAAGTTAAGGAAAAGTCGCCAACTACAATACAAAAATATATTTAATAACATTATGAAGTTGACAATGACAGAAATAAAAGGTATACAAGAAAATATTGGCATTCACATTGCGAACTACATTTTAATATTGGAGTAAAAATGATTGAATAGGAAAGAAAAGACGATACTGACTTGTCCCATTGCATAATTTCTGCAAACTAGATTTTATCGACCCCAATCTACATTTCTACTTCCGGTGGAATAAATGTCGATATTCCTATCATAGGGTAATTTCATTTACATGAAGAAGTATATGTAAGAAATGGACAAAACAACTATGTTTATTTAAGAAGTGGTAAGACCTAGATCGGATGATAAATCCTTAAATAATCTGTAAATTTCATTTTAATGTACATTTCTGTACACTTAGTAATAGTGCGATTAGTTAGTAGATGTTCCAGATACCAAACCCCGGTATCTGTAGGCATATGAAAACGGCTTTTCCTCGCCAAAACATTGGCGACGGTTCAGTTTAACGGGAAAGTACCGTATAAGGTTTGATTAGACAAGTTTTACATCTGTTAAAATTCATAACTTATATTTATTTTGAAATTATATCTGACGATAGATTTCCCGAGGAATAAACGTATCTACTCATATTGCAACTAATAAATTTAGATATTGCTCGGGCCTTAGAGCTTTATGGTCGATTTTCTGATACTTGAAGACTAATAGAAAATACGAGAATATGTATTCATATCGTTACGTCAGCAAAAGTCAACATAAAATGCTGAATAATATTTGCGGTTTCGGTAACAAAACGTAAAATGTGAAACCCTTTGATTTGAAACCCATAAATCTAATTTTAATATCAGCGAAATATATGAAAATGTATCTTTAACGCAAACGTTAAGCCCTTAAGTACAAAAGTTCTTGTTTATATTAACTATAATTTTGTAACCTAACCTCAAGAGGGTATTTATAATTAAATGGATATTGAATATCCGTTAAAGAAGAAACGTGCTTTGAATTTACGCGTATTACTGGAGGGTAAAATATTTTGAATTTTAGCGATGTCATAATTCAGGCAGCATTTCAGTTATATTTATATTAATTCCGTTTCTACTTAGAATAACATACTCTATGATATTGAAGAAATTCAAATCTTCGTTACAAAATAAATATATTTGAAAGCTTTCGTTTTTACTCAAAAACGTATTAAATCGTGATGCTGTTATTCAGCTTAAGAACAATGTGTAAAAGTGTGTTTCAAATACCTGTGTCGCCATGAGAACTAATTAATTTGGTGACAGAAAAAAATAAACAAAAGGCGTTACATAAACACAGAGAAAAATCCCCCAGAAGAAAAAAATACAGGTACAGCAAAAAATATGTTATTATTTTCCAATTTATCTTTCGTCAGATGATATGCAAGGGTCCCATCGTTCAGTTTACTTTTCAAAGCGTAGGGAGAAATCATTTTGTAGAAGCTGCTTCAGGGAACAATTTACAGCTCAAAATACACCAGCATCTGTCGGAAACAACCAAAAACCGCATGGAGCGAGGTCAGGAATGTAAGGAGGTGGTGGTATGTTTTAAATATTGCATTTAGTAAGAAACTGCCGATTACAAGCAGGGAATGCCCAGCGCGTTTTATTTCCTTATTCCGAATTACCCACCTCAAAAGCTGTGTGTAAAACGCAAACGTTTTTTAAACAACTGCGACGAGCATAAAATAGTCCGCCACGTTTAAAAACTTTTGCCACAGATTCTTCTTTAATTCAGAAAGTCATTTGCAGTTTCTTTTTACGCTTTCACATTGTTGCCATCTCGTGAAAAATATACTCTGTTTTTTTTTATGGGACGCCTTTTGTATTTCGCTTAGATGTGCGAGTTATAAGATTCCGAGAAATTCCTATCGCATTTATAGCGTAATAAAATAAATTGTGTTGCATCAGTTTTTCTTTTTCCAGTTTGTGCTCCAGAAATTCAAAATTGCGACCATTTAATCAGTTCAAATGCATCTACAAACAAAACTATTAGCCTTAAAAGAAATGACGAAATCTATGAAAGGGAAAAAAACTAAGAAAATCTTCACTTCAAACACATTGTCACCTAAGCAAAAATTAAAAGTGTATTCATCAGTTATGACGAATCTCACTTATTTTTCTTTTTTGCTCCTGATGTATAACCATTTATTCACAGAGAAAATGGCAGCAACTGCGAAAAAAGTAACATATTGGATCTAATTTCATTATTCTTTCCTCTCTAAACATGCTTCCCCATTTTTCTTGAATGATAAATATTAATTTTCTTCTGCACTTATTCTGGACAGCAAATTTTCTCCTCTTGTCTATCGACATTTTTATGGGTTGTTTGTCTTTAAAAGCTCAGATAATGCTTCATTCCACTTCACTTTTATTGTTAAAAGAACCGTTTTAAGGGAATTTATTTACTTCAGAGAATTAAAGATTTCCTTAGGTCTCGGGGAATTCCTTTGTATTTTACTTCTCTGTAGTACAGTGACACGAAATTTACGCCATCTCGAATCATGCTATTTCGAGAGCTATTTCTTATTTATATATTTCTATATTCCGTGTAATAAATTCCTTTAATTGATTGAAAGTGGTCAGTCACAAAATATACAGTATTTATTTAAAAAGGCGTATATATATTACATGCAATATTGATATTTAAGTCCTTCAGTTAAAAGTAGAATTCTTCGTTCTCTCAATACCAAACTCATAGGGAAATGTAGAGTAAAAGTTCAGTGAGCTTAAATATTTAACATCGTTAGAGATTTAACATCGTTACAGAAGCGAGGTACAAAAAAACCCACAGGAAAAGAAGTTTAATAAAAAAAATAAAAGTTTAAGAAAAAATTATTCTTATTGGTGCATATGTATATATAAGTACACGCACACACACGTGTATGTGTGTGTGTAATAGTAAGTACCTGAAATTCTGGAGGAAAATGATCACACGTTGAAGAGCATTAAAGAAAGACAATCACTTTTACCAGTACAGGCAATGATGTTTTTATAAGGTACTGTTTAAACGCAGAGATGAAAAGGGTACAATATTTTAATTGAAAGGAGTGACTAATTTGACAGGGAAAATATTGAATTTAAAATTCGTTAACTTTCACTCATGTATATGCATGGGCATGTACCTACATCTATCTACCTATGGGGGACAAAATAATGCGAACACTTATGAAAAAGTACGTCGCATGCCATACATGCAGAACAGGTAAATCACTTGGCACACGATTCTGTCATCCAGTGGCCGTGAAGTGAAAGATATCAGTCACTCAATAGCAGTCATAGGTGTTGCATGCGTCTATCGCACTTTCTGAAAGACGCTGCAATGACAGACCTGACAGAGTTCGAAAGAGACTTGATTGTTAGAGCACGTTTAATTGAAGCTTCGGTGACAAAAACAGCAAACTTTTTGGGGTGTCCAAGGAGCACGTTATGACTGTATACGTGAAAGACTGTAAAATGACGTCTGCAAAGCACGATAGTGGAGGAAAGAGAACTCTGCCTGAGAACGATACAGAAGGTCTTGAAGCGCAGAGTGGCCCGAAAGTACAAGCAATCGTTATCCGAGATAACATCCGACATTAACAGTCGTCTTGCAGGACCCCGTTTCAGCCAACACTGTCAAAAGGGAATTCCATGCTGCCAACGTTTACGGCAGAGTGGCAGTTCGTAAACCGTTGGTGATATCATATCGTGCTTTCTGCGACGCCAATGGTGTAGAGCTTGCAAAAGCCTGGCCCCACAACAGTGGCATCAAGTCATCTGGTCTGATGAATCAGCATTCACCTTATATCAGACCACCGAGAGCGTTTTTGTGAGGAGAACTCCCAGAGAAGAGTTTGCTCCTGACGGCTTCTTGCCGACTGTCAAATATGGAGGTGGCTCCCTTATTGTATGAGCTGCGATATCTTGGCGCAGTCTTGGACCACTTGTTACTCTACATGGGAAGATCAAAGCTACTCACTATCTCACCCTTCTGGGGGAATCATGTCCATACTGTTGTTCACATTTTATTCCCTGAAGAATGTCTGCGTTAACAAGACGACGACGTTCCTATCCATGCTGCTTGGTGTGTTCAAGTATGGTTCGAAAAGAATGACGATGAAGTAGGATATCTCGCCCCCCGAGTCTCCTGACTTAAACACTAATGAACGTTTGGGGGCTATTTGGAGTCCAAACCTCTTGCTCGATTTCCGCCTCCAACCACACTTTCGGAATTAGAGATCCCCAGGAGGAATGGCTTATTATTCCATTAAATAATGTGCATGACCTCTCTGCCTTCATCCCGCGTCGCATACAATGTGTACTGACAGCAAAAGGGGGTCCAATCCCCTATTAATAAAGCTTTTCTCATATTTCCCAGGTATTCGTTTTATTTTCTCCCCCATCTGTATATATGCATGATATGTGTATATGTTTGTGTGTGTGTGTGTTGAAACTTTGTCTATTTAAAAAAGTCTTATTAGACCGACGTTCATGTAGTGTTTTCCTCATTTAAGTGCTATTTCTAATTCCATAAATGTTGAAACTATAGCATTTATTTCTGTTATCATACCTCATCTTAAAGTTTTATTTTACGTACGCCAGTAAATTATTTTATACACTAGAAAAAAATTAATCATATAAGAAATCTAAGGTTTTTATTAGCTTGTGTATTGCATTGTCAGCCTGAAAAAACGTTTATTTAGTATTAATAAATATGCATATATTTTTTGAAAAAATAAAATTAACTATGTGGAAAGGAAAAAATATTTAATTTAAAAATGTCGGATAATTTGACTCCCCTTAGGACTCAAAAAAGGGATTTGATTATTGTCATAGTAAAATTATTCAACTGTTCACTTTCAATACAAAGAATAAAAAAGGAAATATGTGTCTAATAAATAGTATGACAATATATTCTACATAAACATCGAACAATTACCAACATTGTGAGTTAAAATGAATATTTCTGTTAAACTTTTTCATGGTCACGTAATTAAAAATAATTTTTTAACAAAATATATTCAGTAATTGGAGTGTTCTCTAAAACTGAAATATGGTCGAAAAAGAAAAAAAACGTTTAGCCGTAACTTTGCATGAAAAAGAAATACATTTAAAAAATCAATGTTTTTTTAAAACTAATTGGAAGAAAAAACTACTGTACAAATTTATTCCATGTGATAGAAGAAAACGTGAATATTTATAAGTATGCTCGTGATGACAGAAATAAATTAAGGTGAAAATCCATATTTTAAGGCTCGAGTAATTCTAATGTGCATAATAATATTACTTTAAAAATTCGTTTAAAAGCATCTCTTGCCCTTTTTGCTCATTTTTTCCCTTTTCTTATGTATATTCATTAATTATCTTTTATACTTGAGAAATTCAATGATCACTTTGAAAACAATCTTTATGTATTAAAAAATTAAATTAAATTATTATTTAAACTTGCAAACAAAAGAGAGATGAAAGAAAGAAAGGTGTCATACGAAAACTATTCGAGTTACACAAACATAAGTATTTTTATTATAGGCCTTTTTTAAATAAATTCCTGAGACGTTTTTTCTCCGTGTTCAGACCACTGTTAGATTTGATTGTTTCTCACGTAGCACATAAAACATACAAGACAGTCGCAAGTTTTCTGAAGTGATGTAGAACTTGATGCACTTTTCTCTCTTCTGTCAAAAAGAATATTTTTGTACCAACACATTGCGATGGTAATACGAAATTAAGTAGTCAAAAGGGAATTGGAGAGAACAACTATGTTGTAAACTAGCTGAAAACCCGCGCTTCGCTACGGAGTACATTCAAATTAAATACAACGGTCAATGTATGCAATTTATGGCAAAAAATAAATAGATATATTTATAAAAAATGCGATGATCAATGTATACAATTGATGTAAAATATATATCTATCTATATATATATATTTATAAAAAAATCGTAAGGGATATGCATTTTTTTGGATAATATCCAATCGTCTGCTGCATTAGAAAGAGAAAAAAAATATTTTTTTTGTCTATTTAGTTGTTACGAAACGTGACGATAAATTTATTGAAAGTACCAGTAAAAGAAATCACGTGATCAGCATTTAATAAATTAAATTCTAAAAATTAATCTTTTAAAATTCATCAAAAATCAGGAAATGGAGGTAAAAATTCGAAAAAAATTTCATTTTGAAGGAATTTTTATGATCTTTCTCGTGATATAAATTTTATAACCCTCAATGTATTATTTTAAATGCAAACGTAAAAAAAGTTTAAAAAACAGCTTAAAAATTTAATTAAAAAAAATTTAAGAAGAATTATTGAAAAATCTTTCTTAGTGCACCCCTACACTATTAGAAGAATCGGCATGCAAAATTTCAGCCCTTTAGGTCCAGCGGCTTGGTCTGTGCGTTGTATGTCAGTCAGTCAGTCAGTCAGTGAATGAATGAGTCAGTTACGGAACTGTTTTATATATATAGACGAGTGCTTCTGAAAATTCCCAATGACGTGCATGATAGGCTGTTGCCTACTGCATGAATCAGATGTAGGTTTTTCCGGCCGGAGAGTGTTGGATGTAATTGTCCGTATGGACGATTGACAGGTAATGGCTGAATGGTTAGGGCGCTGGAATTCGCTTTAGATCATGTGGGTTCGAATTACACTGTTGGCATGGATGTTTGTAGACGTTCGGAATCGGCTTTAAACTTTAGGTCCCGGTCTAATTAGCCCTCGTGTTCCAAAAAGTTGACCGTAGTGCTAAAAACCAAACCAAAACAACCCTATGGACGAATTACAAAATACGAATTACGAAATTTATATTTAATGCACATTCTATTATATAAAGTTGGCGACCATTCGGCACCATATCGCCAAATGTGGCGAAATATTGCCAAATTTGGCGACCAAAATATGTCACCAAATCCATAGCCAATTTAGCGATAACTCTCATATTTAGCTAGATAACAGCCAGCTAAAAATATCTCACTTTGAAAAAAATCTTTATATATTAAAAAATTAAATTAAATTATTATTTAAACTTGCAAACAAAAGAGAGATGAAAGAAAGAAAAGTGTCATATGAAAACTATTCGAGTTACACAAACATAAGTATTTTTATTATAGGCCAACTTTATATAATAGAATGTGTTAATGGGCAGGTCATTAAACGCATGAGTGACAGTTATGAAGCAGTAATTGATCTATTTTCAAGGACTAAATTAAAGAAATGAATGATTTTCGTATTTGATATTGGAGGCATCATCTTATGCCTTCAGATTTAAAAAAAAACACTACAGCTGTTAGTTCAAACTAGTTGCCAATTTATGTTCTTTATAGTAATTTTTCAAACGTTTACTTACAAATTAAACTACACTTATATTCGGATAACCGATGTCAAGCGGAATTGACAAATTAGACTTTAGAGGCATGTTTAAAGACACACTTTGTAATTTTGTTAACGATTCTAAGGAATTAGATATTGAAATACACATTTAAAAAAAATTCACCTATTAATTAGGTTTGTTTGGTTTTAAAAGCTTGATAATACAGAAATCATAAGATGATAGGATAATAAATATTTCCTCGGATGATGACTCTTGATTAATTAATTTTGAAACTCTGATTTGGGAGGGATTATCGAAATAAAAAGAATTTTGTTTGTCATTTGACCTCCAAAACAATTACCGCTAAATACTATATACATAATGATTTTATGGATTATTTATTGCGAATAAAGATAAAGGTGCTATCAAGAGTCTGGGAGAAAACTATAAAAATAATTTCTCTTTAGTAATACTCGACAAAAAGAAATTAACGCTGTCTCTATGAATCAAAAGTTACTGAAAACGTATTGGCGAAAATGCCTTTTTGTATATAATTTGTCATTTTTTTTTCGAGAACACACAAAGGTAATTTAATGGTGTATGACAAAAACAAAGACAAGAATTGAGCTGCTTCGAAAATAGAGACATAAAGGATTTAGAGGTTTATGAGGAGATAATTCCAGACAACCCATTTCACACACACACACAAAAAATGAATTCGATATATACTCTGAACTATTTATTTCGGTGAGAAATTATTTCGAAGTGTGTGTGTATAAACCTGTGTATTTGTGTCTCTAGTTCTTAAAATGTCTCTAAATAATGGAGTAAAGAGTTATTTTTTGATAGCTAAGATAAATGTAAAGATATACGAAAGTTTAATCTTTAAGTTTATTTTCTGGTAAACATCCTGAAAGATATTACTATTAATTTAATGGTTCATACTATGAGACACTGAAGAAAATACATACCAACTAAAAAGAGGATTAATTGTTAGATAATGTTACGAATTTTACGAGTCTGTGGTAATCTAGCTAAATATGAGAGTTATCGCCAAATTAGCTATGGATTTGGTGACATATTTTGGTCTCCAAATTTGGCAATATTTCGCCACATTTGGCGATATGGTGCCGAATGGTCGCCAACTTACCGTCTAGACCTTTCTAGAAGCTTTTAGAGTTATCTAGCTGGATGACCGATAGGGGGCGCTTTGGAAGTCTATAAATATACCTGACATTGGCATTGGAACTCATTTCAATTTGTACTGAGAATAGAATGTGTTTAAATACACATAGGCGTATATTGCATTGAAGACTCTGTTATCCTGACTTGTGTTTTTAGAGTTTTCTGCTGTATAGAAGGCAGTTGTTACGTGTTTTCTGTTTGAATTTGCGTATGCGCCTGAAGAATTTACAGAATAATAAATTTTGTTTTGTGTGCACTTTCTGAAGAGATTTTATTCAATCCTAACGAACCAAGGAAAACGGAACAATGTATTCCAGAAAAATTCATTAATCGCTTTTTTTGCTAAGATTGTTTCCCCATTCAATTACTCTGTTTAGAATTTATTCTTTTATTAATACACTAGCTGAAAACCCGCACTTCGCTACGGAGTACATTCAAATTAAATACAACGGTCAATGTATGCAATTAATGGCAAAAAAAATAAATATATATATATATACATATATATATTTATAATAAATACGACGATCAATGTATACAATTGATGTAAAATATATATATATATATAAAACAGTTCCGTAACTGACTCATTCATTCATTCATTCACTGACTGACTGACATACAATGCACAGACCAAACCGCTGGACCTAAAGAACTGAAATTTTGCATGGCGATTCTTCTAATAGTGTAGGGGTGCACTAAGAAAGATTTTTCAAAAATTCTTCTTAGATTTTTTTAAATTAAATTTTTAAGCTGTTTTTTAAACTTTTTTTACGTTTGCAATTAAAATAATACATTGAGGGTTATAAAATTTATATCACGAGAAAGATCATAAAAATTCCTTCAAAATGAAATTTTTTTCGAATTTTTACCTCCATTTCCTGATTTTTAGTGAATTTTTAAAGATTAATTTTTAGAATTTAATTTATTAAATGCTGATTACGTGATTTCTTTTTCTGGTACTTTCAATAAATTTATCGTCACGTGCAAAAAAAAATAGACAAAAAAATATTTTTTTCTTGCTAATGCGGCAGACGATTGGACTTTATTTTGTCTATAAAAATATCCCTTACGATTTTTTTATAAATATGTTTTTTTTACATCAATTGTATACATTGATCGTCGTATTTATTATAAATATATATATATTTTTTTTTTTGAATTAATTGCATACATTGACCGTTTTATTTGATTTCAATGTACTCCGTAGCGAAGCGCGGGTTTTCAGCTAGTATATATATATAAATCGTAAGGGATATTTATTTTTTTTTTATAATATCCAATCGTCTGCTGCATTAGAAAGAAAAAGAATATATTTTTTGTCTATTTAGTTGTTATGCACGTGACGATAAATTTATTTAAAGGACCAGAAAAAGAAATCACGTGATCATCATTTAATAAATTAAATTCTAAAAATGAATCTTTAAAAATTCACCAAAAATCAGAAAATTGAGGTAAAGATTCGATAAAGACTTCATTTTAAAGGAATTTTTATGATCTTTCTCGTGATATAAATTTTATAACCCTCAAATTATTATTTTAAATGCAAACTTAAAAAAAGTTGCAAAAACAGCTTAAAAATTTAATTTAATAAAATCTAAAAAGAATTTTTCAAAAATCTTTCTTAGTGCACCCCTACGCCATACGAAGAATCGCCATGCAAAATTTCTGCCCTTTAGGTCCAGCGGTTTGGTCTGTGCGTTGTATGTCAGTGAGTCAGTTACGGAACTGTTTTATATATATAGATAATACGTTTTGTAGGATTTTATATGTGTTTTTTGTTTATTTCAAGAATTTTAACTGGTGTGAAATATCCATTGTTTGCAATAATATAAGATTCTCTTTACCTTCGGCTGCTTTTCTTCCTGGTCCCTAATTATGCCCTGCATTTTTCCTTTTCTCCTCTCATTTGTTTTATTTGTTTCGAGCTGCATGCGTTATTTGCTACGGCAGTTTCTCTTGGTTCTGCCTGTGTACAGCTGGTTTATTGTGGCAATTACTGCTTGTAGCAACTAAGACGCTAAATTTCTGTTTCTCTTACATTATCTGGTATGGAAAAAAATACTGGTTGTCACCACTGCATAAAGTTTGCGTGGTTTTCAGGTAATTAATTTATCTTGTCTCTAATTTTTCAGTTCGTTATAAGTATCTTACACTCTGAACAAGAACGTTATGAATCAAAAAACTACATGTAAAGGATTATGTTACTTATAATTGACTTAAAGAATTAACGTTCTATTACAATATTTTGATATTTAACTTTCATATAATTACGCTCACTTACGGACACAGTACCTCAAATTTAGAAGCTAAAACGCCAGAAACTTACAAAACTTTATTTGGATTTTTTTTACTTTTGTGAAAAGAAGCGGTTTTGTAATAATTATTTTAGGAGTTATAAAAAAACATTATAAAAATGTTAACCATTTTAAGGTAAAAAAAATCATGTTTTGGGGATCCAAAGGAAATATTTTTGCAATTTTTACCTAAATCAAAAAATTCCAAAGATATTATAATGAAAGTAGAACAATGATAAAACTGTTCAAAATTTCATAGCGATAGATGCTTTGTATAAAGTTTTAAATGTAACTTTTTAAAGATGGGGAATTAAAAGAAAAATTCCTTTCCCAGGTGGACTTAAAGTACAGACGTACAGAAGGGCACACATAGCAGTACTGCATTAAGGGGACAGTGGACCTTCAAACCTAACTTTTTTTGTTTTGAATGGATTTGCTTGAAATTTGAATATGTGATTAGTACCATAGATATGTAAAAGTGGTTAAAATTTAAAGATGAAATATTAATAATTTACGAATTATGAATTATTAATTATATCAAAAATAGGCCTAATTAAAAATTGCTCCATGAGCCTTTCCTTTGCATATAATATGGTAATTTTTATTTACAGGATACCTTATAGAACTAACAATGAAACTTATTGCTTATTTTAAGCATTCATTAAAAATAAAAAGAGAAAAAAATAATAATAGGGAAAACACCTTTTTTATTACGTAAAATACCTATAAATCATCTTTTCAAGTACTTAAATTAGAAATTCTTAGCTACGAAGCATAATTTTTTTCAATAAGATTTCTTTGATATACAGTTAAGTATATAAAACTTAAATTTCAAAGCAATACGATAATTAGAAATGCGCCTGGAGCAATTTGAATATTCGTATGACATGAAAATTTTTATTTTGAGAAAATCACATTTAAAGTTATTGCTATTAGTAACCACATAATATCAAAATTAAATACAAATGCTTATAACTAGGAAAGTAATCACAGAAATTAAAAATTATTTTTGCAACACATTCCTACTCGTCCGTAGTTTCACAATTCAAAAAAATAAAAAATCGAATTTTTGTACAAATTTCACAATTTTGAAAGTCCACTGTCCCCTTAAAAAAGTTGCATCGGGCTTTGCAATCATCGTAGAAACATGAGGTTTGTGCTTTTTGATTATAAAAGCTCTATAGTATCTCTTAAAGCAAAAATTAAAAATGGTTAAAATTTTGTTCTCATTTAATAAAGTGATTTTAAGTGATACACCAATATTAGCAGAAGGACTTTGATGTCAGAATCCTTTCCGCTATTCAGAGGATTGAATTCCCCAATGTTTGACGAGAATAATCGGTAATTAAGCAGAATAAGTTTTGAAACAGATGTATCATATAAAATACAATAAGATTTAACATCCGGAGCGAGAAAAAGAATGCACAGGCTGAAGACATATTAATTTACTTCAAATTTTAGGAATTTTTAATTTAAGATACTTTAAACTTTTGAACCACGCTTGTTTGAATACTTTCGGAGGATTATTTGTGCCTTTAAATTTAAAATATAATTAAACCCACCAGGTTTTAAAATTGAAACACATGTCTTGTATATTAGCTTAAGTATTCTCTGAAGAAGGGTTTTGGAACATTAAATCGGTAAAAATTTTGTTTTCTCTCACCATAACAAATTCATATAATGACATTAGAGAGTATACTATACAGTCATTTCTTTATTATATAAAAGTAAGTGTTTTGAATGCAAGATTTAACATAGGACGATATTCTTTTATTCACCTGAGAAACTACCTTTTTGTCGATATCGAAGTAAATTTTTTTGTCAAAAACTGTTTTTCAAAAATGTGCTGAATGTTATTAATTCATAAATTGTACATTACGTCCTTAATAACTATTTAGAAATGACTGGTTTTGCAAACTTCAGATTCTTTTCTTCGCTGCCACATCCTCATTTTGTCACGGAGGTGTAAATCACAGAAAGTATGACTATCCTGCATAAGAAATGTGTATGTATATGTTTGTGTTATTTGTATACATGGTGTTAGAATTTTGATTGAAAGGACCAATCATAGGTGGTGGACTGTATTTTTAAGATTTTATTTTCAGAAAGAGTGAGCACATGTTTCGACGATGAGTGCCGCTGCTCGACTAACATATTACAAATAGTGCCACTAGGGGGCGACATAATGAAAGGGATATTCCTTTCCACACGGTTTATACGCTTAAAACAGACATAGGTTTAAAAATTTAAGGAAATAAAATTCACAGATGTGACTCAGTTACATTTAGCGCTTTAAAAATAGTACTATTCTTTTTAAACACTGTGACGTCGTGTGACGCACTTCCGTGAACCAGCAGGTGGCGCGACGGGCGCCGGATGGAATGAGAGAGAAGAGCCATGGATGAAAAATGGTAGACGATGTGCGCGCAATAAAGATTGTAGCAAATACTGTCCGACCATAGTACGAAGAACCACGGTTGGCATAGTGCCAAGACGATTCTATTCACGCTGTAGGTAAGGCTGCTGAAGAAGGAGGGGGAGAAGTCTCCTATTCTCTCGACATTCTTTAGAATCGGTTACTAACTGCGCTTGCTTGCTTTTTCCTCGTCTGTTATTTTAATTATTATATTAAAATTAATGGATCCTTTACCCAACACAACTGCTCGGAATAAGCCGTTCCGTAGTGATTGTAAACGTATAATACACAATGTAATTAAATTGTGTGATAAAGAAGCACTAGAAGGAAATGTTATTGTTCCACTTTCGCAATCCCTAAAGAGAGCTAGTGAAATGACCGGGATATCAATGTCCAGAGTAAAAAGAATACGCAGAGAAGCAAAGGGTGAAGAAACTCCAAGGAAACGTCAGAAAAAAAGAACCACCGAAAACGTAGCTTTAGATAATTTTGATTTTGATGTAATCCGAAAATATCCACTCCTATAACACTCTTATTTTTTAAATAGATTTGCTTCTTCTTTTTATTATTTTAAAATTATTATTCACATATTCGATCAAAAATAAAGTTTTAAAAAATAACTTTAAAATTGCGCACAAAAAGCAGTCTGAAATACATTCCGTATTTCATAAACAAACGCATCCGAAAATATGACGTTTTCCCCTATTTTCTAAGTAGACTAGCTTTTCTCGTGCATGCGTAACAGCTTCCAGGGACCTTGCTTCCGTGGTCGGACAGTATATACATTTTCCTTTTTGTTTGTATTTAATTGTAAAAATGTGTCGTTTTGTGAGTAAAGTCGTGTTTTTTCAAGAGAAAAAGAGTGTGATTCTTCGACTAAACAATAACGACTAGTGTTGTCATTCTTCCTTTTGCGAAGAGGCAAGGGATGATCTTCAAGATATTAAGAGTTGATACCATACAAACACATTATATAGAGACTGCGTTTAGCGGATTTAATGTGTTACAATAGTAATTTTCTATAATGTTCAAATACGAAACGTTTTCCAGGGTTTTGACTTTTTTACAAATATATTCAGTTGGAAATAGAAATATTTTTGGCTAAACTTTGCTTTAAAATTAAAGAGAGGGAAAAGTAAAACATAAAGAATCAAAGTAAAAAATATATAAGTAATGATTTGGTATCTGTAATTTATTTGTTATTCTATGTGTTATCTAAAATATTTAAGAAATTATTTATTCCTTTCCATTTTCAGAAAAAGCATAAAGCTTACTTAATACTTCTCGATATTTTAGAACTAGATTGATTACAGGGATTTTCTACAGCAAAAAGAAACAAGTTATACAGGAGGAAATAATTTAGGTGATCTTTTAAAATTTAATACAGGATTGAAGCCGTCATTTGATATCAGATGAAATGAAATTATCCATTTTCCTTCCTGTAAGCAAGGAAATAAAGCACTTACATAAAATGATCATTTTCTATACCTAAGAATTGCAATTTAAATAATGTCACTGTCTTACATTCGTTTATTTAAAGATTTTCTTACACAAATAATTATTGCTTATTCAAAATGAAATTAAAATTTGAATACAAATTGAAAAAGTTCTTTTTTAGCTAACTTCCTGCATGTAACAAGTATGTATGGCAACATGTAATTTCTTTTTTCCAACTTGGAAGGTTTGATTTTTTCCCCATTGTTTATATTGTTTTACTTCAAAACTTTCCAACGGCTTGAATAAGTTCATAAGAATTTCTTTGTAATAAATATATTACCCCTGAATATATATTGTTACGAATTTTACGAGTCTATAGTAATCTAGCCAAATATGAGAGTTATCGCCAAATTGGCGATGGATTTGGTGATTTATTTTGGTCGCCAAATTTGGTGATATTTGGGCACATTTAGCAATATGTAGCCAAATGGTCCCCAACTTACCGTCTAGACCTTTCTAGAAGCTACTAGGGATATCTAGCTGGCTTACCGATAGGGGCGCTTTGGAAGTCTATAAATATACCTGACATTGGCATTGGAACTCAGTTCTTTTCTACTGAGAATTGAATGTGTTGAAAGTGCGTTAGGCGTGTATTGTATTGAAGACTCTAGTATCCTGACTTGAATTTTTTTAGAGTTTTCTGCTGTACAGAAGGCATTTGTTACGTGTTTTCTGTTTGAATTTGTGTAAGCGCCTTTAGAATTTACAGAATAATAAATTTTATTTTGTGTGCATTTTCTGAAGAGATTTTATTCAGTCCTAAGGAACCCAGGAAAACGGAACAATATATTTCTGTCTGCTTCAATGTTAATTTTTTTTACATTATTTACTTCTTAATACCACGGACCAGAGGTAACCTAGTAGTAGCTCGTCGGGCTTCGAACTGGGAATGCTCATTTCGAGTCCCGCCGTTAAATATCTTTCTTCTATGGTCACATTAAATCCGTAGTGGAACACACCCTTTTTGTCAGATTCGGTCGATAAAAGTTTATTCCAATACAGTAGAACTGTATGTGCTCCAATGTTTCCTCCTCCCCCACGTTCGCAAGACATTTCCCTAAATCCGCGAGGATACGCTTTCATGTTTATAGTACATATTTTCCAACTGAGCTCACGCGTAATATTTAACTTCCCTGACGACGAGATTTTTTATTTAGGTCGTTACCTGAATTGTATTGGTTAATTTGCGAAAATTCTGGAATAAATATCTGGACGGAGTCAATGCTAAAGGTCATCACATGTACTGAAGGTATTACTTAGTTATATTTCTTCATATATGCCCCCATTTCTGTGTCTTTTACATATACATCGCGTAAAATTAATTTAACTCAAAGTGAAATTTTTCTATAAAAGAGATTTCTGCCCAGTTGTCATATATATGTATATCTATCTATCTATCTATCTATCTATATATATATATATATATACACACATATATATATATATATATATATATATATATATATATATATATATATATATATATATATATATGTCAGAACTTAAGTTGGGAAGCGAATAATCAATGCAAATTTAAGGGGGCTTCGAGTTTAAATTATTTTCATGGCGCGGGAAAGCCAAAGTAATTCAGATTTCCAGACGCGAAAAATTTAGTTGGTTTTTATCCCCGGCTTTGAGAGTGACTTTTGATTCGCATGAGAGGAAATCACATAGAGAGAATTACTTTTTGAATCAAGTACAGGAGTTAGACACGAGGAGACCTTCGGGAGTCTTTTTGGGGGCTCTGCGCATGTGCCGAGAGAGTACACGTGCAGAATTTGACCATGAGATGCAGAGCGCGGGATAAATGTCAATGCTGACGGATGTATGTTTCTCCGCGTCTCTAAAAGTGAAATGGCGCAAAATGAACGCATGTGATTTACCTGAAAAGAAATAAATTGGAGTAAAATGAACTGATGCCTGCTCAATTATTGATTGGATTACTTCTTGCTACACCACCGGACAAACCATGACTGCCTTAGTTCGAATATCACAGGGCGTAGTCTTACGTTCGTCATATATATATATATATATATATATATATATATATATATATATATATATATATATATATATATTAATAATAATAATAACGTTCCACCTTTATTGATTAACGCCTATTCAAAATTTTCCCGTTAAGGTTTCAATAAAGTATAGCCTCCTATTTCAAATTATGACCTAAGGATAAGCGAATTAACCAGCTAAATTATACCTTAACGCCTGTGCTTTGTTTTGAAAACAAGATAATTCAATCTCACCAGTTTTTCTCGAAGCTTCCAAGAGATCATACGACTTCTGACGCACGCGGTCAGATGGTCACCGGTAACCAATTAGAAGTTTTTGGCCCCCTAGTGTACAAGGTCCTGAACCCTTCGTAAAAGCGAGAGCAAAGATTCTCCGCGGATTTTTTCCGTGAACGTCCTCGTATATTGATGTTGTCCCGTCCATGCTTTATGTCATCTCCTCATCCTTTTGTCTTGTGTGCTCTATCACCGCGCGCCGCGTCCTTTCTACGTCCATCAAGATGTGACGTAGGTATATACTCCGGCAGGTCTGGAATTGTACTTTTATTTGTGCTTTAATATACTTCAAAACGCCGTCATTGTGTGTCCAGAATAAAGACAGTTCTAAATATCTATGGAGAGTCCTTTCGACACGACTACAGAACGAATGCCTACAGCTGCTAGGTATTATATATATATATATATATATAATAAACTAGCTGAAAACCCGCACTTCGCTACGGAGTACATTCAAATTAAATACAACTGCCAATATATATATATATATATATATATATATATATATATATATATATATATATATATATATATATATATATATATATATATATATATATATATATATATATATATATATATATATATATATATATATATATATATATATATATATATTCGTCGCATTTATAATAAATACGACGATCAATATATATAATTGGTGAACAAAAAGTATATATCTCTCTATTCTAAAAAAAACTAACTGCCGCTGTCAAAAGCTTGTCACGCTATCTCCTCCGAAACCGCTGGGGGTATGGGGTCGAGACCGATACCAATCGATGCAGAACAATGTGGGGAAGAAAGTAAGACATGTCTCATATTCGTCGGACTTTAAGTTTTTTTTTTATTTTATGTTTTGTGGGAAAATATTGACTTTTTCATGTTCAGATTACGATAACTCGCCAAAAAAGGATCGTAGAATTTTTTTTTTTTTACAATCTAAGACTACAGACATTTCTCCTTCAAACAAGACCTAATTTGTTTAAAAATAATTTAAAACAGACTGATATTTTTATTAAAATTGAAAACCCACTTTTTGGAAAAATTTATGCGTTTCGAGATATATAAATTCGATGCTCTCAGACTTATTATGTTACAAAGAAAATATTTATATCAACTGGAAGATGAAAGCTTTCTCATTCATATAAAGTTCATTTCAAGTCTCTATCTTAAAATTTCGATTTTTAATTGAATTTTAAAGAAATACTTCAAAAAAATCTTCTCATTCGCTTCCTTTGAAAGAAGATCCATATTTTCACCCATAGGCGGGCTTCATCCATTTCGCCGGGAGGGGGGGGAAGCTTCAACTGTAAAGAAATGAATGACTCAATCGCTGTAAACAACTATTGAGTCATTCATTCACTTGATTCACCAGAGGAGCGAGCGTAGCGAGCCTAGGGGCGAAGCCCCTAGTATATTTATAAAAAAATCGTAAGGGATATTTTTATAGACAAAATACTGTTCAATCGTCTGCCGGATTAGCAAGAAAAAATATTTTTTTGTCTATTTAGTTGTTATGCACGTGACAATAAATTTATTTAAAGTACCAGAAAAAGAAATCACGTGATCAGCATTTAATAAATTAAATTCTAAAAATTAATCTTTAAAAATTCACCAAAAATCAGAAAATGGAGGTAAAGATTTGAAAAAGATTTCATTTTAAAGGAATTTTTATGGTATTTTTATTTCTTGTGGTATAAATTTTATAACGCTCAATTTATTATTTTAAATGCAAACTTAAAAAAAGTTACTAAAACAGCTTAAAAATTTAATTTTTAAAAATCTAAGAAGAATTTTTCAAAAATCTTTCTTAGTGCACCCCTGCACTATAAGAAGAATCCCCATGCAAAATTTCAACCCTTTAGGTCCAGCGGTTTGGTCTGTGCGTTGTATGTCAGTCAGTGAATGAGTCAGTTACGGAACTGTTTTATATATATAAACAATACCGTCTATGCTTGTTTAAAAAAATCATTCTGTCCTAAATGTATTTCTGTATGTGACAAATATGGATGGCAACATGGGACTTATTTTTTGCAATCTAGAATTTTTGACATCGTATTATTTCCTTTAATAATTTTGGTTTATTTTTAAAACTCTCTGTCTGTTTCTATGTTGCTGATTTATAATCTCCTGTCTTTTGAACAAGCAATTTTTATCATCATAGATTAAAATTTCTTTTTAGTACTTTCGGTTGTTATTAACTAGCAGCTCTCCTCCAAAACTTACCAAGAAATGCCTGCAAGGAATCAAAACAAAGACTGAGCCAAGTAGTAAATATAAGTAGATTATTTTTTTATTTGCGATCATTTCTGTCTTTATTATATAATGTGTAAAAATGAATTCGAGGTTAAATAAATTACATTTAGTTACTATAATAACTAAATGTAATATAAGTAGTAACTAAATGTATTATAAGTAGAGTTAAATAAATTACATTTAGTTACTCTACTTATATTTACAAGTAGCAAATATAAGTAGATTATTTTTTTATTTGCGATCATTTCTGTTTCTATTATATAATGTGTAAAAATGAATTCGAGGTTAAAGAAATTGCATTTTTATTAATAAGATTTATGTTTTATATTTAAGTATTTATATATGAAGGGATTGTTTATATATATATATATATACTATATATTATATGTCTACTTTTATAACATGAAAATGCTGTGATAAGAAGTGCATTGAGCATTTTATTTGCATTCAATGGTGATAACTCAAATTTCTGACTCAAGCTGTACTACATTCATACATGCGATTTCAAAAAATTAGTTCCTCATAGTTAATATCTGACGCTAGTATCATTATATTGTGTTATTTCAGAAGTGCTTCTCACGAGTCATATGCTAGAGGAGTTTTTTTCCCAACAAAGGTGTGTTGAATACACGGCTTCTGTAAGAAAATTATGAGATTGTTTTGATGAAGTCATATCACTAAAGAACTTGCAGTACGAAACAATTACATTGCACTTGAAAAATAGTACAGATGCGCTGTTGATCAATAAATCAAGATTTATAGCTGAATCGAGTTACAAGGTGATAGCCAAGCTGACCCTCAGACCAACATCATAATCTATTAAGCATGTTGGTCAAAAATTGCTGAAAATTGCTACGTGTGATACATGTCACCCTTATGAGGCACTGCTAAAATTTAATGAAACCTTGGAAAATTTAACTTTTTCTGCAAAATTTTGATATGTAGTGGCTATTGTTGTTGCTGCTTCTACTGCCCTCAAGTTGGAAATTCCAGATCATTTCCATATACTGTCCGACCACGGAAGCAAGGTCCCTGGAAGCTGTTGCGCATGCGCGAGAAAAGCTAGTCTACTTAGAAAATAGGGGAAAACGTCATATTTTCGGATGTGTTTGTTTATGAAATACGGAATGCATTTCAGACTGCTTTTTGTCCGCAATTTTAAAGTTATTTTTTAAAACTTTATTTTTGATCGAATATGTGAATAATAATTTCAAAATAATAAAAAGAAAGAAGCAAATCTATTTAAAAAATAGGAGCTTTATAGGAGTGGATATTTTCGGATTACATCAAAATCAAAATTATCTAAAGCTACGTTTTCGGTGGTTCTTTTTTTCTGACGTTTCCTTGGAGTTTCTTCACCCTTTGCTTCTCTGCGTATTCTTTTTACTCTGGACATTGATATCCCGGTCATTTCACTAGCTCTCTTTAGGGATTGCGAAAGTGGAACAATAACATTTCCTTCTAGTGCTTCTTTATCACACAATTTAATTACATTGTGTATTATACGTTTACAATCACTACGGAATGGCTTACTCCGAGCAGTACGAGAGAATACGAGACTTTCCCCCTCCTTCCTAAGCAGCCTTACCTACAGCGTGAATAGAATCGTCTTGGCACTATGCCAAGAAGATGGCATAGTGCTGTGGTCTTCGTACTGTGGTCGGACAGTAGGCTTCGGCCTGAAGTTAAGGCTCCGGTATATATAGCACCACAAGGGTCGGAGTACGTCTTAGCTAGTCGCCACCACGATTTTGAACATCCACCTCGAGGTGCGACATCTGGGGGGCGGTCGCACCGTCTCCCATCCTCTCTGACATCATAGAGGAACATGTATCTATTTATGTAAATTGATTTTTTTTCACATGCTGATTTTAAGGACTGAAACCTTTTTAAGTGTTGACTCCACGAATGAAACACAGCAGATAAGTAGAATGATTTTTTGATATAATTGTATTTTTAACGTAGGATTACGTTCCTCCATAACCGTCCTCCGGAAAGGAAAATTTCAGATGCTAAAACCGCCCGTCGTCGCGAGTTATAAATTTGGCAGCGCGCCAAACCCAGTTTGTAACGCTTGGACAAGCAATAAACAGTTAAAAAGAAAAGTACCAAAATGCGTCAAAATTTGGACATTATATATATATATATATATATATATATATATATATATATATATATATATATATATATATATATATATATATATATATATATATATATATATATACAGGGTGGTCATAAAGAAACTTTTCCGATATATAGACCTCTAGCGGTTGTTATGTTCAACCGATCGAGATGAGATTTCATATATAGTTATTTAGACGTATGAGCTTGGGATTTTGTGAACGGCAACCAAGTGGCGCTTACGGTTACGGTTATAGGTACAGAAACTCGAAATTTTCAAATGGCATTACCCATATTTCCCATCTCAAAAAGCTCAGCGCATGCGAAAACCCTAAAGAGCTTTGGAACGGTACGTGTATCACAAAAAACGGACCGGTTATGCAGGCACAAAAAAAAACAGCTCTGCGAATGGCTAACAAAAACACGATCAGAGAGCTTTCTATCGGTTTTCTACGCTGAATATCCGGCGAACGGCGTTCTGTGCTTGGTTTCTAGCCTCTGTCATATGCGAATTTCCTCCGTGCGCCCCTATCGTGTCTTTTTTTGGCCAATCTCAGATCTGTTTTTCTGTGCCTGCATAACGCGTCCGTTTTTTGTGATCCACGTACCGTTCCAACGCTTAGTAGGGTTTTCGCATGCTCTGAGCATTTTGCGACGGGAAACAGTGGGCGTTGCGATTTGAAAATTTCGAGTTTCTATACCTATAACCGTAACCGTGAGCGTCACTGTGTAGCCGTTCTCAGAATCCCGAGCCCATACCTCTGAATAACTATATCTGAAATCTCATCTCGATAGGTTGAACGGAACGGCTGTTAGACGTCCATATATCGGCAAAGTTCCTTTATGACCACCAGGTATATAGATGCATATATACATATATACATACAAAGGAGGTAAGCTACGATAAGTAATCCTACGTTAATAACCCGTGGTATTTTCATTAGAGGAGACTACCTGAAATTTATTTTTCAAAATTTAATGAATTGCTTAATGCTACTAACTTAAAATAATGACAGTAACATAAGTTAGCAGCAGTTTGAACAATCGTCTTCCAGATATTGCTCTCTGCCAATAATTGCGTTTTGCCCAAATTATGCCTTACTTTATACAGAGTTGCTTCCTCATTCGCTTAACTACTAGGTATATTCAATCATATCTATAGACAGGAAATCATATTTAAGGGCATTTTGTTTAAAGTAACTTGAGTCAAGAGAGTTTCGCGAATTTTCAGAGTCAGAATTCCACGAATGTTACATAATTCTATATTAATGTCTTAATAAGAGCCTTTTTCCCTGCCCGAATCTTTATTCGATAACTCGTTGGGTGTTCCCGTGATACTTTTAAGTTCCAATTTCACCAAAAAGAAATTTCTAATTTTATAATGGCAATCATTTTTTTCTTTCTTTCTTTTTTTCTTTTCTATTCTTTTTTAGTCAGTTCTCAATAGTTGAAGTATTACACTTGCTTATTAGAAATCTTGATTCAAAAGCCTTTTAAGTGTTTGTAAATAAATATTAGAAGCAATTACGTGCAAACGTGGAAATTTAACAGAATTTCTGTTATTATGCACTTCAAATTATCCTAGATAGATAAATAATAATATTCAATGAAAACTCTAAGCATCACACAATAAATGCTCATAATAGGTGTTAATATTTTCATACATCTGCCAGTATCTACTTTGGAGGACATTAAGTTCAAGAAAAAGTGAATATTTGGACTAAACAAGCGCCTCTTTTTTCTAAATGAAAAAAAAAAGTTTTTTTTTTTTGGGGGGGGGGGTAAGATTCGTAAAGCCATGTAAAATTGCTCGAACCAAATATTTATTTTTGTACCTTTCATGCTACACGAATAAATTTTCGATCATATTGCAACCGGATGTTTTTATCGAGACGAGCTAATTTGAATAATTCATGAAGTAGCATTTACTCGTTTCTTGCAATTACGGCTTAATGCCGTAATTAAATTCTCGTGAGGACGGTCGTAAAATGACTATTAGAACCATTAGTAAGGAATTTATATGGGATTATCAAGAGACATTAAAAGTTAACGGATTGCGCTCAATAACTGTTTACCGTTTTAACAGGTTTTAATTGTTCCTTTGCTTCTAAATTTGCTAATTTAGAATAAATTTCGGAAAATTAAATTTTTGTAGAAGACTGAGTGCCCTTTTATGCATTACTTGGGTTGAAGTCTTATCTAATGTTTTAGCTCGTTTTTATCAATCTACGCATATGTATGTTTAAAAAACTTTTTCACTGCCTTGTAATTTAACTTTTTCAATTCAAAGCACTCTCTACCGATCCTTCTGCAGTACAATAAATTCATTTCTTTTGGAACAGCTTCGATATAGGACCCCAATTGGCGTATTTAGTATTGGCGACTTTTTTTTTTAGCCTAGCCAAACATCGCATCATTAATATCATATGAATTTCATAGAAATTTAATTTTGCAAAATATAAATTAAAAATAATACAATATAAATTAAAAACTAATACAATAAGGAAAATAGCGTAAACTCTGTAGATCCAGAAATTATAGATAAATCTACACGGAAAGGTGTATGGAAAGACACGGAAAGGCATGGTTAAATCAAAATAAAAAATTAGAAAAAAGCGGTACAAACTGGTTTGAGTCACGCGACTGTGGCAGGGTTGCCGAAACGAATTCTGTGTATGCCAAATTGCCAATATACGAATTCTACTATACCAAAGCTGTTCCAAAGGGGTACAAAGTTGAAAATGGCGTATTCCATCGGGTTACAATGTGGAAGTTTATTTCAGTTTAAAACACACGCGACTGTGGCAGAGTTGCCGAAACAAATTCTGGGATACCATACGCGCCAAATGTAAAATGTAAAAACTTGCCAATACAAAATATCGCCAATGGGGTCCTATATCGAAGTTGTACATTTCTTTTATGTAAACCAGGGATTCACATACGTTTCACCTTTCAACTCAAATTCAGGGGCTATCAACTTTTTTCATCAGGTCAGATACTCAGATGTTCGTAGAAATGGTTGTTTAATAAAATCCCATTAGGCTTAGTTTTTAAATTAAACCATTTGGAAAACTAAGTGTTACACATCATAGAAGCAGCGATATTCATCTTATAACACTGAAAAGATGAAAGCAGCAATATTGAAGTAAACAATTCAATAGAAGTTACAAACACAATGCAAATATTCCCAAGGGCATGCAAAAAATATTAAATAAAAATATTATTGTAGTGATTCAACTCCAAGAGTACCAATACTTGATATTAAGAAAAATGAAACCAAGTACTTAAGGATTTAGGATAGAAATCCCTCTGAAAAAGATGCTCGAACCAAAATGAATTACTTTTTAGATAAAATCTTGTATAAGTGAGTAATGTCCCTTCTGAATTCTAAATATGTTTTAAAGTAATAGAACGATACTATTTAAAATAAAATTTTAATAGATTCCTTTATTTTGTGTACTTTTTTTTCCTTGTCTAAGTATGTTTCGTACTTCAAAACTTTAATCCAGAAACTTTAACGGGAATTTTTGCAAAGGTAATTGAATTCGTTAGGAAGATATATCCTTTTTTGTTTTTATTTGAAAATTCCTTTTTTTTAATTATAACAAGGGATTGTTTATTAAGACATTTTGAATACAATGGTACGTAAACAATACGTATCATATTATTTTACGACATTATTGCTTACCGACCTCTGTTTAGCAAGTTAGCTGATATTTTCTATAGAAACTGTAACTGCTAATTTATTATTAATTACATTAATTTTTCTAACAAGGGGAATGAATTATTTCCTTGGGAAAACCCAAGAAACACATGTAGACGAATATATAAGAAACACATCTAGACGAAAAGTGTATGAAGAGGGTTTTATTAAGAACCATTACAGGATATTTATTTCCAATCTTATAGAACATGATGTGTCAAATGCATTTTCTTTAATGTTAAATATTTATTTTATATAATCTATTTTTCCTATGAAACATGTGGAGCTCTGTGCATCCATTGAGCTTGAGGATGTTATAATTATGTGATTTCTCGAAAACAGATGATAAATTCAGATAATTGCTCATTCATATTCCTCTAATTGATAAACTTAGAAACTAAGCATCTTTCTCAATAATCTCTATGGAATCTCTTACGATCACTAACTTTCCAGTCCAGTACTTTCTCTAATTAGTTTGCTATATTTATCATAGTTGTTATTTGCCATTTCTTTTACATTGTGAATTCCCACCGCTTCATAGCAATACATTAATGGGTAAGTTGAATCTCTTATATTGTCGCACTAATAAATTTATTTGATAAGGGATCTCGTGGACTTAGATGTTATTTTCGGAAATGCGACATTAAGAAATGTGACGTAGTTTTACCCAATAGTATCCAAAACTAGTTTTATCTAAAATGCTAATCTATATATATAAAACAGTTCCGTAACTGACTGACTCACTGAATGACATACAACGCACCGACCAAACCGCTGAACCTAAAGGGCTGAAATTTTGCATGGCGATTCTTCTTATAGTGTAGAGGTGCACTAAGAAAGATTTTTGAAAATTTCTTCTTAGATTTTTTAAAATTAAATTTTTAAGCTGTTTTAGTATTTTCTTTTAATTTTGCATTTAAAATAATAATTTGAGGGTTACAAAATTTATATCACGAGAAGGATCATAAAAATTCCTTTAAAATGAAATCTTTTTCGAATCTTTACCATCATTTTCTGATTTTTGGTGAATTTTCAAAGATTAATTTTTAGAATTTAATTTATTAAATGCTGATCACGTGATTTCTTTTTCTGGTACTTTAAATAAATTTATCGTCACGTGCATTACAACGAAATAGACAAAAAAATATTTTTTTTCTTGCTAATGCGGCAGACGATTGGATATTATCCAAAAAATATTAAAATACAGTAAAAGATATGTTCCTCAAACTGTACTATATTAACTGCACTATATTCATTAGTATGTCCTATTAGATATAATTTGAATATTTTCTTCTACATTATTTTGTCTATAAAAATATCCCTTACGATTTTTATAAATATATTTTTTTACATCAATTGTATACAGTGATCGTCGTATTTATTATATATATATATATATATATATATATACACTCACTTCCAAAAGTTAAGCACGGAGCGGTAAAATGCGAGAAAATGGACAAGTACTGCTTTGATTGACATGAAATGCTGCAAGTTAGTAGCTCTATGTTTATTCATGAAACAAAACAAATAATTACATACAGAGATAGAAAAAATATTGAATTTTCATAAATTGTAAGATGGCGTCATATTTGCGTCATTAACAAAATGATGTTAAAATGCAAAGCAAACGACAAAAACCGACATTAATAGGGTATTTGAGCACCCCTCACCTTCATACAAAGTGTACAACGTGTGATCATGCTTTTTACGAGGGGATCAAACACCGGAGAGTTCAGTAATCGCCATTCCTCCTGTAGGGCAGTTTCTAAATCTCTGAGAGTGGCTGGAGGTCGGAAACGTCTACATACAGCACGGCCGAGGGCATCCCAAAGATTTTCAAATGGATTAAGGTCCGGCGAGTAAGCCGGCCACTCCATACGCGCAATCCCCTCACTCTCCAAAAAGTCATCAACAATGGAAGTTCTATGGGGACGGGCATTATCGTCCATTAAAACGAAAGAAGGACCAACTGCTGCAGCGTACATTTTCACAGTGGGGTCTAGGACTTCGGTACCGTACAGCTGTCACAGAACCTCGCCTGTAGATGTGCACGTCGGTGCAATATCCCAAAGAAATCCCTGCCCAGACCATGATGCTGCCCCCGCGGAATGAGTGATGTTCGGTGATGTTCTCTGGCCAATTGCGTGTGCCTTGTTCCCTCCTGACCCTTGCACGCTTATCATCGGGTTGTAGGGGAATCTGGACTCATCTGTGAACATAACGTTGCCCCAATCAGACACAGTCCAATTCACATGCTGGCGGCACCACTTTAATCGTGCCCCTCTGGATTGGACGGATAAAGGAACACAAACTCGTGGTACCCGGGCGTACAGACCATTCATGTGTAGCCTTCGACGAACAGTAGTGGCAGATATCGTCTTACCAATGGCCGCTGCAACCATAGATGTCACACGTGTGGAGGTCGATCTTCGATTCCGCTTGGCTACAACAGCAATATATCGATCTTCCGAGGGGGTCGTAACCCTTGGACGACCGGCTACAGGTCTTCGGACAACTGTTTGGCTGGTTTGGAATTGTTTCCATAATCGTGAAATGACGGAATGATGAACGCTGAAGAAAAGAGCAACATCTGTGATAGACTGTCCTGTTTCAATGCGTCCGACAGCCCGACAGAGCTCAGAATCTTCCATTCGTCTTCTGGAAGCCATAGAAACACGTTTAGCTTGAAAAATAAATCGTACGAATGTTCTAAACACCTTTCATCAGCACTTACATGCAACTCCTGTAACCCTTCACAATGCCAGCTTCTTATAAGACTGCCTGTTTTGCATATTTCTCGACGCGAAACCGTGATTGGCTGTTACCTAACACATTTGCATACTTCCTTCTACCTTTGCAGCAAATTTCATCTTCTTTAATTCAGATTGGCTTACGAAAATTAACATTTTCCTCTCCGTGCTTACCTTTTGGAAGTGAGTGTATATATATATATATATTGGCATTAATTGCATACAGTGGCCGTTGTATTTAATTTGGATGTACTCCGTAGCAAAGTACGGGTTTTCAGCTAGTTAGTATATATTTGCTTTGATATATTCCCTACACAAAAAACTAATAGTCGAAACTAGAGTCGTATTAAGGGGATGGTGGACATTACAAAGCAATTTTTGAAATTTTTACCTCAGAGATTTGAAATGTTGCGTCTATATTCATTAAAGTATAACTATATCAAAAACCTTATAAAATTTTATAAATATTTTAATTTTTTTATATTTTAAATTTTGAAATTTTTATTATGTTTTTTAAAATGCTCCTTGCGATCCAGTTGTTAACTTCCCCTCATAATATTGCATTTATATTGCTTATAAATACATTTTGAGCAGAGTTATGTATTATTTCGTGCTTTCGTTGAATAATTGATTTTTAGGAAATATTTTTATGTTTGTACTCTGAATTTTCGTGAATTTTTTGTACTTTTCTACTCTTAAGTTAAACTTTGATAATCTAAATGATGTCGAAACCTGAAATGGATGCACAACTTTACTTTAATGTATTTGAGGAGACTTTTTTATAAATTTTATAAAATGTCGTTAAAAATTGTGATGCAAGAAGCATTTCAAAGACTTGCAAATCTGGAAATTACTCATTTTGAGAAAAAGCCATTTAAAAGATTTTCTTTTCACCTACTTTTAATAGTTACTTTTCTAAAGCCACAAAGTTTTCATTTTACTTTCATTACGCATTTTATATGAATTTTATTCCAATATTTACATATTTTAAAAATATTAATACACCCCAAACAAAATTCCAATTTTTGTTCGATTTTGATAATTTGAAAGTCCACCATACCCTTAATGTGACTCTCTTTTAAATATAATTCGTTCTTGTTTACGCTATTTATAAAACACAGATTGGAAAATACTATATGTTATGGGATTTTTTAAAACGTTTTTTAATTTAATTTTCAAAACCTCGGCAAGTCAAAAAGTTCAAATGCTTTTTGGAAGAGCTTAAATAACTGAAACACTCTGTCCTCTTATACACACGGTATATGATAAATAATAATTTATTTAGAAAATACTATTCTTCATACAAATATAACAATCTTAAACGTGATATTTTTTAAAAAGTCGTGAACAAAAATGTATACATATATTAACTATTGCATAAACTTTACGGAGAAATGTTTCCTTTTAACTAAAATTTCTTCAGACTTCCATGTCAATACACTCTACTTAGCAAAATAAATTACTTCTGGGATTTTTAAATTCAACTGCTTAGGATATAAGCCAAATTTTCCTTGAAAAGAACAATAAAACTTTCACAAGTTTAATTTACATACATTCCAAAGCTGAAAAATAATCCTCAAATAAATTATTTTTGGAAGCTCCAATACAATTTTGTGATTTCTTTCTCTGTGTTATGGAACTTTCGGAATGCAAAACAGTGATTCTTATTTTATCAGTTGATTATGTTGCTTGTCGCCATTTCGTGTATAACAAATAAAGAAAAGTTTTCTTCTCAGCTAAAAGGATTATTCCCGCGCAAATGAAGCTCGTCAAGTGATATTCACAAACACTGCCATCTATCGTCGTTGTTTGTTACTGCGATAATTTTTTATGATTTTTTTTTCCTAAGAAATTTTATGAAAGAAAAAATGTATTTCTTTACCTGTTGTTTACAGCTTAGTTTTAAATGGAACAAGCATTTTTCAGAATAAAATGTAAAGCCTTTTAAAATGATTACTAAATCATAAAGTAAAACTTAATGGGAATTTGATAATATAAAATTAAGATAGTGATTTCTTCTGAACATCGTTTGAAGTTCAGTGATTTTTTTAAAACCCATTTCATTCACGCAGTTGAAAATACAGGGAACTGACTAACCGCAACTCATATAATGCAAAGCTTTACTTATCACATTTTTGTGATATACAGAAATTTCGAACTGTTGCTATGCTGCAAACGATAAATATTTACCAAATATCTAGCATGCGTTGACTAGGATGCTTTTATTCTTTTTATTATCTTTAATGCGTTTTAATCTTCACTATGGCATGAAAATCTAAATACTTAAAATTTAATTACTGTTTCCTGCAGAAGAAGTTCAAGCTTTTAATCTTCATGAAAAAGTTTGATTTCTCTTATATCCACATAAGTTGAAGAAGTGAAATAATTTATTCATTTATAAGATTGAAACTATTGATAAATAGAAAAATACAAAAGGAACATTTAAAGCTTAACAATTAAAAACTTTGGGAAGATTATTTTTTTTAAATCTTCTGTTGAAAGAATTATTAATTATCGATGATAAAGTACAAAGAGATGTAAGGAGTTGAATTATTTTATAGAAAAGAAATCTTAAAACACATTTGTTCGAACGTTGACGTTTATGCTTTTAGTGCACTTGACAAAGATTTTAAGTAATTCGTGTCAATACATTCTCAAGTGCATTAAAGAGTAATAATATATGAATTATACTGAAAAAGCAAGTATAATCTTTTTAAAACTAAATCTAAATTTCTCATATTTCTTCGGCTTAATTTCCTGATCTTAAGAACACATATTTCGCTTGTAGGTGTTTATGGTTTTAATGCCCGTGAAAAAGATTTTAAATAATTCATACCAACACATTCTCGGGAAAGACAGGAAAACATTCTTGAATCATCAGTTAAGAAGTACAAAATTTTAATTTTACACTGCATAAAAGTGTATATATATATATATATATATATATATATATATATATATATATATATATATATATATATATATATATATATATATATATATATATATACACTCTGTCACAAAAAATATATGCACCCAGAAGAAATCGAGCTACTATCACGAAACTTGGCAGGAATGTAGTCTGGTAAGAGATATGCAAATGATTAAAATTTCGACGCCAATGAGACAAGGGTAAGCCCGCTATGCGCATATGAGATGCGCAGCTGGGAGAGTTTAAAAGCATGATTGCTCGTGCCATAGAGTTATTCAAGCAAATCTGTCGACTTAGATGGACGGTATTGTGACTAGAGATGCCTCTGAGACGTAACCGACGCGAAGACAGTACGAACAATCGTTGGACTTTGAGATGGGGCGTATAGTAGGCCTCAGAGAAGCAGGTTGGTCGAACAGGAGACGACTGGCCGACGCAGGTATAAGGAGCCGACGTACATTAAGACGCTGTAGAGTACTGGAAGTATGGTGTTATTTTTCCCTAAGACCTCACAGAGTGCACGACACACAGCTGTGTGTTTATGAGGGGGTTTCCCTAACAAGTGGTGAGGGTAACTGTTTGGGAAAATAGAAAATGTGTTCACCCCCCCCCCTCATAAGCTGTCTGCCCTAGCGATAGATCTGCGACTTTTGTCACGGGAATGCGATAAAGTTACGAGAATGACATACCGTACAAAATAAATGCACTGAACGCGAATGTAATAGGTTATTAACTTGCTAAATTTTTTGGTTAGATACTTTGTTTAATTTTGTTTGCAACTTGGGTTTTAAGAGTGGTGCTGTTTATGTGATCTTGCGCCAACTCTTCTGTATGAGGTGCACAAACTGTGCCACTTGTGATTCACGTGTGTTCCAACTTTTTCCTCTACGAAGAAAAAGTTTCCTGGAGCGTGGAGGAGCTGTAGCGTACTGGAAGTATGGGGTTATTTTTCCCCAAGACCTCACAGAGTGCACGACACACATCTGTGTGTTTATCGGGCAGTTTCCGTAACAAGTGGTGAGGGTAACTGTTTGGGAAAATAGAAAATGTTTTCACCCCCCTCATAAGCTGTCTGCCCTAGCGATAGTTCTGCGACTTTTGTCACGGGAATGCGATAAAGTTTCGGCGTGTACGAAGAAAATGTCATCAACTGGGTGCCGGCCCCTCTCAGAGAAACAGACGCATTTTCGTGGAATTAGGAGGGTCGCCAAAAAAGAAAATGCGACAAGATATAGGTAGAGAGTTGGAGAATGGAGACGCTGCTTATAATGCGCCCTGGATGGACGTGGCTTTTTTAGGCTCCTATGTTTTTTGGCCGGAATGGGTCTTGGAGCGCGCATTGTGAATCTGCACGTAAATTAAGTGATTATGTCGAAAGTGTCTAATGTTTAAATTTTTTTTGTAAATAAATTTACTTGTTAAGTTTCTGTTTTAAAAATTGGCTTCACATTTTGTTTAGGACTCTGCCCTTTATTTTTAGCATGGATCCAATAGTTGTGTAATTTTTTTAAGAAAGCCTCAGAGACTAGCCTTAAACTTTTACCGTGACGCCACAGCTATTATAAATTGGTGATCAGCGGTCGTATCTGTATCCGGTTTTTAAAGCAGAGTCAGTATGCAATTTGAGGGTCATTTTTTTTCGGACCCATAGAATGTGCAGATTTTAAATACGCAGCCATAGCAGGGGAGAGCCGTGAAGGTTCATCGCGAGGTCATCGTCCCAGCTTCGAAGTAGGGGATATTGTGATAGTACCCCAGTGCTCATGTGGTTTTTTTCATGGTGCGGTCAAGAATCCCTTCTCGAAGAGGGTGTTTTCAGGGGTCTTTGACCCCCTTTTTCGTCTGCGCTGTGAAAGTGGGTGTGCTTCGCCGGCTGATGCAGTTTCGTTTTCTGCGTATTGTGTGTTGGGACGTACTTGGAAGGCAACTGTAGCCGTCCCAGAATACTGGTGAATTAACTGCCCAGTTGCAAATATTATGCCATGATCTTCCGCAGGAGGTCATAGGTGACCTCATTGATTCGATGCCACGCCGTGTTTCGGCTTGTATAGCTGCCAGAGGTAGAATTATTACTTACCGATATCTAACCTTTTTCATTCCATATCTTCTTAAAAAAACGGTCTGTTCTTCTGAATTTTTAATCATTTGCTTATCTTCTCATACACTATATACATGTTAAGTTTCGTGACAGTAGCTCGTTTCCTTCTGGGTGCATATATTTTTTGCGACAGTGTATATATATATATATATATATATATATATATATATATATATATACCGTAAAATCTTGAGTATAATACGCACTTATTTCTTCACATTTTAGTCCGCAAACATCAGGGGGCGTATTATACTCGTGTACAAAAAAACGTAGTTTTAAACACTGAATACACGACAAACAATAAATGAGCTGTATTCTAGTGATTAAGACTGATAATTTCACAGTATTGTTTGTTTTGAATTAAAAATTTAAGTGTTTTTTTTCTACGGAATTTGAAGTTTTCGTTTATTTTCCGTACAAATTTTGTTTATGTTAATAAGATTTGTGTTTTTTTAAAACAAAACATTGAAAAGTTATGGGTACATATTATAGTCAAGATTTTACGGTATATATATGTGTGTGTGTGTGTGTGTGTGTGTGTGTGTAAATGATGTATGTTTATATACATGTGTAATATATCATTTGCTGTAATCCCCAATAATCCCAATTTTTTAAAGTATTCAATTATTAAACATTATAAGTTTCAAAACATATTTAAAACAACGGTGAAAAAATTTAGTTGTTTAATTGGTGGCCCCTAGTTGTTTTCTGCATTTCTGTAATGGCTAGACTTCTTGTGTTTTTGACTGCTTTAAATAAATGGTCCTTCATGGCCGCTATGTAGAATTTTATGACGATTCAACAAGGTAGGCTGTGCAACAAGGTAGGTAGTGTTGAATAAATGTCCTTTTCGTTTAATTTATGTGACATACTGATTTACTGGAAACTCTGCCATTACATTTCCTCACACTCATCATTCGTGTGCTGGGTGTTATTGCGTGTTTGTATATCTATGCACATTAATACTACAATTACATGAAAAAACACACGTTTTTAGATTTGTCATGGCGTTATACTTTCTTACGGCTGAATAAGGGGAAACGAAAGTAATAGGAAGAAATCCTCCTACGGCCCCTCATATCGGGCTAAACACACAGTTTCGACTCTAAACTATGCGTTTAGCCCGATATACTCCAACTTTTAGAGTATTTTGATGTTAAGGGGACAGTGGACTTTCAAAATTGGGAAATTTGTCCAAAAATTCGATTTTTTTATTTTAATGAATTATGAAACTACGGACGAGTAGGAATATGTTGCAAAAATAATTCTGTGATTACTTTCCTAGTTATAGGCATTTGTATTTAATTTAGATATGTGGTTACTACTGTAACAATAACTTTAAATGTGTTTTTCTCAAAATAAAAATTTTCATTTCCTACGAATATTCAAACTGCTCCAGGCGCATTTCTAATTATCGTATTGCTTTGAAATTTAAGTTTTATATACTTGACTGTATATCAAATAAATCTTATTGAAAATAATTATGCTTCGTAGCTCAGAATTTCTAAATTTTGTACTTTAAAAGACGATTTATAAGTATTTTGCGTAATAAAATGGGTGTTTTCACTATTATTATTTTTTCTCTTTATATTTTTAATGAATGCTAAAAATAAGCAATAAGTTTCATTGTTAGTTCTATAAAGTATTTTGTAAATAAAAATTACCATATTATATGCAAAAGAAATGCGCATGGAACATTTTTAATGAGGCCAATTTTTGATATAATTAATAATTCATAATTCATAAATTATTAATATTTCATCTTTAAATTTTAACCACTTTTACATATTTATGCTGCTAATCACATATTTAAATTTCAAGCAAATCCATTCAAAACGAAAAAAGTTAGGTTTGAAGGTCCACTGTCCCCTTAAAGGCACAACGCAAAAAACGTCTGAAATATAACTAAAATCTAAAACTACTTTGCTAATATTTTTTTTTTTGCTCTTTTTTTTTTGTATTCATTTGTAGAAATGGGAAGGGATAATCCACATGCATTAACAAAATAAAGTTGTAAACGTCTTATATAAAGTTTGTATTTTATACATATTCTTGCATAAACTGTTAGAGAGGGATAACATATTGTTTGTGACCGTAAACAAGTGTATTAGGAAAGCATTTAGACTCAAACTCAATTATCCTCGACCTGATGTGAGGTCGCATTCTAAAGGCAATTGCTTTTTCCTTACTTTTTCTTATTGTGGTATATTGTGATGAATGAATTTTCAGAAAAAAGATTATCTAACAAACAGGATAAACTAAAATCATGCTTATATGATTTAAAATAGTCTCAACAAACACAGATGTCTACAAAACCTCATATGTTTGTCAATGTTCATCCAAAATTTGCCAGAGAATTACATCTCAGATTAGATGCGTATTTATGGGTTTGATGTTATTGCATTGATGCTTTTGAGTTTTAACGTGATATATAACTAAAAAAAATTCAGGTAGTCTCTTCTAACGAAACTATCGCGAGTTATTAACGTAGGGTTACTTATCGTTGCTAAAGGCAATTGCTACGATAAGTAACCCTACGTTAATCCTACGTCCATTATAGTATATATATATATATATATATATATATATATATATATATATATATATATATATATATATATATATATATATATATATATATATATATATATATATATATATATATATATATATATATATATATATATATATATATATATATATATATACAGTGGAATCTCGATCTATCGTTTTTCAAGGGACCGATTGAAATGAACGTTAAAACGATAGATGCGGAAACGATAGATGCGGAAATATAACAAAGCAATATGATCGTTGGGACTGTATAAAATGAACGACGCATACGGAAAAATGATGGATCCGAAAACGATCGATCGAGATTCCACTGTATGTACATATATATATATATATATATATATATATATATATATGTCAAAATTTTTGACGCGTTTTGGTAATTTTCTGTTTAACCCAAACAATACAGACTGGGTTGGCACTCTGCCAAAATTACAACTCGCGACGATGGACTATTTTAGCGTTTGAAATTTTGCTTTCCGGAGGACCGTTATGGAGGAACGTAATCCTACGTTAAAATTATGTAGTGATGAAAGAATTATTTTTGGGGTAACATTTTTTACATGCTCTCTCTTATAATTAATCATAGTTATTTCGCTCTTGTTCCGCGTGAGTTTAATCGAACCCTAAAGATATAATGGTAATACTGTCCAAACAATTTTAGAAGCCCCATTGTCCCCGTAAGCTTTTTAAGTACATATTTTTCCTTCGTAACAAATACTAAAATATTGGGAACTGGTACTACTTGTGCTTACCCAGTAATCCTCGCAACCCAGCTACTTCCATTATCATAGAAATTATTCCCTTACTATAATCCACTGTCTTGGCTTCTATGCAGAGCAAAAGTCTATCATATATCTCCATTAACCCAGGAGACATTCTAGATCTTATGGATTTATAGATCCATAGCAAAGCACTTAATTCGGTTGAAATTTATTCTTAAAGTTTATGTTTAAGTATTTTCCTGCTTGACAAATAAAATCCAACAAAAATGTTTACTTACATTGAAATTTGTGTAACACGTGTAACAGGAGAACACAGCTTCTTAATAGCCACAATATTTGATATGGATATTATTTTTATTGTGGATTAAAGAACTCTATTTTCCTGTTATTCAGTCAGAATATGTTGTTTTCAAAAGGTTTTTACGAATAAAGTACAGAGATTACTTTCTAATATATTTAACAGTTGAAAATTCCGATTCTTCAGTTGTAAACAACACGAATGAAAAAATATTTGATATTTTTTTCTAAATACTAGGTGAACACCCGTGGTTCGCTAAGGAGTACATTCAAATTTAATTCAATGGTCAATGTAGGCAATTAATGCCAAATATTTATATATATATATATATATATATATATATATATATATATATATATATGCTAGCTGAAAACCCGCACTTCGCTACGGAGTACATTCAAATTAAATGCAACGGTCAATGAATGCAATTAATGCCAAGAAAAAAAAGTATATATATTTATGATGAATGCGACGATCAATGTATACAATTGATGTAAATAAATAAATAAATATATATACATATATATATTTATAAAAAAATCGTAAGGGATATTTATTTGTTTTGGATAATATCCAATCGTCTGCTGGATTAGACAGAAAAAAAATTCTTTTCATCTATTTAGTTGCTATGCACGTGACGATAAATTTATTTAAAGTACCAGAAAAAGAAATCACGTGATCAGCATTTAATAAATAAAATTCTAAAAATTAATCTTTAAAAATTCACCAAAAATCAGAAAATGTAGGTAAAGATTCGAAAAAGAATTTTTTAAAGGCATTTTTATGATCTTTCTCGTCATATAAATTTTATAACACTCAAATTATTATTTCAAATGCAAACTTACAAAAGTTACAAAAACAGCTTAAAAATTTAATTTAAAAAATTCTAAGAAGAAATTTTCAAAAATCTTTCTAAGTGCACCACTACACCATAAGAAGAATCGCCATGCAAAATTTCAGCCCTTTAGGTCCAGCGGTTTGGTCTGTGCGTTGTATGTCAGTGAGTCAGTGAGTCAGTCAGTTACGGAACTGTTATATATATATAGATATATATATATATATAAAATCGTAAAGGATATTTTCATAGACAAAATAATGTAGAAGAAAATATTCAAATGAAATACAACGGTCAATGTATGCAATTAATTTGCATGTTTAATATCCATAAAGCATACTAATTTGAATTAAATTTTTAAAAAACTTCCATCTCAATTAGTTTAGTCGTTAAATTTTATCTTTTACCATATTTAACTTTTTTTGTGAATTTATTTCGTTGTAATGCACGTTACGACAAATTAATTTAAAGTATCAAAAGAAGAAAAGAAACCAAGTGATCAGCATTTAATAAATTAAATCAAAAAAAATTAATCTTTAAAAATTCACCAAAATTCATAAAATGGAGGTAATGATTCGAAAAAGATTCATTTTAAAGGAATTTTTATGATCTTTCTTGCGATATGAATTTTATAACCCTCAGATTATTATTTTAAATGCAAACTTTAAAAAAAGTTACAAAAACAGCTTAAAATTTTATTTTAAAAATCCAAGAAGAATTTCTCAAAAATCTTTCTCAGTGCACCCGTACACTATAAGAAGAATCGCCATACAAAATTTCAGCCCTTTTGGTCTAGCGGTTTGGTCTATACGTTATCTATCAGTCAGTTACAGAACTGTTTTATATATATAGATAAAACTTAATTCTTCAGCATACTGCAATTAGCTAAGGAACAGTAAGTATAAATAACACGAATGAAGAAATACTTGATAAAATTATCGAAATATAAGACTTCATTCTGCAGCATGTTGAAATTAGCTAAGGATTAGTAAGCAACCTAACTGGTGCTCATTGATTTTGCTGAAACATGTAATGGATTGTAAATTTTTTCACTAGTGCTCCACTTTCTTTAAAGGAGAAATGAGATTGACCACTGTATATTTCATAATGAGTGATAATCATAATAAACTATTTTCCTGTCTCAAATTCAACTGTTTTTTTTTGGAGGGCAGTAGATAATACCGTATTTTTGCAGAATTTAAACTTTCATCACAATTGAACAATTTAATCTTTTCTTTTCTCCTTTGAAATTCGATAGAGAAAATATATATCCGAAATCAATTTTTCACAATACGTGAAATCGTAAAAATTTTCGAATGAGAATCCTCTGTTTCATCCAGACTTTGATGTATACTTTTCCTACTTTAGCAATTTATATTCTATAAGTTCACATGCATTCTACCTACGATCTTAAGAAACCAAAGTTAATTGAGTCGTTTACATACGAATTCATTCCATTAAATCTTAGGTAAGTACGGGGAAAGTCTCATTATTTCGCAAATTTTATAAATCATTTGGTTTTCAGACATCTCCTTTCAGAGGCAATTTTTCATTACTGGCATATATTGAATAAACGGTTGCAGAGGAACAAAGTCTTCACGTGATCTTGAGTTATTAGAAATGGGGAAGTCAAATCTAGAGTACAATTTTCATCAAACAATCCCATTTCAGAAAAAAAAGCAGATAAACACAAGTTACATAGATGGAGAGGTATATTTTCGTCGTTTAGTAGAACTTATTATGGTGTATTTGTGAATTTATTATTGTGTGTTTGTGAATTTATTTTTGTGCATTAGTGATGTTATTATTTTTTATTTGCGTTACTGAGAAACAAGGGCCCTCATGGGCTTATAGCTATCTTTGTTAACTAGAGCCTTTCCTTTGCATTTTGTTATGTTTCTGCTACTAACTTCTCCTTGAAATTTTTCTTGTGTTTTGCCTGTGTTTTTCTGCTCTTTGCTCACGCTATAATTACCCAACATTAGAAATACATACATGCACACACACACACACACACACACACACATATATATATATATATATATATGTATATATATATATATATATATATGTGTATGTATATATATATATATGTATATATATATATATATATATATATATATATATATATATATATATATATATATATATATATATATATATATATATATATATATATATGTATATATGTATATATATGTATATATATGTACGCTATTATAACCAAACATTAGAAATACATAAACACACACACATATAGATATATATATATATATATATATATATATATATGTATATATATGTACGCTATTATAACCCAACATTAGAAATACATACACACACACACACACACACACACACACACACACATATATATATTGCGTAATTTCGTCGGTTTTAAATTTTTATTATTTTGAAGTAAACCTTTGTTCAAATTTTAAATGTTAATTCATTTCTGATAATTTGTACAAAACATTTCAGACATCAGAAAGTTTAGATGTGATATCACGAAATACATATTTTTTTATACTTTGTATTTAGGTTTTTCCAGCGACACTGAATTGCATTTGGGAGATTTCTGTCATGGATTTAAAACAACTCAGACCTAGGATGTTCGAAGATTTTATTCAGAAAAATAATCAAATAAAGTTGTAAACATAAATCACGTAGAAAATACAGAAAGCAGTTCAATAAGATTATTCCCTGCTTCGTCACAACAGCATCATTATTTTATGTGTGATACATTGAGAAAGTAATAAATGAAATCAAAAATTGCATAGGTGAATCATTTTAAGGAAATATCTCACACAGTAGTACAATCATAGCATAATTGTTACCTAAAAATATTTTAATATATTTAACATTTGTTAAATATATTAAAATATTTTTAGGTGACAATATTTTAATATATTTAACAAATGTGGCCATTCACCGGAACAGTCACATAATACCCGAGAAAAAACTCAATCCCGGCAATAAATAATGAAACCCGAGGTGACATTTTACTAATTTAATGAAGACATAACAATTAATTATAGTATAACACAAATTTAACAATTATACAGGAACACACGAAAATATGCTGCTACAAGGACGGAAACATTGGATCAACTGCTAATACTTCTTCTCAGCAAAAAGAGTTCAAAGGGCATCGCCACGAACTCTAGTGGTTGTTTCCGTCCAAGGAGTCAGAGTTTTTGCGTCATGATGCCCTGTTTAAACTAGTTGGTTACACAAGTATATTTACTCTCAACTGTCATCTTTATTATTTGAGTTTTAAACCTGGGTTCGTGATGCAAATTTTAGATAGTATCCTAACACATGGAAATTGTTTATACATATAGATGTTTTAAATGACTGATTTTTGTTTCTGTAGAATTTTAAAATTCAGGCATTAATCAAGATGAAACCAGATAGCAGTTCTAAATATAGTTTTACAGTCTTTTGGGTCTTAGGAATTTTTCTAAATACTTAGTGTACCAAAAAGAAACCGTGACAAAATTAAGGGGACAGTGGACCTTCAAACCTAACTTTTTTTGTTTTGAATGGATTTGCTTGAAATTTGAATATGTGATTAGTACCAGAGATATGTAAAAGTGGTTCAAATTTAATGATGAAATATTAATAATTTATGAATGATGAATTATTAATTATATAAAAAATTGGCCTAATTAAAAATGTTCCATGCGCATTTGTTTTCCATATAATATGGTAATTTTTATTTACAGGATACCTTATACAACTAACAATGAAACTTATTGCTTATTTTAAGCATTCATTAAAAATATAAAGAGAAAAAAATAATAATAGTGAAAACACACTTTTTATTACGCAAAATACCTATAAATCATCTTTTCCAGTACAAAATTGAGAAATTCTGAGCTACGAAACATAATTATATTCAATAAGATTTATTTGATATACAGTTAAGTATATAAAACTTAAATTTCAAAGCAATACGATAATTAGAAATGCGCCTGGAGCAGTTTGAATATTCGTATGGCATGAAAATTTTTATTTTGAGAAAATCGCATTTAAAGTTATTGCTATTAGTAACCACATAATATCTAAATTAAATACAAATGCCTATAACTAGTAAAGTAATCACAGAAATAAAACTTCTTTTTGCAACACATTCCTACTCATCCGTAGTTTCACAATTCAATAAAATAAAAAAATTGAATTTTTGGACAAATTTCACAATTTTGAAAGTCCACTGTCCCCTTAAGAACATTTTTCTTCCTAATCAGTTTGATTAACCTTTCCCTTACGGGGTGGGATAGCATGTATCCCAAGAATGAACATATATATATATATATATGTGATAATATTACTTAGATGTCCACTTCATATATATATATATATATATATATATATATATATATATATATATATATATATATATATATATATATATATATATATATATATATGTATATATATATATGCATATATATATATATGTATATATATATATATATATATTCATATATATATATATATATATATATATATATATATATACATATACATATACATATACATATATATACATATATCTATCTATATATATGCATATATATATATATATATATATATATATCCCTGATTGGACGTTCTTACAAAAGGGAATGAAATTTACCGTTGTAAAGATGAAAATGGGCCCCGTAAGCTAAGGGTTAAATATACTGTGTGATTAAACAATATCACCTTTGCACACCTTTGCATCCTGTTTCTCTTTCGAATAGCAAGGAAATTGAGACCAACAGGATCCTTATTATGGCACCTGATACAAACTTTGCTTCGCTAGGAAGGCTATTCAGTAAATTTTCAAATCTTATTGCTTGGAAACTCAGAAGTCACGATCCGTCCATTTATAGAACTAGAGCATTGCCATCTTACTTTCGTACCCTCTTCAACGATATCCCTTCACTGTTAGTAGAACGGTCTACCAGTATGTGGTAATGTAGATGTAGTTAATCCGCATTTCCAATTTGAAATCACTCATAATGAAATGTATCCAAATCAATAAGGTACTGTCATTAATGAATTTATTGAAAAGAAAAACAGTCACGGCGCCATTAAGATTTTGCAGTAGTCCTCTGATAAGGCTTTTGAATGAGGTTATCGAACGCACCTACATAATTTTATTCTTTCTTGAGCTACCAGTAATAACAGTTTTTGTTTTCGTTTTTAAATTTCGTTTTAAAATATTCGTGAGACACTTGTATTGAGATATTCGCCTTTCGTTATTTACCGCGAAGTCTTACTGGCTACTTTATTATTGGAGCATCATTTGCAAGGCCCGACTTTGACCCAATGGGACCCTGGGCAAAGCAGACTTTGGGGGCCCCTCCAAGGACAGATCCAGAGGGAGGCCATGTCACTCCCCCCCCCCAGGAGTAGGTTTCCACATGAACACGTGGAACACTCACCAAGCCCCCTCCCCATAAATTCGGACCGGAAAATCAAAAAATTTCGACCAACAAGTCAAACATTTGAAAAATGATAATAACAATAATAATAATAATAATGTGTTAATTAATTTACTTTCAATGTTAATAAATAAATTCAGGAAATTTTCTTTTGAAATGAATATAGTGGGTGCACTGTGCCCCACCCAGGATATTTTTCTGTATCTGCCACTGCCCCCCCCCCCTTTACTGAATTAACCTAAAACCAAATTTTCAAAAATATGTACAACTTAATACTAAATTAAGGGGCTTCATAAATTTGGGGCCCTGGGCAAATGCCCCACTTGCCCATGCGGAAATCTGGGCCTGATCATTTGGGTGAGCCAGCATTGCTCCCTGTGAGGGGACAACACGTTAACGACCAAGCATTATTCTGTATTCGAACCCAAGCCCACTGCGCTGAAGCTAACTACGCTATCCACTACACCAGGGATTCCCAACGGGGTCCAGGTGGACCCCTTGGGGGTCGTTGGAAGCTTAAAAAGGATCTATAGTATTCCAGGTGTCTATTGAGGGTCGATGATAAATTTTTCTGTTTTAAAATTTAATTTAACTTTTTAGGAATGTAATCTATATATAAAAAACAGTTCCGTAACTGACTCACTGACTGACATACAACGCACAGACCAAACCGCTGGACCTAAAGGGCTGAAATTTTGCATGGCGATTCTTCTTATAGTGTAGCGGTGCACTAAGAGATATTTTTGAAAAATTCTTCTTAGATTTTTTAAAATTAAATTTTTTTAAGCTGTTTTAGTAACTTTTTTTAAGTTTGCATTTAAAATAATAATTTGAGGGTTATAAAATTTATATCGCGAGAAAGATCATAAAAATTCCTTTAAAATGAAATCTTTTTCGAATCTTTACCTCTATTTTCTGCTTTTTGGGAAATTTTTTAAAGATTAATTTTTACAATTTAATTTATTAAATGCCGATCACGTGATTTCTTTTTCTGGTACTTTAAATAAATTTATCGTCACGTGCATAACAACTAAATAGATAAAAAAATATTTTTTTTCTTGCTAATGCGGCAGACGATTGGACATTATTTTGTCTATAAAAATATCCTTTATGATTTTTTTATAAATATATATATTTTTTCTACATCAATTGTATATATAGATCGTCGTATTTATTAAATATATATATATATATATATATATATATATATATATATATATATATATATATATTGTCATTAATTTCATACATTGACCATTGTATTTAATTTGAATATACTCAGTAGCGAAGTGCAGGTTTTCAGCTAGTTATAAATATATATTTACTAGATTTATTACCCGGCTTCGCTCGGGATTCAGTTTCTGTTAATATTATTTTCAATGATTAGCCTCATGTTATGATGTTCTAAAGTTTTCGCTAAAATTATTTTCCCGTAGCAAATAGGATTAGTTTGCTGTCGGTGCTGTCGTTGTTCATCGCTTTCCTCTCCTTCCGATGTTGAAGCTCGAAGACGATCGTATGTTCGACGCGTTAAAAGTTTCTTCATCAGTCTCACTGCTTCGGATCACTACAATTCGAATTCTGTTGACTTCGCGCTCTTCTATTTTTTTTCATCACATTGCTCATTTCACAACAATCTTTGACATTTTGCCCTTACTTCTGTAGGATTAAAAGTTGCTCTCCTCTTTTGGGCATTTTAAAGCATTATTTTACAGCTAGTCAATAACGTTTGAATGGATTTATTGTTGTAGAAAAAGAATGAATAATGTTTGAATGGATTGAGATCACATTCAATATTAAAACACAGCAAATCTGATAATTATTATAGAAATGTATTTATAGACATGTTAAATAATTATTATAGACATGTATTTCATGCTCGTAATTCTTTCTCAAAACTAAATCGTCTGCTACGTTTCAATACCACTTTCAGACTTTCTTAATTATAATATACACGTATTTCATGATTGTAATTCTTTCTCAAAACTAAATCATCTGCTATGTTTCAGTGTCACTTCAGTTATATAAATCATCGCATCAAGGCTAAACGCACGTGTTTCTAGCTAAGTGAACGTGTCCTTCGGTATATTTGAGTTTGAATAGGTAGCTTTGGATAGTTTCAAATCATGAAATATATAGATAGCAGATTCATTGAAAATAAATGACTTTCCATCCTTTTTTTTCATTTTTAAAAGAAATATTCCGGCGTTGCCACGTATATGAAAATAATATATCAAATTCATTCTTACATTCGCCAATAAATGAATAAATCACGTTTTGAATTCATGTCTATTTATTTGTACGGAAATATTATAATTTAATTGGCAACAATGAAGTGTTACAATGGCTTTGAACGAAAGTATAACGTTGATACCGCGCAAACTTGTTCTAACATAATTTGGGAATGGAACGTCGTAGCGAATGAAAATAGTCACATTCATCCTGATTTTCCGACCACATTAAATCGTGTAAATTTCATGAAGCTAGGGCTCACGGTTCTTGAGTTTTTGTGACTCACACACACATACACACACGACCCATTTCCCGTTTCTGCTTTATATATCAGATTATTTAAATGATTTTTTATTGCACATAAATTCTAATAATTGTACTATGCCTATAACAGGGGTGGCGAACCTTTATGGATCAACGTGCCATTTTTTCTAAAGCAATGTTTAATGAGGCCATAGACATGCCGTCAAATAATTTTGACTTAGTGATTATTGGGAAAATAATTAAACTAAACACTAACAACTCAAAACTCTTTATACAGTTATATGTGTAATTCAAATTAAAGTAACATTAGTGTGACTTCTGTAGTTGCAGATTAGATGACAAATAACTTATATTAGGGTAGTAAGATGTTGCTTTTAACAGAATGTATGCTGAACTGGAATCATCTTCCAAACGGTTTCTAAGCGTGTTTTTAATGTAATTCATCTCTAAAAATAATGACTCGCAGGCATAAGTAGATGAAAATATTGTTAAAATAGCATGATCCAGCTTCCTCAAACAGTTAAATGTATCTGGAATCGAATTCCATGTTGCCAAAATTTTGTTACTGGCATTTTTACTTATATTGCTTGTTAGTATTTCTGTTTTAATCAATTCAAACTTTTTCCTTGTTTCAATAAATTTTTGAATCCATATTGAACTGGACTGTAAATCAATCAGCTGTGCATTTCAAATTCTTCAATTTCCAAAGAAATGAATTGGGACAAGTTCAGTTTATCAAATGAAATCACATCAGGGTACATAATAAACTTGAGCGCTTCCGATAATTCTTTGAACTGAAAAAATCTCGCTGAAAATTCCTTGATCGAAGAATCAATTATGGAACTAAATTCATCAATAACTTTTTCTTCGTCTGCTTTCTCATGTATATCTCAATCTTTGATATTTTTTTTTTCAATTTTGGGAAATATTTGTAGTTTTTTGTAATAAAATCGTTCTTGAAAACATGCAGTTTAGCGTCAAAAGCGCGAATGAGATCCATCATGACGATAATTGTTTTTTTTTTGTGCCTTGAAGCTTTATGTTCAATTCATTGAAATGTTGTCATATGTCTGTAAAAAACATCAATTTTGAAAGCCACATAACATCCATTAATTTAAATGCAAACCGTTTTAATCGGTGGCGTGCCCAAAATATTGTGTTGCGTGCCATAAATGGCACGCGTGCCATTGGTTCGCCACCCCTGGCCTATAACCTTCGCCCAAGTTCAAACAATAAGTTGACTAAGTTTCATCGCAATCGGATGGACGGTACGGCAGCGCATAAAATACGAACAAACAAACATTCATTTATATATATATACACTGCTGGCCACTGTAAATGCAACACCCTGAAGGAAACGTGCAAATAACATGAAATTTACAACATGCATTAGCGGAGGTGAGATGATTAGAATTTCAGCGCAGACGCACATCACCCGCGCCTGTGGCGCCACTTCAAAGCGCTATTTAAAGCTTGGAGATTTCGACGATTTCAAGTTCGGCAATTGTGTTTTTCTTGTGGTTTTTTTCTTGTGGTTATGCCTCGTCGAAAACAGCGATCATCTTTTGATCAAGTATCCGAGTTCGACAGAGGAAAGATAGTGGCCTACCGAGATTGTGGATTATCTTTCAGGTAAATCGGTAGTCGTGTTGGACGAAACCAAACAACTGTAATGCGGATATGTGATCGTTGGATGCAGAAGGGTACGACGGACCGGCGTGTTCGATCGCATCCACCTCAGTGCACCACTTCACGTGATGACAGGCAAATTGTGCGCATGGCAGTGACGGATCGATCACATCACGAACCATAGCACAGTACATGCAGTCTGTAACGCATCATCCAGTGTCTGCTCGTACCATTGTACGCCGTTTACAGCAGAGTGGTCTGTCCGCAAGAGGTCCATTGCTTTGTCTACCCTTGACGCAGAACCACAGACGTCTCCGCCGCCAATGGTGCGATGACAGAAGGATGTGGACGTCAGAATGGAATGAAATTGTCTTTACTGACGAGTCACGCTTCTGTCTGCAACACCACGATGGTCGCATTCGAGTCTGGAGACACCGTGAAGAGAGGATGCTGAACAGCTGCGTTATGCACCGCCACACTGGTCCTGCACCGGGTATTATGGTATGGGGCGGTATTGGATATCACTCTCGCACACCTCTAGTACGCATTGCCGGTACTTTAAACAGCCAGCGCTACATCTCCGAGGTGTTGGAGCCAGTTGTCCTTCTTTACCTTCAGGGCTTGCCCACAGTCATATTTCAACAGGATAATACGCGACCACACGTAGCACGCATTGTCCAACGGTTCTTCGTCAATCGCCAGATTGAATTGCTTCCCTGGCCGCCTCGCTCTCCGGATCGTTCGCCGATAGAAAACATGTGGTCCATGGTTGCTCTACGATTGACCCAGATTCCATCCCCAGCTGCCACAGCAGATCAACTTTGGCAATGTGTGGAAGCTGCTTGGTCTGCTGTACCCCAAGAACTCATCTAAAGTCTCTTTGAATCAATGCCGAGGCGTGTGGCAGCGGTGATCTCCAACAATGGCGGCTACTCTGGCTACTGATTTTGGCAGGAACCACACTTCACAGAAGTCTATAAATTTAATCATTTGATACTTGGTCAACATGTTATCTACAAAATAAATTTTGTTGTGATATCTCTTGTTTTTCTTGGTGTTGCAATTTGGGTGGCCAGCAGTGTATATTCGTTATGTTAGTTATTGTGACTATACAATCATAAGAAATTTCAACCCAAACATTAAAAAAAATTGTATCAATGCAACAAACACAACCACCACATTAACTTTTGTCTAATTACAATCTGTGTTTCTGAAATCTTGTTTATATTTATGAAATTAAAAATGAAAATATTACAAAAATAATAAAAAATAAACCTAATGATCCACTTTTTTCGAATTTTTTGTTCATATTCTTAGTCAGATTGTTATCTTTAAGTGTTTTATGTGCAATCATTAGTATTATAATTATTTTGTATGCTGTATATTATAGAGAAAAATGTGAGGGGGGGGGTCGATGAAGAAAATCATTCTTTTAAAAGGGATCGATGCAGGAAAAAGTTTGGGAACACCTGCAGTACACCATGTGGGCGGCAAAGATTTACCAGTAGTACTATACGGTATTTAAATGGGATTACTAATTTGCAACGTTATTAGTATTTATTTGATCACACAGTAACGAAGAAATTTCTCGTTGAATCACTTCTAGAGAAAAATAGTTAAGGGGTACTAAATCCGAAAATAATGTCATTATCTAGACAGGACAAAAAATGTCTAGAAAGATAAAAAAAGACTTTCAAATGGAACTCTACAATAATTCCTTTTAATAACAATATCATTAAGAAAATCATTTTTTTTTAAATTAGGAGTGTATGAATTCACAGAAAGGGATTTGTTTATTTGGAAAAGAATATAAGACCACTGCGTTCCCTTGAGCTACCTTTTTACTTCTTTTTAATCCTGTAATACTAAAATGTCATTATCTTTTTTCATTGAGCTTTTTCCTAGAGTGATAACAAAGCAATTAATTTGTATTTATGAAATTCAGCGTATTAAATTCTCTGATATAGATTGTTTTAATCAGCTTTTAGAACGGTGCTCTTAAAATTCATTGTTTTTGTCTAATTATCTGCGATTGTTCTTTTCTTACATTCAGTAACTTTTTGATCTTTAGAGCAAATGTTAAATAAAAGTAACTTGATTTTGATCCATCCCTTAACTTTTAGAATCAACAGAAAATCGGTAGCAATCTTTTTAGTTTTTCTTCAAAGTTGAATCCATTTCGAAGATAAATAATCTTCTTTCTCTCTCATATGCTGGACGAACAGATTAATACCCAAGAAATTATTGCACTTATGCCTCAGAATTTGCATGTTTTTGAAAGCCCGACGTTCTTAAATGCCTTTTGTAAAATATGAGTTTGCGTTTTTCTTTTAAGGTTTAAAACTAGGTTTAAATACCACGAAAATAGTAAAAGTTTATCAATTTCTTGTGCCAAAAGATCCCTCCTAAGTACAAAAATATACAGAAAGTTTAAAATATTAATGTTGAAATTTTCATTGAGACCTTGTAGAGAAAATAGCTCACTTCTACCCAGACTTGGGTGTATATAATTTGAAGTGGCACTCTAAATGAATTTGATACAAACACAGTTTATACATGAAACAATGTTTATTGAATTCGTTGCACATATAGAATTTGCTTTTACAGCATTAAGCATACGTACTACTTGTACGGAATATATATTAACATTCAATAGAAATACACTTTGCAAATACTCACAAACCAGCAGAGAGTCAAACCAGCAGTACTGCCACGTAAACTTTGGGCCCCCTAAGCACTGGCGCAGGATAGCACCTGGAGCTAATTGCTTTCCTCGTAGCTCCCTTACGCTTATCTATCAACTTTAACAACCTTTATTAATCAAGCTGGTTGGTATTTATACCAAGCTCGTGTGCCGAAATTAGCATATCTCAAGGAGCTTCTTTAATTCATTCACTCAAAAGTTCGATTCTTGTGAATCGAATCTTATGTATACCTTACAACCTTATGCTTTGATTTTCTGCCACTGTGTGTTTACTTGATCTTTAATACTACTTTATCTATGTATATAAAATAGTTCCGTTTTCTGACTGACAGATAACGCACAGACTAAACCTCTGGACCTAAAGGGATGAAATTTTGCATGGCGATTCTTATTATAGGTAGGGGTGCACTAAGAAATAGTTTTGAAAAAATTCTTCTTAGATTTTTTCAAATTAAATTTTTAAGTTGTTTTTGTAACATTCTTTAAAGTTTGCATTTAAAATAATAATTTGAGGGTAATAAAATTTATATCACGAGAAAGATCATAAAAATTCCTTTAAAAAAATCTTTTTCGAATCCTTACCTCTATTTTCTCGTTTTTGGTAATTTTTAAAGATCAATTTTCAGAATTTAATTTATTATATGCTCATCACGAGCTTTCATTTCTTTTTGTGATACTTTAAATCAATTTTGCTTCACGGGTATAACAACGAAATAAATTGACAAAAAAATATTAATATACAGTGAAAGATAAAATTTAACCACTGGACTAATTGAGATGGAAGTTTTTTAAGAATTTATTTCAAATTAGTATGTTTTATGCATATTAAACGTACAAATTAATCGCGTACATTAACCGTTATATTTAATTTGAATATTTTCGTCTACATTATTTTGTGTATAAAATTATCAGTTACGATTTCTTTATAAATATATTATTTTTTTGGCATTGATTCTATACATTGACCGTTGTATTTAATTTGAATGTATTTTTTTGGCATCAATAGCATACATTGACCGGCACGGGTATTCAGCTAGTTAAATAAGAAATAGTGTAAAATAATGAAATATAAGGAACTTCCACGGATCTTTTAGCAAGTTAGGATATGACTAGGCTACTCCTTGTAGCAAGTTGCTCCTGGCAAGTTAGGAGCTTGGTAGCTCCTAACTTGCCAGGAGCAACTAAGCCTTCCAGGCTTAAATGCTCCTGGTAGTAAGTAAGGATGTGACCAGGAGTATCCTGGTCACAACCTATCTTGCTTAATTTTATCTAGGGGGGACTTGATTACCGACCCTGCCTATAAATGGACCTCCTGAGTATATATGAACTCATGGACCTGGACTAGCACCGCTAGACCAGAAATGATTAGAGACAACAACAACATATCCTATAAAAATCCAATTCGGTTCCTATGTATAAAAAAGTTATATTATTGAAGTTTTTGAGTCAGGAAATTAATTTTTTTAGTCTAATATTTTTGGAATCACCTGTTGAATATTTTATATTTCGTATGGTTCGCGTAAAAGAAGCCGATGTTGTTTTATCTATATATATAAAACAGTTCCGTAACTGACTCATTCATTCACCGACTGACTGACTGACTGACGTACAACGCACAGACCAAACCGCTGGACCTACAGGGCTGAAATTTTGCATGGCGATTCTTTTAATAGTGTAGGGGTGCACTAAGAAAGATTTTTCAAAAATTCTTCTTAGATTTTTTAAAATTAAATTTTTAAGCTGTTTTTTAAACTTTTTTTACGTTTGCATTTAAAATAATACATTGAGGGTTATAACATTTATATCACGAGAAAGATCATAAAAATTCCTTCAAAATGAAATCTTTTTCGAACCTTTACCTTGATTTTCTGAATTTTGGTGAATTTTTAAAGATTAATTTTTAGAATTTAATTTATTAAATGTTGATCACGTGATTTCTTTTTCTGGTACTTTAAATAAATTTATCGTCACGTGCATAACAGCTAAATAGACAAAAATGATATTCTTTTTCTTTCTAATGCAGCAGACGATTGGATATTATCAAAAAAAAATAAATATCCCTTACGATTTTTTTATAAATATATATATATATATATATATATATATATATATATATATATATATATTACATCAATTGTATACATTGATCGTCGCATTTATTATATATATATATATATATATATATATATATATAATAATATATATATATATATATATATATATATATATATATATATATATATATATATTTTGGCAATAATTGCATACATTGACCGTTGTATTTAATTTGAATGTACTCCGTAGCGAAGCGCGGGTTTTCAGCTAGTAATATCATAAACTGATTCTAAAATCTTTCTGCTAAATATTGGTTTCACTAGAAATTTTCAAGAAGTATTAGAAGAAAAAAAACGAAAGGCATGATGATCTTACTATATCACAAAATATTTTATATAACGCAGTCTTCCATCTGCCATAGTTCACAATTCTCCCACTGATTACACACAAATATCTGATGAGAGTAAATATTTGATCTGCAGTTAAGAAAACATTTAAAAACTGCTTCAAATAAATCTAGATTTCCTGACGAAAGTACCACTGCTAGATTGTGTGCTGCCTCACGCATGAAAGAAATTAAATATTTGATAAATCTGAGGATGAAATGGGAAATTTTCAATGTTAGTATCAAATGCAAATATAAATAATACTGATTACATTCAATGTAGTTTCCCTCCTTCAGCGATAAATTATTTGAGGTATTATACTTCATATATTTCTGTGTTTACTGTGCCTGTAATGATTCAACAAAAAGGCAAATGGTGATTTATTGAAATACGTTTCTTTCACCAGTGCTTTAAATTAAAATTTTCGTGCTGAATAGCTGCATTTCCGTCGTAACTTCCAAGTGAAGGAGGCAAGTTTTGTCCTCTATAGCTGGAATAATTAAGTCCCAGGTATACGAATGCGTAACTAGGTGTACAGAAAACTTAATGAGATTGATAAAACATCAAAAATTTTATTTAATGCTCAAATATGAAAGGCTGTTAATTCATTATTACAACTGAATACGTAGAAGTAATGAAATGAAATGAAAATTGTAACGGAAAACATCTCATTAGTTTGGGAGATATATCCGAACCCTTTAAAAATCAGTTATTGGAGAAGTTCTCTAAATAAAAGCCTTTTAATATGCAGAGAAGTCTATCTTTACATAAGTGTCCACTCTTTCTACGACGTTTTTAGCGCACTTTTATCCTCCTCAAACTACATAAATCTTATAAAGTAAATCAGGGATGGCGCTTGGTTTGACCAGTCATGAGTTGAAATGACTATAATTCGGCTGTAAATAGTAAAAATTACGAGAAATATCTTGTAAGGTATACATAAGATTCGATTCACAAGAATCGAACTTTTGAGTGAATGAATTTAAGAAGCTGCTTGAGGTATGCTAATTTCGGCATACGCGCTTGGTATAAATACCAAGCAGCTTCATTAATACAGAGGTTGAAAAAAGGTTGTTAAAGTTGATAGATAAGCGATAGGGAGCTACGAGGTATGCAGCTCCAGTACTATCCTGCGCTAGTGCTTAGGGGGCCCAAAGTTTACGTGGCAGAACTGCTGGTTTGACTCTCTGCTGGTTTGTGAGTATTTGCAAAGTGCATTTCTATTGAATGTTAATATATATTCCGTACAAGTAGTACGTATGCTTATTGCTGCAAAAGCAAATTCTATATGTGCAACGAATTCAATAAACATTGTTTCATGTATAAACTGTGTTTGTATCAAATTCATTTAGAGTGCCACTTCAAATTATATACACCCAAGTGCGGGTAGAAGTGATCTACATTCTCTATAATCTCTTTTGGATTATTTTGGTTTCGACGTATTTCTCAGATGGTGATGTTGACAGGCCTGTAATAAATACGAAGGATAATCTACTACGTATCGGTTAGACCTATTGTTTCAAAAGATGGTCGAAGAGTTCCCAATCTACCTACCTACCACTGGAGACATCCTTTTGATACCATCTATTTGATTTCTTAATTAAATGTATTCCGCTAGATGAAAAGCATATAGTTTGTGTTGCATTGTAAACATCTAATGTTTCCACGCATGTATATTTCATATGCAGTGGTGGTTGCATAATGTGTCTCGGATATGTTTTTAAATGTTTCTTACTTGCAATTAAGAAATAATTTTGGATAAAAAAATCTGGAAAATTACTCCCACAAAGTTACATTCAAACACTTTCTCTAGTTGCAAACATCTACATTGTAAACATCTAATGTTTCCACGTATGTCTAATTCATATGCAGTGGTGGTTGCTTAAGTGTCTCGTATACATATTTAAATGTTTCTTACTTGCAATTAAGAAATAATTTTGTATAAAGAATCTGTAAAAATGCTCTCACAAAGTTACATTAAAAAGTGCCTCTAGTTGCAAATATCTACATTATAAACGTCTAATGTTTCCACGTATGTATAATTCATATGCAGTGGTGTTTGCGTAAGTGTCTCGTATACATATTTAAATGTTTCTTACTTGCAATTAAGAGATGATTTTGTATAAAGAATCTGTAAAAATGCTCTCACAAAGTTACATTAAAAAATGCCTTTAGTTGCAAATATCTACATTGTAAACGTCTAATGTTTCCACGTATGTATAATTCATATGCAGTGGTGGTTGCATAAGTGTCTCGGATATGTTTTTAAATTTTTTTACTTGCAATTAAGAAATAATTTTGGATAAAAAAATCTCGAAAATTACTCCCACAAAGTTACATTCAAAAACTTTCTCTAGTTGCAAACATCTACATTGTAAACATCTAATGTTTCCACGTATGTATAATTCATATGCAGTGGTGGTTGCGTAAGTGTCTCGTATACATATTTAAATGTTTCTTACTTGCAATTAAGAGATAATTTTGTATAAAGAATCTGTAAAAATGCTCTCACAAAGTTACATTAAAAAATGCCTCTAGTTGCAAATATCTACATTGTAAACGTCTAATGTTTCCACGTATGTATAATTCATATGCAGTGGTGGTTGCATAAGTGTCTCGGATATGTTTTTAAATTTTTCTTACTTGCAATTAAGAAATAATTTTGGATAAAAAAATCTCGAAAATTACTCCCACAAAGTTACATTCAAAAACTTTCTCTAGTTGCAAACATCTACATTGTAAACATCTAATGTTTCCACGTATGTATAATTCATATGCAGTGGTGGTTGCGTAAGTGTCTCGTATACATATTTAAATGTTTCTTACTTGCAATTAAGAGATAATTTTGTATAAAGAATCTGTAAAAATGCTCTCACAAAGTTACATTAAAAAATGCCTCTAGTTGCAAATATCTACATTGTAAACGTCTAATGTTTCCACGTATGTATAATTCATATGCAGTGGTGGTTGCATAAGTGTCTCGGATATGTTTTTAAATTTTTTTACTTGCAATTAAGAAATAATTTTGGATAAAAAAATCTCGAAAATTACTCCCACAAAGTTACATTCAAAAACTTTCTCTAGTTGCAAACATCTACATTGTAAACATCTAATGTTTCCACGTATGTATAATTCATATGCAGTGGTGGTTGCGTAAGTGTCTCGTATACATATTTAAATGTTTCTTACTTGCAATTAAGAGATAATTTTGTATAAAGAATCTGTAAAAATGCTCTCACAAAGTTACATTAAAAAATGCCTCTAGTTGCAAATATCTACATTGTAACCGTGTAATGTTTCCACGTATGTATAATTCATATGCAGTGGTGGTTGCGTGTCTCGTATACATATTTAAATGTTTCTTACCTACAATTAAGAAATAATTTTGTATAAAGAATCTGTAAAAATGCTCTCACAAAGTTTCATTAAAAAATGCCTCTAGTTGCAAATATCTACATTGTAAACGTCTAATGTTTCCACGTATGTATAATTCATATGCAGTGGTGGTTGCATAAGTGTCTCGGATATGTTTTTAAATTTTTTTACTTGCAATTAAGAAATAATTTTGGATAAAAAAATCTGGAAAATTACTCCCACAAAGTTACATTCAAAAACTTTCTCTAGTTGCAAACATCTACATTGTAAACATCTAATGTTTCCACGTATGTATAATTCATATGCAGTGGTGATTGCGTAAGTGTCTCGTATACATATTTAAATGTTTCTTACTTGCAATTAAGAAATAATTTTGTATAAAGAATCTGTAAAAATGCTGTCACAAAGTTACATTAAAAAATGCCTTTAGTTGCAAATATCTACATTGTAAACGTCTAATGTTTCCACGTATGTATAATTCATATGCAGTGGTGGTTGCATAAGTGTCTCGGATATGTTTTTAAATTTTTCTTACTTGCAATTAAGATATAATTTTGGACAAAAAATCTGGAAAATTACTCCCACAAAGTTACATTCAAAAACTTTCTCTAGTTGCAAACATCTATATTGTAAACATCTAATGTTTCCACGTATGTATAATTCATATGCAGTGGTGGTTGCGTAAGTGTCTCGTATACATTTTTAAATGTTTCTTACTTGCAATTAAGAGATAATTTTGTATAAAGAATCTGTAAAAATGCTCTCACAAAGTTACATTAAAAAATGCCTCTAGTTGCAAATATCTACATTGTAACCGTCTAATGTTTCCATGTATGTATAATTCATATGCAGTGGTGGTTGCGTGTCTCGTATACATATTTAAATGTTTCTTACCTGCAATTAAGAAATAATTTTGTATAAAGAATCTGTAAAAATGCTCTCACAAAGTTACATTAAAAAATGCCTCTAGTTGCAAATATCTACATTGTAAACGTCTAATGTTTCCACGTATGTATAATTCATATGCAGTGGTGGTTGCGTAAGTGTCTCGTATACATATTTAAATGTTTCTTACTTGCTATTAAGAAATAATTTTGTGTAAAGTATCTGTAAAAATGCTCTCACAAAGTTACATTAAAAAATGCCTCTAGTTGCAAATATCTACATTGTAAACGTCTAATGTTTCCACGTATGTATAATTCATATGCAGTGGTGTTTGCGTAAGTGTCTCGTATACATATTTAAATGTTTCTTACTTGCAATTAAGAGATGATTTTGTATAAAGAATCTGTAAAAATGCTCTCACAGAGTTACATTAAAAAATGCCTTTAGTTGCAAATATCTACATTGTAAACGTCTAATGTTTCCACGTATGTATAATTCATATGCAGTGGTGGTTGCATAAGTGTCTCTGATATGCATTTAAATGTTTCTTACTTGCAATTAAGAAATAATTTTGGATAAAGAATCTGGAAAATTGCTCCCACAAAGTTCCATTCAAAAACTGCCTCTAATTGCAGAAAAATTTTCCACTGTCAGTTTCAAATGTAAATGAAAATCGGAAAATGCATCAGACTTTTAAGATTTTAAGTGAGAATAAAAGATTGCTGGTGAATAATTCTTGCTAGTATGAGTTGACAGAAAACAGTACGTAATAGCGTCTAGGGATTGAAAAAATTTCTGAAATTAAAAGGAGTGTCTGATTGAATCTCTTTTCTAAAAGATTGAATTATGATGCGATCTCTCGCACCAGTTGGCAAAAGAAGGAGTAGAAACAGTGAAAAACGTTTTTAATACTCAAGGAATATAATTTCGATTAAAGGTAATAAGTGGAAATCAATGGATGAATAAAACTTATTTAAAGGAAATAAACATAAAAAATATGGGTAAGAATAGCCATTTCAGGGAACTTTGAGATTTTTTTTTCTAATCAAAGGATGGAACGAATCGGCCGATAGTAGAATAACTTCAAAGAATCATAATGTTAAAATTTTTCAGGGCCACTCAGTTCAGAGATAAAATTTATGCAGTGAATAATTCCCTACAAAAATTATTTTTAATATGCTTCATAATCCACAGGAGCATGAATATTACTAAATTTTAAATATTCCTTGTCTTGAAACTTGCTTTAATTGCTTCTTTATACGACTGTTTCCCAAGTTTGGTTGATTTAACTAAAGTAACAGTGATCTCAAAATGTGTTATCGATATTCTGAGACACTCACCCCCTCTCCCCATGTAAAATTATTTTTAAAATTTATACTTTTGATAGATCAACTGATGTCCTATCTGTTTTATTTTTGATAATATTATTTTTTCTCTTTAAGATGGAATTTCAGTTTTATTTATAGTAGGTTGACATTAAACAATATCTTAACACGAACAATGTGTCTATAAAAAGGGTTACGTTTCACCCAATAAAACTATTACTAATTAGGCAATACTTGAGGATGAATCGTAAATAATTTTTTCCAAGCAGAAAAAGCTTATTGGAATAACTATTACATTATCTGTATAGTCACCTGATAAGTTAAAACTTTGAGTAGCAATAAAACAACGACCGCCACCAACTCATAACTTTAAAAGACTTGTTTGGAATATTTGAATATTTGAATATTTGAACCCTTGGATTATCTATTCTTATTCCCGCCCATTAAATGTTGTTTGTTTTATCCTAATTATATTTCTATATTTTCCTTTGGATGGTCTACCCTTCCCATTGTAGGATATTTCAGTTTTTATTTAAGTCCAAAAAGAAAGTTTTTATCTCTAATATACTCAAACGCTCATACGTTTTACAGCAATTTATTTTCAACGTAAAAAACTACAAGACAACGGATTGGTACAGGAAAAGTGTATCTTGAACACATAAATTTAATCTGATGTCCCGTATTAGCTTTACATTTATAAGGCATCGTCCACAACTTAAACAAAGGTCTTTTTAACAAGCCAGAACATCCAGCTAAGGCCAGAAAAACACTCATCGTGAAATACCTTGTGTGCAGAGCTTTAGCCATTCAGTTAGTGTAAAGATAAACATGTCGCTATAATCTATGGTAAAAATGCTTTTGTGAACTAATGTCTGTCCCATTTTTCTCAAGCAGAATGGATTTAAAAACATCCGAATTTAAATCTGACATTGGAGCCAGCAAACTGATTTTACTTTAGAATAGTTTTGACGATCGCAAAATACTTCGTTTCTGACTCTAATTTTTTTTGACATTGAAAATGCCTTCAGAAATAAACTAAGGTATACAATAAAATTAAATAAAATGAAACCTTCTTCCTTCTATTTTGTTCAGCGGGAAAGGCGAAGATATAAAATTCAAAGAGGTATTTATTTATACAAACATCAGTTGTCTGTAAGAATTAAAAATATGTTTATCCTTCAGCAGCTTGTTGTAGTTTCATTTTTTTTTTAAACTATCGACTTACAGTGAATTAGGTTGTGATTCTAATGAAAGATGTAAATGGATATGGCATGTCTGTATTTGAAACAGATATCAAAGGAAAACGTTTGTTGCATGAAAAAAATATATATATACTCAAGAGATTATCATTAAAGTATTGAAGTATCTGTTATTTCGGAAATGAAGAAATAAAGGTCGATGAAACAAACAATGCCTTTTGCAACAAAGAAATCTTTCTCTCGATAGAATCACTAAAATTTTGAGTTTCATTCGAAACCTTTTATAACGGACATTTATTTTGAAAACACAGTTTTCAATTGAATATAATACGGTTGTTTTCTTACTATAATGAGTAATAGGTAAATATATCTTTATAGATTCCCTCTGGGACACGGCTATAGTTTATCTAGTACTTAAAAGACGTTGTTTATTTCGGATATGTTTTGTAAATAAAGTAAACTAAGGGAATTATATGTATTTTTACAATTTATTATAAACAGACTGAAAGTTTCAGTTATAAAATACTTTATTTGAAAAATAAATATTTAAATGTTATAATTTAGATACACGTAGCATTTGTTTTAAAACTAGAAAAAACATAATGGAAAAATCCATTTTAATTAAATATTTGGATAAAAACAACTGGAAACCTAAAATAATATTATAAGGCATAAAACTAGGGTGTGTTTCGCGCAATTTTATCTTTAAGCTACAAAAATTTCAAATCGCGAATCGTGGTTCCGTCACTCAATTCTGACCACTAAGGATTCTCTAGAATTGTCGATTACTCGTATAAATTCCATTTTCATTGATTTTTTCATCGCAAGCGTACCTCTTGATTACGCTATGCTGAAGAGCAGAGTAATATTTAAGTCCTTAGTACCTGGATTTGTTGGGTATGTCTGCTGTTGTATAAGTTGTCTTAGTAAGGCGTGTTCCGAAATATTTTTCGATGGTAGAGAGACTGTTGAGGAAGTTGCCATAGTTAAATGGTGAACTCATTCTCATCAGTGGAGAATCATGTGATGCTGATATAGTAGTATAAGATGCTAAAGATGAAGTGAATGGTAATAACATGGATAGAGAAATTGTTCATGTTACTCTCTCGAGTAATCGCATAGCATCTACAACAATTGCGGCCGCTAGATGGCATCTTGAAGAACGAGTCAAATAAAGATTTTATTTTGTACATTTCAAAAAAATAAAATATTTTCTGCATGATAAGAGACCAAAAAAAGCTTATAAATATAGTTTAAAAATCAACTCTTTTAGGGATAATTTAATGGTACTAATAATTTTGCGTGCTGTTATATTGTAGGCATAAACGTTAAAATCAATAAATAATTTATACGGAAGGCACATAAAGCTTTATTTCATGAATTTGTAACTTATAGATTTAGCCATTGAAGATTTTTAAAGTCTTATATAATGTCATATTCATATTTACGAAGTTATTAAAGCATTAAACTACGCATTTATTCGGAGAGTTTTGTCTTATTTGATAGCATTTGCACTATATATACGAGTGCGTGTTATATCTGAAATTTAATTTCTCTTTTAATACTTTGTTTTCCCTGTCCTATATATAATTCATTTCAGTTGCAATAAATTACTCCTACTAATGTCTAAAAATTACTCCTTTCAATTTCAACTACCTTTTTTGTTATGCCCTTTCAAAAGATTTTTAAGTGAAACTTTTTGTCTGTCTTCTTAAAAGTGATAGCTGCGCTCTTTACTCTTCCGATTGCTTGATTTCAAATCTTATAAATATCTAGCGTAGCCTTTTAAGATGTATCTACTATTGTTTTAAAAGTTTTTCGGGTCATAATACGTTTTTGTGTCTTGAATTTTTTAAGGTAACCCGCCGTTGGGCTAAAATTCTTAGACCAATATGCACATGCATGCACATTTATTATATATATCTATATCTATCTATCTATCTATCTATATATATATATATATATATATATATATATATATATATATATATATATATATATATATATATATAAATGTGTGTGTGTGTGCACGCGCGCGTATGTGCGTGCGTGTGCGTGTGTGTGATTGTGTGAATATGTGTGTGTGTGCGTGTGTGTGCGTGTGCGTGCGTGTGCGTGTGCGTGCGTGTGCGTGTGCGTGCGTGTGCGCGTGAATATGAGTGCGTGTGTGCGTGAATGTGAGTGAGTGTGTGTATGTGTGCGTGTGTGTGCGTGTGTGTGATTGTGTGAATATGTGCGTGCGTGTGCGCGTGAATATGAGTGAGTGTGTGCGTGAATGTGAGTGAGTGTGTGTATGTGTGTGTGTGTGCGTGTGCGTGTGTGTGTGCATGTGTGTGTGCGTGTGCGTGCGTGTGCGTGTGCGTGCTTGTGCGCGTGAATATGAGTGCGTGTGTGCGTGAATGTGAGTGAGTGTGTGTATGTGTGCGTGTGTGTGCGTGTGTGTGATTGTGTGAATATGTGCGTGTGTGCATGTGTGTGTGTGCGTGTGCGAGTGCGTGCGTGTGCGCGTGAATATGAGTGCGTGTGTGCGTGAATGTGAGTGAGTGTGTGTATGTGTGTGTGTGTGTGTGCGTGTGCGTATGTGCGTGAATACGAGTATGTGCGTGTGTGCCTGTATAATATAATATAATGTAATGTCTTGTTACGGCAGTTAAGAATTTCATTTTAATGTTTCCATCAATGTAATTTGTTAGCAGATATTATTCATGTACTTATAGTGAGAATCAATGTGCATTCACAAAGTTTTTAAACAGCTCTATGGAGAAGTAGTAAAATAGTTTAAAAGACTATGTAGTTGCAGTCTCCAAGTTTTGTATACATTTCGCTTGCATCGTATTTCATAGTCAAAAGCACCGTGGAAATTTCAAATATGAGAATTAACCAGTCATTATTCGAAGTTCCAAAATTTAGAATTCGACACATCAGGCATCTATCTACCTTGAACCTTTTGCGAACACATGATCTAGATTTTGACCTAGATTTAGCATTTTTTTAAATTAAACGTCCGAAACATTTTTCCACATCTCCACAAGTGTTTCCTTTTGTGCTCAATGCCACATGATGAAGGACGGAAACTCAGACTTATTCAGACTCCACCCACGTTATCTCGGACCAATGGCATGAGATTTTGTTAAGTATATTTCTTTAAAAGCTCTAACACTGATGGTATAGTTCTCAGACTCTTTCCAGACAGTTGAACTGCAACATCTTCAGATTTCGACTTGGCAACAGAGCGCTGGGCGAAAACCACGTGGTACTTTATTTTTAGCTTTTTCATGCACCTTTCAGGTTATAAAATGGTTATGCGTGTTGTAAATTCTTTTTATTACTGGTTTGCATTTTAAGCGTTATTTTAATGTATTTTCGCTCTCCGGTTTTTAGTGCATTTAGATCACTGTTGCCTAAATAAATTATGATTAATGAGTCAATTACTCAAAGAAAATTTAAACTACGCTGACATTTTATATTAGTTATTATGAATTATAATGCCCAGTGACGGGATTAAACGGAGCCATTAAAAGGTATTTTAAAGTTGTTACAAAGTAGCTTCCACTTTTTTCAAGCTTTCGTCTCCATACAGTTTTAGAATTCCATGTTCAAAGAATGCATCATTTTTATATTACATGCCGATTGGCTGCTAATTACATATTCACCAAAAAAAAAACATACATACGTAAATACTACCGGTCTCATAATTTTTTTTTGAATAGCACTATATATAAAAATGTATGGTAAAGCTTTCAAAAATATAATTTAAAATTTCGATCGTAAAAATCGCCTGTTTTCGCGGGTAGCAAACACTCGCGATTGTAAAATTAA
>OU015491.1:26263559-26348559 GCA_907164885.2 Dolomedes plantarius
ATATATTTATAAAAAAATCGTCAGGGATATTTTTACAGACAAAATAGTGTAGAAGAAAATTTTCAAATTAAATGTAATAGGACATACTAAAGAATATAGTGCAACTAATATAATACAGTTTCAGTAACATAATATCTTTTATTGTATTTTAATATTTTTTGGGATAATGTCCAATCGTCTGCCGCATTAGCAAGAAAAAAAAATGTTTTTTTTTGTCTATTTAGTTTTTATGCACGTGGCGATAAATTTATTTAAAGTACCAGAAAAAGAAATCACATGATCAGCATTTAATAAATTAAATTCTAAAAATTAATCTTTAAAAATTCTTAAAAAAACTCTTTAAAAATTCTTTAAAAACTTAAAAAAAAGTTCTTAAAACAGCTTAAAAATTTAATTTTGAAAAATCTAAGAAGAATTTTTCAAAAATCTTTCTTAGTGCACCCCTACACTATAAGAAGAATCGCCATGCAAAATTTCAGCACTTTAGGTCCAGTGGTTTGGTCTGTGCGTTGTATGTCAGTCAGTGAGTCAGTCAGTTACGGAACTGTTTTATATATATAGAAATAGATGATATGCGGTGCGTGAAGCTTCCTTACATGCCTTGAAGGATCCTGTTATAACGCCGGCTTCAAAATCTAGAGTCAATCCCTATTTCTGGGAGTTAAAACTCTATGACATGAGTAAAATATTTCTATACTTTTTGTTTATTTATCTATCATCCATTCACAAACATTGTGATATTATAAATTTTCAATATTAGAAAACCCCATCGGCAAACATACGGTCAGTCGAATAGCATTAAAATTCAAATATTCATAAGAAACAAATTAGATGTTAAGAACCAATAACGTAAATATACATCATTAATAAAATACAAAACTAACTTGTAACTTTTAAAGTACATTTCATAGCGATAATCGAAATGCTACCTTTGGTTTTATAGAAAATGTCTGAATCATATTTCAAGTTATGTCTATTAAAATAAAAGATATTTCAGATAAGAGTTCAAATTGAATTGTACGGTTTTTTAATCACGAAAGCAATTCTTATAAAAGAAATGAAAGTTCCTGAACAAATAAGCTTAAACACTTTAAAATACAGAAAAACATTGGATATCAACTAAATTCATTTCACACATTTGAAAATGAGTTTATAACGAACAAACGAAACTGATAAGAAAACAAATATTTCTCCAAGAAAAAAACACTTAATATAACAAAGAGCCTATGCATGTCTATTTTTGAAAACGCATGAGAATCGAAAAGAAACAGTTTAAGGACGTCTAACGCAACTGAAACTGAAACTTACAAAGATAAAGACGATTTTCCGAAATTTCAAGCAAGATAAATTCTACAGATTCCCGAGATTCGCCCATTCAATATACATGTCTAAACTGTAAAAAAAAAGTAATTCTGTTCTGTAGAGTTTTGTTTTAAACGCGCTTTGCTCGAAAGTTTTTAAGGGGGTCCAGGACACAAAATTGTTCGAATTTTCGAAAAAAATTTTATTGCATTAAAAATTTTTGTGTTCTTTTGCACTTAAAATGACGTTTAAATTATGTTTCTATCTTAATTAGAACAAGAGAAATTATAATTTTTTTTTCAACATTCTAATAGTAGCCAATAGTTTTTTAAACCTGTCAGTGCGTTTTTCTGCATAGTGGGTTTTTTCCCCATTTCTCGTCTTTAAATTGTTATAAGTCAAGAACCGTTAAAGATAAATGATTGAAACTTGTAGCATGTCTTTTTCAACTATTTTACTTTAATTTTGATTCTGAAAATTTGAAAAAAATATTTACTTTGGTAAATATGATTTTTTAAAAATAAGTTACATAATTTTTTTCGTAATTTTTAATCTAAAAATTTTTAATTTTTTTAAAAATTACTATTTTAAAAAATGGTGAATCAAAATTAAAATTTATATATTTCTGTTTAATTAAATGAAAAAATTTTGAAATTCGACAAATAATATTTCGAGTTATAACGATTTTAAATTATTCCACTTTTATTAAAAATTTTAAATTTAAAAATTTTTAAAAACTTTTTCAGAAGTTTTTGGTGTCATTTGGTTTACAAATTATATGGTTAACCATCGGAAAAAAATTCAAAATTTTAACTCAATAAATAAAAAAAATTTCAAAATGTGTCCTGGAATCCTTAAATAGAAAAAATTTACGAATTTCACCCATCACAAAAAGATGATTTAACGGTGTGATGATAAAAAAAAGAGTAAAACCTTTTAAATAACAAATTCCTATGAAAAATTGAAAATATTCAGATATAGGAGGAGCGTATTTCCTGCATAGAAGTTCGTCTCAAATCACAAGGTTCTTTAGGACCTTGGAATGAATCATTGCCAATGCAAGGTTCTTTAGGACCTCGGTAATTTCTACATGTAGAAAATCTCGCTAAAGAAAATGCGTTTGTAAGAAGATTGTACTATATTTACAAACAATACTCGACATTATCTTTCAGAAAACTTTTAAAAAAATAAATTTAAAAATCATTACCAATGCAAATATTGCCAATGCAATGAATCATTGCCAATGCAAGGTTCTTTAGGACCTCGGTAATTTCTAAATGTAGAAAATCTCGCTAAAGAAAAATGCGTTTGTAAGAAGATTGTACTATATTTACAAACAATACTCGACATTATCTTTCAGAAAACTTTAAAAAGAATAAATTTAAAAATCATTGCCAATGCAAATATTGCCAATGCAATGAATCATTGCCAATGCAAGGTTCTTTAGGACCTCGGTAATTTCTACATGTAGAAAATCTCGCTAAAGAAAAATGCGTTTGTAAGAGGATTGTACTATATTTACAAACAATACTCGACATTATCTTTCAGAAAACTTTACAAAAAATAAATTTAAAAATCATTGCCAATGCAAATATTGCCAATGCAATGAATCATTACCAATGCAAGGTTCTTTAGGACCTCGGTAATTTGTACATGTAGAAAATCTCGCTAAAGAAAATTGCGTTTGTAAGAAGATTGTACTATATTTACAAACAATACTCGACATTATCTTTCAGAAAACTTTTAAAAAAATAAATTTAAAAATCATTGCCAATGCAAATATTGCCAATGCAATGAATCATTGCCAATACAAGGTTCTTTAGGACCTCGAATTTCTACATGTAGAAAATCTCGCTAAAGAATAATGCGTTTGTAAGGAGATTGTACGATATTTACAAACAATACTCGACATTATCTTTCAGAAAACTTTACAAAAAATAAATTTAAAAATCATTACCAATGCAAATATTGCCAATCCAATGAATCATTGCCAATGCAAGGTTCTTTAGGACCTTGGTAATTTCTACATGTAGAAAATCTCGCTAAAGAAAAATGCGTTTGTAAGAAGATTGTACTATATTTACAAACAATACTCTACATTATCTTTCAGAAAACTTTAAAAAAAATAAATTTAAAAATCATTGCCAATGCAAATATTGCCAATGCAATGAATCATTGCCAATGCAAGGTTCTTTAGGACCTCGAATTTCTACATGTAGAAAATCTCGCTAAAGAAAAATGCGTTTGTAAGGAGATTGTACGATATTTACAAACAATACTCGACATTATCTTTCAGAAAACTTTAAAAAAAATAAATTTAAAAATCATTGCCAATGCAAATATTGCCAATGCAATGAATCATTGCCAATGCAAGGTTCTTTAGGACCTCGAATTTCTACATCGATTTTCTTAGCGAGATTTTCTAAATAGAAAATCTCGCTAAAGAAAAATGCGTTTGTAAGAAGATTGTACTATATTTACAAACAATACTCGACATTATCTTTCAGAAAACTTGTTTAGAAAACTTGTTTTGAAAAATAGGCGGTTAGAACATGTAGTGACATGCATATAGCACACATATTCTTTTAAATTTACAACTTTTAAATTGCAATACGACTTGTAGTTAAAATTCCCTTTAAATGTAAGCTTTTCTTTATTTATACATTGTCAAAAGTCTCTCAAACTCTTTGATTACAACTCATTTATATCTTATTTATCATTTTTCAGCTTGAGAGCCAAGGAATGAATAATGGATGTTTCACTATTTATTTCATGATAGATAAATCAGAATAAAAAGAATTGAAACAGTCTTCGAAATACTTATCCTTTCCAGCGATATAAAATTTGTCGAAACAGAATACATGTTATTTTAGAAAAGATGATACAGTTCCTGGTGCTTTAAGAATGAAAACAAATTTGGAGAAATATATAGAACGAAAGGGGCTTGATAGCATAGAATAAATAAAACTGATGATAGAAGCGACTACATTTCCGGGTAGATCTAAATGACTGCTATGTTACCCACGACATCCTCTACTTCAAATCGCTTGTTGGGATAAAAGAAACCGAAAAATTTCTGGTAAACAGCATTTGCATCAGAAACAATGGGTGTATATCCATAAGCTTAAAGAGAGAGCAGATTACGAAAATGCATATTTTACCATGTAATGAAACCCTTTTTAAATGTTCTAATTAAATTGTGTGCGTGTATCGAGAATGAAAAACATAAATAAGCCCAAAAAGTATTTCTGTACATCTCGAAATTTAGTTAGAGAAATGTATTATTTAGCGTCTCAGTTTTACGCCATTAATGTCCTTTAAAGCTTTTTCTGACATGCATAAAGTTAAAGTTTGTGACGTATCCCTGAATCTTTTGACATATCCCTGAAGGAAGAAGTCACATGGGGTTAAGTCCGGTGACCTAGAAGTGTAGCTGTATAGGACCAAATCATCAGCTGCACTGCGACCAATCTAATGGTGTGGTAGTTCTCTGTTGAGAAATTTGCGAAGCTCTAAATGCCAATGGGGCTAAAAATTTAACATTTTTCCCTTACAATCACATAATAATTATAATAAATAATCCAACAGAGATAGATAAAAATAATATGAATATAGACAAGAAACAAACAAGGTTAAGCTGTAATGGGGGGTGGCGCTATAGTAATGTTACAATGACGTAACTTTTAGGATAGAATTGGCTGCTGTTTCGCCATAACCGTCACTACGGAATTGGGGTATGTATGCATCTTTTACTTTGCATTAGGATTATTTGTGTGCTTGCATGTATGGTGCGTTGAACCCATACTGTAAGTTGTGGTTGTCTTTTCAATTTTCTTTTTGACTTATTACTTCCTTGGGGGACTCGGGGCCTTGGGATGTTTTTTGGGCTTACCTGCATCCTATTCAGAAAGTTCCCCTTGAGGTAACTGATATGGTTAGGCTCCCTGATGACGAGACCTGTCAGTTACCTCTATGTTGTTTTATGGTTTAGTTCCGGCACTTAACAGAATCTTGCCGTTGGTGCGTGGATGCCCAGAGTGCTTGATTTCTGTTTGTTTTTAGTATATATTCGTATTATTTTTATCTTTCTCTGTTGGATTATTTATATGCATAAAGTTAAATAATGCAGCAGCATAAAAATAAGTAAATAATATTAACAAATTCGTAAATAGATAATATATTATTTATTATAAATAATACTCTAAAATTCTGAAGTTTTTTCATCTTAAAAATAGGAAATGAATATTAAAGAAAAAAGTTATTTACTCAAAATTAATGCTTCAGATTACAAATAATATATGCTTTAATTTAGTATGTTAACCCATCTAAAACTAATAAATTTGCATTTCATTAGATTCCAAAACTTCAGATCCAGCACGTAAGGTAAATCAGGGCATGGCAGGGTTCTTTAGTCGTTAGTGAATCGAAAATTCCTCAATATTTATTCTGAAATAAATTTATAAATTAAAAATTAAAGGTAACGTATTTTTCGGCTCATCTTTGTATATTTCAAAATATATTTCTACATTTATAAGAGCTCAAAAATTATTTTAAACAATTTTTAATTCAACATTATTTTACAAATAAAATATACATTAATATAATATATGTTTACAAGGGTTTTCGATTTTGAGCAACTTTTTTAAAACCCGGGTTTCGGGTGTGGCGGGTTTTTTTAATTTAAAACCTGGGTTTTCCGGGGTTTACTTGGTTGGATTCCAGGGGGTCAATAGCAAAGAACTAAAATAATAAATAATTTAATAGAAGCATTTAATTTATTTCAGCATTTCAAATATAAAAAATAACAGTAAATAAATTTAATGTTAATAAACATATACATATATGTATAACATAAATAAAAGTGGTAAAAATATCTCATCTATACTTATATATAAAGAGAGAGCGATTTTGTACGTGGAGGGTAATCTTCAGAACCACTGTACCTATTTGAAAAAATTTTTCACTGTTTGAAAGGTACAGTATTCCAGATGGACATAGGCTATATATTATGTATATCTAATCAGTAGAAATAAAGTTAGGGGCTTAATCCTAACAATCTCCATTGTTACCGCTACTGTCCTCTACCGCTTTTGTGCCGAAGTCTTCAACGATCCTTAGCGTGGTGCTATTTATACTTATATATAAATAGAGAACGATTTTGTACGTGGAGGGTAATCTTCAGAACCACTGTACCTATTTGAAAAAAATGTTCACTGTTTGAAAGGTACAGTATTCCAGATGGACATAGGCTATATATTATGTATATCTAATCAGTAGAAATAAAGTTAGGGGCTTAATCCTAACAATCTCCATTGTTACCGCTACTGTCCTCTACCGCTTTTGTGCCGAAGTCTTCAACGATCCTTAGCGTGGTGCTATCTATACTTATATATAAATAGAGAGTGATTTTGTACGTGGAGGGTAATTTTCAGAACCACTGTACCTATTTGAAAAATTCTTTCACTGTTTGAAAGGTACAGTAATCCAGATGGACATAGGCTATATATTATGTATATCTAATCAGTAGAAATAAATTTAGGGGCTTAACCCTAACAATCTCCGTTGTTACCGCTACTGTCTTCTACCGCTTTTTGTTCCGAAGATTTCAACGATCCTTATCGTGGTGCTATCGCGGTGGGCTTCTGTTCTGACGCTAGCGGTTCGAACCTAGCCGTTCTCCGGCACTCCTTTTTCTTTTAAAAAATTTATTTTAATTATTAACTAACATAAAATTAATTTAAGGTATTATTTAAGTTATTATTAAGGTAAAAAAAATTTACAATTTATTGGCTATCAACTGGAAATTTATTGGTATAATATTTTGTTCAACCCGGACAAAGTCGGGACGGGCGGCTAGTTTATATAAAACTGCCTTACAACCATCATTGCACTCAACGTATCATCATTGAGTCGGCTTCTGAGTTTATTAGCAATGAGACCCATTACAGAAAATGCTCATTCTGCTTCCACCGAAGTTGGTCGAATTGTTGTTAAAGACCTGAAAAGTTTATCTAGCATTTCAGTTCGGCTTTTTGTTGCCCGGAACAACTAAATTTCTTTTCTTATGATATACTAGCTGAAAACCCGCGCTTCGCTACGAAGTACATTGAAATTAAATACAACGGTCAATGTATGCAATTAATGCAAAAAAAAATAAATATATATATTTATAATAAAGCTACGATCAATGTATACAATTGATGAAAAAAATATGTATATATATATATATATATATATATATACATATTTTATATACATATTTTATAAAAAATCGTAAGGGATATTTATTTTTTTTTGGATAATATGCAATCGTCTGCAGCATTAGAAAGAGAAAAAAAAATTTTTTGTCTATTTAGTTGTTATGCACGTGACGATAAATTTATTTAAAGTATCAGAAAAAGAAATCACGTGATCAGCATTTAATAAATTAAATTCTAAAAATTAATCTTTAAAAATTCCCCAAAAATCAAAAAATCGAGGTAAAGGTTCGAAAAAGATTTCATTTTAAAGGAATTTTTATGATCTTTCTCATTATATAAATTTTATAACCCTCCAATAATTATTTTAAATGCAAACTTAAAAAAAAGTTACTAAAACAGCTTAAAAATTTAATTTAAACAAATCTAAGAAGAATTTCTCAAAAACCTCTCTTAGTGCACCCGTACACCATAAGAAGAATCGCCATGCAAAATTTCAGCCCTTTAGGTCGAGCGGTTTGGTCTGTGCGTTGTATGTCAGTGAGTCAGTTACGGAACTGTTTTATATATATAAATGAACCAGATTTTGATTTTTTATGATTTTCCTTATGACTCTTCTACAGAAACATACTAAGCTCATCAGATAGGGACATTTGTTTAGCACAAGCACCAACACTCGTAGCGTCATCTTCAATTCCATCTCCCACCTCAACTACTACTTCTGGTTTAGACTCTGACCCATTATCATTTACGTTGTATAATCGTTTTATCGAGGTTGTTGCCAGATCAAATATTTTGTTTTTAAAAATTTTGCCACCAAACTCATCATGTGATTGAAGCCCTCAGTAAACAAACGGCCGGTTAGGCCTAATTTCAATTTCAGATGTGGATCAGAATTTTATCTTACCTAAAAACTAATATCTTCTCCATCAAATCACGTTTGTTCAGCCTATTTTTCTATAAAACATTCAGAACTAAAAATAATTGGATGCTTATAGCTGTATATTTAACAGTTTTTAAAATACTGTTTACTTTTGCGATGAATTATGAAAGTATACTAACTTGAATGTGAATGAATCAAGTAGCTCAAGTATTCATATCGCGTAGTGAGCTGTAAAAAACTGGATGGCAGTGTACTACTCCAATCGCATGAAAAACTAAATAAATAAAAAATAATAAAAGGGTTTGCTTTTACAAGGTGTGGATCAAATGCAATATTGTTAGATGATTCGGGATATTTTTTAACTTTCATATACTTTTTCCATTATGACGTCATTATTAGAAATGGTGGGTTACCTTCTAGTTAAGGTATATAATTGGTATTCTACTGTATTAGATAAATAACTGATTCCCCGGATTTACATTAAAAAATTCCCCGGGTTTTGGGTTCGTAAAATCTCTGAAAAACACGGGATTTCAAGTTCGGGGAAACCCGGGTCCAAAAACCCTAATGTTTACCCAAAGAATCTTTTATAGTAAGTTCCGATGTCAAGTTTCCCAAAACCGCAGCAACAGTACCTCCAGTTCTCAATTACTACTCTTTCCTGACAATACAGATTAAAGTTATGATTGACCAACGCAAATTTAAAAAAAATTATTATGGGTTATTGACAAAGTTTATATAGATTGTAAAGTTTAATAACGACATGGCCGCGTAATTCAGTAGTCTGAATATCAAACAGGAGTACCATGAGGAGGGGGTGGTCTCATTTCTCCACCGGGAAATAGTTTACTAATGGGATTTAAAAAATATTTCAATCGGAGAAATGTTTTCAGTATTCGAAGTTCAATGAATTGTTCAATGGGAAAGTGTGTAGAGTATATATAGCTCACTTCTACCCAGACCTGGGTGTATATAATTTGAAGTGGGTGTATATAATTTTCAGTTACGTTGAAAATTTCAACGTAACTGAAAATATTAAGGAAATGTATTTTAGAAAATGTATTTCAAAAATATACACACCCGAAAATTTTTTTCCTCAAAGCAAAAATGTCTGTACTGGCATTTATAGAGTATTTTCTAAGGGGCACTCTAAATGAATTTGATACAAACACAGTTTATACATGAAACAATGTTTATTGAATTCGTTGCACATATAGAATTTGCTTTTACAGCAATAAGCATACGTACTACTTGTATATATTAACATTCAATAGAAATACACATTGCAATACTCACAAACCAGCAGAGAGTCAAACCACCAGTTCTGCCACGTAAACTTTGGGCCCCCTAAGCACTAGCGCAGGATAGCACCTGGAGTTGTTTACCTCATAGCTCCCTCTCGCTTATCTATCAACTTTAACAACCCCTCCGTTCAACCTTAACAACCTTTTTCAACCTCTGTATTAATCAAGCTGCTTGGTATTTATACCAAGCGCGTATGCCGAAATTTGCATATCTCAAGCAGCTTCTTTAATTCATTCACTCAAAAGTTCGATTTTTGTGAATCGAATCTTATGTATACCTTACAAGTGGTGGATTTATATCTTGCTCAGGAGATAGTTTATTAATCAGAGGAAAATAGTTCAGGGGGAAGATTTTGTTGCCCCTTTGAAGTATATCTATTTACTAGCTGAATACCCGTGCTTCGCTAAGGCATACATTCAAATTAAATACAACGATCAATGTATGCAATTAATGCCAAAATATATATATATATATATTTAAAAAAATCGTAAAGGTTATTTTTATAAACAAAATAATGTAGAAGACAATATTCAAATTAAATCTAATAGAACATACTAAAAAATTTAGTACAGTTTGAGGAACATTTCTTTACTGTTTTTTAATATTTTTTTGTATAATTTCCAATCGTCTGCCACATTAGAAAGAAAAAAGTATATTTTTTTTGTCAATTTATTCCGTTGTTATGCACTTGGCGCAAAATTAGTTTAAAGTATCACAAAAAGAAAATAAACCACGTGATCAGCATTTAATAAATTAAATTCTAAAAATTAAGAGAAAGTAAAGATTCGAAAAAGATTTCATTTTTAAAAGAATTTTCATGATCTTTCTCGTGATATAAGTTTTATAACCCTCAGATTATTATTTTAAATGCAAAATTTAAAGAATGCTACAAAAAAAAGCTTAAAATTTTAATTTGAAAAAAATCTTTCTTAGTGCACCCCTACACTATAAGAAGAATCGCCATGCAAAATTTCAGCCCTTTAGGTCCAGCGGTTTGGTCTTTGCGATATCTGTCAGTCAGTCAGTGAGTCAGTCAGTTACGGAACTATTTTATATATATAGATTTAAAAAAATAAGATATTTTCTATACCACAGATGTCAAGTTTATGGGGTCTATCAGCATTAAAAAATTTTTAATCTGCATGAAAAACCTAAAAACATCCCTAAAAAAGCTTTATTGCTCTGAATCAATTGTTTAATAGTATCATTCTTTCCCATCTAATAAATGTTTCTTTGACGAAAATATTATAGAAACATCTCAACTGTCAGAATTAAAGCTTTGATATGACTTTGTTGAACTTTGATGACTTTGTAGATATCACTTTGTTGAAAGGAGTGAGCGATATGTGAAAAATTCCTTAATATTTAATTATACTGGGATCATGCAAAACAAATAAAATTTAATTATGGTGAAAAAAATGGCTTTTATGAAATTTCGATTAACTATCATGAAAAACATAGACGTAATTCAAACATAGACGTAAATTTGAAGCAAACGCAATTTTCCCCATGCATCGAATTTCTGTTGTCTTACATTCCTGATTATATTGCTTAGACAAAATGCATAGTCTGCCTAATGGGAAGCGCTTAAAGAAAAAATACACATCCCCAGCGTATAGGTGGACTTGGATCTAGATTCCGACCATGTTATAGTCTCAGTATTAACAAATATTAATATTAACGAATATTAACAAATAAGGAAATAAATAATATATTATTTATTATCCATAATTCGTAAAAATTTGGAAGCTTTAAACGTAGGATTACGCTCCTCCCTAACGGTCCTACGGAAAGTAAAATTTCAGACGCTAAAACCATCCGTCGTCGCGAGTTATAATTTTGGCAGCGTGCCATATCCAGTCTGTATTGCTTGGACAAGCAGTAAACAGTTAAACAGAAAAGTATCAAAATGCGTCAAAATTTTGACTGACACACAGACACACACACACAACACACACACACATACATATATATATATATATGAGGCGATGAAAGGCAAAGTGGTGTAAGTCAGTATTTCAAGTGGCGTAAGTCAAAAGCGTTGTACTGCAAAAACTACAAAAAATTCCACTATAAATTGGATAATTTATAATTAAAAATAATTATTACAATATTGCAGATAATAATTGTTCGCAATTCCACTATAAATTGAACATGGAGATTATATTTTTGCCCTAAAATAAAAAAAGTTGAAAATGTGACTTACACCACTTTGCCTTTCACCGCGTCATATATGTGTGTGTAAGCAATAAATTTTAACCACCTCTAATCGCCTGTAATCAGAGTTCTTTCACTCTATGGTAACCTTTCCGTCCTTTGCCAGTACTAACCTTCCTTGCCAATTTCTGGCAACCCATTGACAGCTACTTCTACACTCGCCAGATGAAAGCTGGACGTTGCGCTGTAAGGTTATGTTATGGCTGCAATAAACAAATTTGTTCATTGTAATCGAATCTTATTATTGTTTCGACCACGATGGATTTGTTAACAGGAGATGACCATTCGGGTCATCTCCTGTTAACAAATGGGGACCGGTGTCCCCATTTGTTAACAGGAATTCGGGTCATTACATATATATATGTGTGTGTGTGTGTGTGTGTGTGTATATATGTATATATACATATATACATATATATATATATATATATATATATATATATATATATATATATATATATATATATATGCGTACATATATATAGATACATACAAAAGAGTTAAGCAACGATAAGTAATCCTACGTTAATAACCCTAATAACCCAATGTAGTTTCGTTAGAAGAGACTTCCTGAAAATTTTTTTTCTTCTCAAAAATATGAAATGACCAAAGTCTGTAACCAAATTCTCATCAAGGCATAACCGATGAGTAAGCTAGAAGGAGAGGAATACCTAATGTGAAATTCTTTAAATTTTTATGGGTGACTGACGATGGTATGGCTTTTAAATCCAATGGAATTTAAAGGAATCTACGACAGTTTAATGGTACAATAATTACATTAGTAACTATGGGCAGATCTCCGTAGTTGTACAACTTACGAAAATGTATACTTTAAAGACATTCGTTAAAAAGTTCAATTTTTCACCGTTCATATGCTAGCATGAAATGAATCTTCATTTATATAATAAATATTGTACGAAAAGCTAACTAGCACACTTGAATATTATCTGTATTCAGTTTTCCACGCTAATTAAATCGCCCGGCATGTAAAATCCGAAAACATACTTGTAGATAATATAAATTTGTCCCTCTGTTCAATAAAAATTAACTATCAGGAGATATTTTAAACGAACGATGTATAATAATTTGAATGGGATTTAATTAAAATAAAGATACTTAGGAATGTTTTCAGAATAATTTCTTCTGAAATTCTTTTTTATCGTTTTTGTCCGATTCCTGCATTATTCATTCAGGTAATTTGAATTTTATTTCTTACCACTTCCTGTTTTTATTTCCATGTATAATTGGCAGTTCAGTTGTATTAACAAAAATATCTTTTTTCCAAACAATGCTTTCATATTTTAGATGGACTTGTTGAGTTTAAAAATCATTTCATATCTTAGACCAAGAAATCGTATCTATGCCCCATTTAAAAATTTTACCATGCATTTGTGATCATTATTCTTGACATAAAAGTGACGTTTCCGACTTTTCTGTTATTTTCAATGCAAATTTTTCTATATGTGCTTCAAGGGACATTAATTATATTCTTATTTCATTAAATATGTTGTCATCCATGTCAACTAAGTTTACTTTCTCTGTGCAGTGTATTTCAGTTCCGTATTCTTTTAACTCCAGTTCAATATTTTATTTCTCTATTCTATGGAAAATTCAGTTCTACAACTGAATCATGTTATTTTCTATTCCTAGTCTTGAAACGTATATTATCCATGTCTCAACTTACCCCGCGATTGAATTGATCAAATTTTTCATAAACAGAAATAGTTGCTAAGAATTTCTTTAACGTATTTTTATACGCTTCTAGGTTTCCCTTCACAATTTTTTTTAATCCCACAAGAGTTGGTTTTTTTTTCCACGTTGCAAGTTAGGAACAGCAATATTTGCATCAAACCTAATATATATTATATTCACAAACACGTGAAACCTGAATTATTTAACAAATTTCAATGATCCAGAGAAAAAATAAATTTCATCTATTTTTTACAGACTTGTGAATAAAAAGATTTGCAAACAGTGGGTTTTTATTGACAGAAAAAAAGTTATTCGTCGATAGATGGTGCTTTACAGAATAAATAGTTATTTAGATATCTACAGGTAGGTTTTTATAACAGGGACATATGTCCGGCAGTTGACGACGAATGATTATCTCCAACATGTGCGGTCGTTCGTACGAACATGTTTTTTCTAATTTTTGCTGCTGGCTATCATCTACATATATAAAACAGTTCCGTAACTGACTCACTGACTGACATACAACGAACAGACCAAACCGCTGGACCTAAAGAGCTGAAATTTTGCATGGCGATTCTTCTTATGGTGTAGGGGTGCACTAAGATAGATTTTTGAAAAATTCTTCTTAGATTTTTTTAAATTAAATTTTTAAGCTCTTTTTGTAACTTTTTTTAAGTTTGCATTTAAAATAATAATTTGAGGGTTATAAAATTTATATCACGATAAAGATGAAAAAAATTCCTTTAAAATAAAATCTTTTTGGAATCGTTACCTCGATTTTCTGATTTTTGGTGAATTTTTAAAGATTAATTTTTAGAATTTAATTTATTAAATGCTGATCACTTGATTTCTTTTTCTGGTACTTTAAATAAATTTATCGTCACGTGCATAACAACTAAATAGACAAAAAAATATTTTTTTCTTTCTAATGCAGCAGACGATTGGATAATATCAAAAAAAAATAAATATCCCTTACAGTTTTTCAGAAATATATATATATGTATATATATATATATATATATATATATATATATATATATATATATATATATATATATATATATATATATATATATATATATATATATATATTACATCAATTGTATACATTGATCGTCGAATTTATTATAAATGTATATATTTAATTATTTTTGCATTAATTGCATAACATTGACCGTTGTATTTAATTTGAATGTACTCCGTAGCGAAGTGCGGGTTTTCAGCTAGTAATAACATAAGTGTGAAGAAGGTAATATAAACTTTGAGAACATTCTGAAGGATTTCACTTTCATGTCACATGAGCTGGACTGAGCTGCTGTGAAAAAAATTAGAAATCTTATTTAATCAGTTAATTTCTAAAATCAGATTCCCATATCATAGTTATCAAGGAAGCAGAATCAATGAGTATATTTACATGAAGCTTCAAAATACTTCAACACACAAAAAATTCTGTCTTCCTTGATTATCATTCTTCATTATACTTCTCGTAGCTGAATCCCGCTTAGATGATTACCTTAAAGTCTGCTTTTACCATTAGACATGAAAGTTAGTTGTAGGATTTTACAGAAAGAGCTCTTACTAAGTCACTGAACATCCATGGCGGTTATTAAACCTGCTGTGGACGGAACATTATTCAATCCTGGCGACAGACAACGAGACTTAATACTTGGATCAACTTAACAGTACACGTCATTTTAGGCTTTCTGGGGAATCGTATCCAGCAAGTTGCTAAACAGCATTTCCAAAAACACAAAACTCCTCTGGTGGTCGGATAACCGTGATCGAGAAATCAAACTCGCCTGCTTACAAGATGGAAGCTGCGAAATCCGTTTCAAAACTCATGCGGGAAATTACTTAACAGCAGCAAATACGTTTCAGAGAAATATTTGTATGTAGGTTTTGCAACACTGTGATGTCTCTTATTTTCCCATATGGGGCATTTATGGTTGTGAAACCTGTTTCAAATTCAGAGTATGTCTTAGAAGGCTATCTTTCTCGGGGTTTAAAGTTGTTATTCAGCCAAAAGGCGTTTTAATCTAACTAGATATGCAAAACTCCTCTATCTTGAGTTCTGTAATTTTTCGTCACATGTAACAATTATTTTTTTGTGAGAAGTAGGAAGGGGGTAGGACATTCAACAGGAATTTCCCCCCCCAAAAAAAATTGGTGCTTTCATCATGATTCTCGAAACTCCCAATGGTTTCTGTTGTAAGCATTGACAGTCTTTCTAGGGAAAAAGTTTTATTTTTTGCCTATCATTTTCGTAAAAATAGCAAAGGTATAGATTCGTTCATTTTTTAGCTATCATTATTCAGCTATTTAGCTATTTCTCTATCATGAAATTGGTAACAAATGCGTGGTAAACCTACTTAGTAACGCAGATGCGTTCGCACTTGTGTTTTAGAGTGTGTGTGTGGGGGGGGGGGGAGGGCTATTACGTAGATCCTTTGGCTTCCATTACTTTAATGCAGAGAAAATTTAATTTCAAGGTACCGATTGTAATCAGATCTGAAACGTTTCCTAAATGAAGAATCAAATTTCCAGTAAGCTTTCGAAATTATAATTCTGAAAAATAAATATTCTTCTCACAGTAAGATTTACCGTTTACGCAAATGCATTTTTCTGTTTGGGGGTTGAAAAATGTGTTTACTATCATTTAATAAACTTATATTAGAACCATTTGAATCCATTACCATTTTCTATTTCGTCTCGAGACCTTTAGGGGAAAATGTGAGCTACAATTTATCCCTTCGCGGATAACTCAAAAAAAGGAGAAATGAAGCAACGTTTCGAGATAATAAATCTGTTTCAAATTTATTGAAATAAAATACATATCATTTTCAAACGTAATTACTTCTCTAATAACACGCTACGGTTCAATGAAGTGTAACAGAAGATGGCATAACGATATTATATAAGGATTAATATAATTTTATTGGTTCTTCAAGACATTGCATTTCGGTGTACGATTATTTGTTTATTTTAATATCTCGTAATTCAAGGCTAGATTGTTCAAATAATACTTAGAAAATTTTACGTAAAAAATTCACTGCATGTTTAAATTAAAACTCGCGTTTTGAGGTGATCAAAAACTGTTTTCTTTATCTGGAGAGAAAAGAAAAAGAAAAATTATGAACACTATCAAGAAATAGAAAATGTTGCCAATTGATGAAACAGAAAACCCAAAAATAATGCCAAACGGAAACAATGTGAAATAGTAGTTAAAAACCAATGGAATAATTTTCAAAAATGAAAAAAAAGAGATTAAAAAACTCAGAAAAATTAAAAAGACCAAATAACGTTAAATAAAAAGTATAATGTAAATCAGGTATTAAATATGGAAATATGAAAGGTTGAAAAAAGTAACAAAGATTTCTACTTATATTTAGAGCTTACTAAGCATAAAAAATGTTATGAATACCCTAAAAATTTCACTTTTTGTTTTATTTCCTTAAAATCAGGTTTGATTTTCAGTTTATACGAACATCGGATTCTTAAGGTAAATTTCATTCTGAGCTAACTGTTTAGTCTTTTCAGAAAATTTCTATTTCCATTATGTTAATCCATTGTAATAGGCTTTGTCTGTTTTTTCTCAATAAATGACAAACATAAAATTTAAAAGCTGGCAATCAAGTATGTCTTTTTTGAAGGAAATTCGCCTGTACACAAAATACCTATTATTTCAGTTGAAGAATCAAGCCATTTCCATAAATATAATCATTTTTACAAATTTGATTTTCAAAGAAATCGAGACTCATCTTACCCTTTATTAGAGGTAGAAAATGAATAATCCAAAAAGCGAGTCTCTGAAAGTTATGAAGAGTCAAGGAAGAAAATCTTTTGAAGGAAATGTTTGAAAGTAAATTCATTTACTTATTACAGCGTCTAAAATGAGACTGTGACTTCATAGTACTAATTATATTGAGATTTTTCGTCCGAAAAGTATACAGTGAACAAAATTATTGCATTAACTTTTGTTTTCAAGACTGCGCTGCTCTCTGGCATTATAGACGGATTATGTACTGTATCAGATAGCGTGTTTCAGACCTCATTGTGTACCATACAAGAACTGTGTACCCTGTAATCAGTTTTGTTTTCAAACAATATGTATGAATGTCTAACTACTAAGTACTGTATGTCCTTTTAGAGAAATGTTTGAGAATTAAAAAATTTGAGAAGTGTATGTCCCCTGGAAGGATATTTGGGCAGTACTTATGAAATACTATAATAAGGGGACAGTAGACTTTCAAAATTGTGAAATTTGTCCAATAATTCGATTTTTTTTTTATTTTATTGCATTATGAAACTACGGACGAGTTGGAATGTGTTGCAAAAAGAATTTTTAATTTCTGTGATTACTTTCCTAGTTATAAGCATTTGTATTTAATTTAGATATTATGTTGTTACTAATAGCAATAACTTTAAAATCTGTTTTTCACAAAATAAAAATTTTTATGTCATACGAATATTCAAACTGCTCCAGGCGCATTTCTAACTAACGTATTGCTTTGAAATTTAAGTTTTATATACTTAACTGTTTATCAAATAAATGTTATTGAAAATAATTATGCTTCGTAGCTCAGAATTTCTAAATTTTGTACTTTAAAAGATGATTTATAGGTTTTGCGTTATAAAAAGGGTCTTTTAACTATTATTTTTTTCTCTTTATATTTTTAATGAATGCTTAAAATAAGCAATAAGTTTCATTGTTAGTTCTATAAGGTATCCTGTAAAAAAGAATTACCATATTATATGCAAAAGAAATGCGCATGGGACATTTTTAATTAGTCCAATTTTTGATGTAATTACTAATTCATAATTCATAAATTATTAATATTTCATCATTAAATTTTAACCACTTTTACATATCTATGGTACTAATCACATATTCAAATTTCAAGCAAATCCCTTCAAAACAAAAAAGTTAGGTTTGAAGGTCCACTGTCGCCTTAAATACTTAGTTATTTATGTTTAACACTCACTTGGGAGATTCTGAAGACTTTGGGCAAAACTGGTGACATTAATACATGAAAAGGGATAGGAAAAAGACATTCAGCTGAAATAGACGTCTAAAAAAAGTGTGACTATCTGACCAAAGGATTTTTAACATCTGGCCTAAAATCTTTGAGGGAAAGTAGTACAGGACTATTGTCGAATTATTCGACACCACCTTCTCAGTATGAGGGCCAAATAACAACTAGCCAAATAACATTTGTTGATGTCAAAAAAAGATTTAACCGCCGCTCAAATGGGTCTAGAAACATGTATCCGATAACACATGAAAGGTACACAGAGGGTAATAGAAAACTGTCCAGTTGGTCTGGTTGGTAACTACCTATAAAGGTTTAGGAAGTTGCATTTTGTTTACGGTATTGTGAAGACTGGTCGTAACTTGAAGATAATTTCAAGGAAGAGTACTACACTTCGTTAGTTTGAAGCTTTACCGGATCATAATTCAAAAATACTCTGTTGTACACTAACTGCCAATAAGTATTTGGACACCTGTAATGGAAAAGAGAAACAAAATTTATTCATATTCAATAGTTGGTAGAGCCTCCTCGAGAGGCAATTACAGCCTTAACCTTCCAAGGCATGCTTTCCACAAGTCCTTGTATGACGGCTATTGGTATTTTCTTCCACTCAGCTAACGTGTTAAGTATTCAGCGTTTTTTGTTTGTTTGTTTTTTTAATCTTCAAACTTTCTGCTACCAAGAGTACTGTATTGCATCATAAAATTCTAAACAAACTAAGAATTGTATTAGTATCAGAGTATGCCTTCCGCAACTAGGATAGTCCAAACTGGAACCAGACAGGGAAATACTTATGTGACACAAGTAAAAATACGCTTATAGAAATGTCTTTGGAACTTCAGTGAGTTTTAGATTAACCTGATATTATCTCTTGGAATTTCAAATTCCCCTGTTTCCCTTTATGATAATTAAGGATTGTTCGATTCAGTGGACGTCACCTATAATACAAAAGAAAGTAACAAGAAATCTTTAACAGGTGCTGAGGAATGCCTAAACACACTTTTAAGTTCCTTTTCTCCTGTTTGAAAAGTCGTTTTATTTAGAAGTTAAATCAAATATATACAAATGTGGTTTATTGCAAAAGTACTGTGGACACTTTGTTAAAAAAACTGATTTTCATTCATAAGTAATTGCAATGCGTCTTCATGCTCATTCTGCATTATTATTGTTTTAATACCTCTTCAAAGATAAAATACAAAATCTGCCTCGCAAATTGCATTTCAGCTCTAGATATTTGTCACATTGATGTTTTGATAACTATTCCAAAGATGATGAACGATGCAATTATATCGCCCAGTACTTTAAAACAAAAGAGCTTCATCTCAGTCGCAATACTCTGTCTGGCCGAGGACACACCCACTTCATTCAGAATTAAACCGTATTTTCAAAGGGAAATTACTGTAGCCCCGCTAAAATTATAAATACCAACACTTCAATGACAGTCAGAAATTAACTATTTCCTCCATGCATTCACTGTGCGACACGCGTGTAGCTCCGGTCAATTATTATTGATGTCCCTATCAGATCATATGAAGCACTTCTGTTCGTTTGAAGCACTCGCGGTTCATGTAATGAGAGCAAACAACACAAGAGAACGTATTCGCTCAGCAGTATGTATTCTCTATTCCCTACTCCCCCCCCCCCCATTTCAAAACTCATTAGGACACATATGACGAGATCGTGGTAAATCAAAACTGAACTATCAATTATATGTATCGCTGACATAAATTGTAAAGGATGACAACTATGAAGTATAACGTGTGATTTAGAGGAGATTTAATAATGGTAATTATTTTATTTATGTGATTTTTTTCTGTCTACTTAATTGGTATATTAACCTTTTCCTTACGGGGAGGAATGACATGTATCCCAAGAATATATATATATATATATATATATATATATATATATATATATATATATATATATATATATATATATATATATATATATATATGTATGTATATATATATATATATATATATATATACATATATATATATATATATATATATATATATATGTATATATATATATATATATTAATATGTTAAACATAACAATAGGTTAAAATAGAAATAATAACTACTAAAAATAAAAATAAAAATCATAAGTAAAATAAAATAACAATAAAATTAACTCATAGTAGTAACAATAATAAAAACTAAATAATTAAAGGAATAATAGTCTTAAAATACGGTAACCTAAGTAAATCTGTAACTGAGAATCCACTTCCTCAATGGTTGCAAGTTTTATGACGTCAGTCATCTTGCGGTTACAAGTTCTTAACTTCCACTCTGACTAGCGCCAGGCTTGGTGTTCTTTGGTTAAGTACTTTTATTCAAACTTAATTCATTTATTAATCAATTCTTCTGTTAATAATGGATTGTACGGTGTCTGAGTGTGTTTATTTAATAGATCATACTCATCAGAAACAATCCATTGGTTTTTAGACAGTATTGACACCGCTGATGAAGAAATGCTGTCAAAAACCTTATTCATACTTTTCTTTACATGTTGTTTGTTCATAGCTGCAAATAGCTTCAGAGCTATTACTGGTTTTCTCTTTCATCTTATTCTTATTTATATATATATATATATATATATATATATATATATATATATATATATATATATATATATATATATATATATATATATATAAATATACATACATATATATATAAATACATATACATATATATATATGCATATATATATATATATTAATATTATATATATATATATATATATATATGTATATATCGGAAAATTTGGGCCCGTAAGCTAAAGGTTAAACAGTTTCGGGACAGATAATTTAATTTTTTAGAAACACATGCTTACAATTTATGATAAACATTTTATGAAGATTATTTCTTACTTTGCTTTTATATGAATATCAGCAAAGGTTTTTTTTTTTCAATGCATAGTATAACACTAGAGCAGTGCTCCGCAACCGCTGTGCCGTGGCACACTAGTGTGCCGCGAGGTGATCTTGACTGTGCCGCGGTGATTTTATGGATTATGATAATAAAAAAATTAACCACCGCATTAAATAGAAATTTTTATAAGTAAAATATTCCTCTAACTTTTTGTTAATATGTCATTTTTCTGGGTCGAAATTATACACAAAACAAAAGCATGTTGTTAGCCATACATTGTATGTATGCTGGAGCGTCATATTTCTGGATTTCAGTTAAGAAAGAATATCCACAAATTTCTGACAACGCCATTGCAATTTTGCTCCCATTTTCGACGACATACTTATGCGGACTCAGTTTTTCGACAAGGTTCTGATTGAAAATGACAACCGATCACATTTAAAGGGCCTTGACCATGAACTGTAGCTCTTTCTATTATAGAGCCAAATATAAAACGTGCAAATATAAAACGCACATTTATCAAATTAATCTCAAATATCTCATTAGTTATGTTTAAATTAACTTTGATTTATTAGGCTTAAGTGAAGACCAAAAAAAACAAATTTTAATATAAAAATTTAAAGAGAAAATTTTTTTACTTGTAAACTATAATTTTATATTTTTGTTCTTGTGTTGGAGTACAGTTCAAAATGATGTATATAAAACTTAAATTATTATAATTATCTTGATACATAGAGCTATTTTGTTGTGTTTTTTTATCTAATAAAAACATATACGTATTTATTGTAATTTATCTATATATATAAAACAGTTCCGTAACTGACTCATTCATTCACTGACTGACTGACTGACTGACATACAACGCACAGACCAAACCGCTGGACCTAAAGGGCTGAAATTTTGCATGGCGATTCTTCTAATAGTGTAGGGGTGCACTAAGAAAGATTTTTCAAAAATTCTTCTTAGATTTTTTTAAATTAAATTTTTAAGCTGTTTTTTAAACTTTTTTTACGTTTGCATTTAAAATAATACATTGAGGGTTATAAAATTTATATCACGAGAAAGATCATAAAACTTCCTTCAAAATGAAATTTTTTTCGAATTTTTACCTCCATTTCCTGAATTTTGGTGAATTTTTAAAGATTAATTTTTAGAATTTAATTTATTAAATGCTGATCACGTGATTTCTTTTTCTGGTACTTTAAATAAATTTATCGTCACGTGCAAAAAAAAATAGACAAAAAAATATTTTTTTCTTGCTAATGCGGCAGACGATTGGACTTTATTTTGTCTATAAAAATATCCCTTACGATTTTTTTAAAAATATGTTTTTTTTACATCAATTGTATACATTGATCGTCGTATTTATTATAAATATATATATATATTTTTTTTTTTAATTTATTGCATACATTGACCGTTGTATTTAATTTCAATGTACTCCGTAGCGAAGCGCGGGTTTTCAGCTAGTAATTTATATATTTGCAAGCTTTTTCTTGTGGTGTGCCGCGGAATTATCAGCAAAAAACGTTGCTGTGCCGTGGAAGATAAAAGGGTCCGGAGCTCTGCACTAGAGGACTACAGCAGAAATCACTAAAAGAGTTTTGTTTCAATTATTGTGAGATTTGTGCCTGATGCTTAGAATATGCTTAGAATTTACACAAATGTTTGATGCCAGTGGTGGGTGTCAGAGTAGCTAACTCATCCTTAGAGACGAGTGCATCGATCTGTGTCACAATCTGTCGGGCTGAAGGGTAATAAATTCAACTTAATATTTATTTTAAGGGGTCCTACTAATATTTTGTTATCACCCAAAATATCTCGCGGCACGATCTCATAGCATCCTGCAGTGCCTAGGCATACCGCTTGGGAATCACTGCTTTAAAAGTTGGTAAATTATGAAAAAATACTGTTCTTGGATAAATTTATTTGCATTATATGCTTAAAACAAGCTGAAAACCCGCACTTCGCTACGGAGTACATTGAAATTAAATACAACGGTCAATGTATGCAATTAATGCCAAATATATATATATATTTATAATAAATACGACGATCAATGTATACAATTGATGTAATGTAATATATATATATATATATATATTTATAAAAAAATCGTAAGGGATATTTATTTTTTTTGGATAATATCCAATCGTCTGCTGCATTAGAAAGAAAAAAAAATTATTTTTTGTCTATTTAGTTGTTATGCACGTGACGATAAATTTATTTAAAGTACCAGAAAAAGAAATCACGTGATCAGCATTTAATAAATTAAATTCTAAAAATGAATCTCTAAAAATTCACCAAAAATTAGAAAATCGAGGTAAAGGTTCGAAAAAGATTTCATTTTAAAGGAATTTTTATGATCTTTCTCGTAATATAAATTTTATAACCCTCAAATTATTATTTTAAAGGCAAACTTTAAAAAAGTTACAAAAACAGCTTAAAAATTTCATTTAAAAAAATCTAAGAAGAATTTTTCAAAAATCTTTCTTAGTGCACCCCTACACCATAAGAAGAATAGCCATGCGAAATTTCGACCCTTTAGGTCTAGCGGTTTGGTCTGTGCGTTGTATGTCAGTGAGTCAGTTACGGAACTGTTTTATATATATAGATATGTTCATAGGAGCGACTGCATATGTAGGAGATAGTCATTCATAGTCAGTTGCCGGGCATGTCTTCTATAACAAAACCCCATTAACAGAAATCTAAAAAAAAATAATGCATTTAGTAAAGCACCATCTATTGGCGAATAGTTGAACTTTTTTCCTGGACTAAAAACAATACCCAGCTTGCAAAATCGTTTTCGACCAAAATCACTATAAAATATGCGAATTTTTCCCTTTTTTTACCGGATTATTGAAATGTTTAAAATATTTTGGGTTTCGTATTTTTGTGTATATAATCCATATTCGATTTGAAGCAAATGTAGCTGTTTCTAACATGCAAGATGGAAAATAAATCCCATTGGGTATTACAAAAAAAAAACTCTGAGGGGAAAACCGAGAAGAGCATAAAAATATGCAAAAGAAATTCTCAGCAAGTGTTTCTGCTCATGAAAAATTTGATCAATACATTCGTGGAGTAAGTTGATACATGGATAATATACTTTTCGACTCCGGGAATAAAAAAAAAATAACTGGATTCAGTTGTAGAGCTGAATATTTCATGAACTAGAGTAGAAAAATACTAATCTGATAGAAAGCAAATGTTGTTAACATAGATGAAAATGTATTTAATGAAATAAGAATATGTTTGACATAATATGTATGTAAAATGCATTTGGCTTTGAAATCATTGTAGCAGCCTGCGGTATCTGATCTTTCCTTCAAAACGTTTTTAACGTAGGATTACGTTCCTCCATAACGGTCATCCAGAAAGGAAAATTTCAGACTCTAAAAGCGTCCGTCCGTACCTTGCGAGTTGTGATTTTGGCAACACACCAAACCCAGTCTGTATCGCTTGGACAAGCAGTAAACAGTTTAACAGAAAATTACCAAAATGCGTCAAAATTTTGACATACATGTATGTATATATACATACGTATAATAATGTAAACAATTCAACCCAAACTAAAACCTATAAAGTGGGCATAGACTGCCAAAGAAATTAACTGAAAACCTACCCTAGCGTTGAAAACTTTTAACTTTGCGCTGTAAAAGATTGCGCAGTTGCAACAAATCCTCATATTGAAAACGGACAAATATAACTAAAAACAAATATTTCAACAGAGCTAGATAATTATAGGAAGAATGTAGACAAAAAATATACAGAAATCAAGCACTTAGGGCTCTACGCACTATAAGGCAAGATTCTGTAGTAGTGACGGAACTAAACCAAATATCGAGGTAACCGACTGGTCTCGTCATCAGGGAGCCTAACAAAATTAGTTCCGTCACTACTACAGAATCTTGCCTTAAGGTGCGTAGAGCCCTAAATACTTCATTTCTGTTTATTTTTTGTCTACATTCTTCCTATAATTATCTAGCTCTGTTGAAATATTTATTTTTAGTTATATATACATACGTACATATATATATATACATATATACTTAACACATACATACCTATATACATACAAGAGGTAAGCAACGATAATTAATCCTACGTTAATAACCCGTGGTAGTTTCGTTAGAAGTTATTATTTCTATTGGCAAGCTTAAATACAACTGAACCGAAAAATATAGAAGAAAGAGAACAAAAACATGACACAGCCATAAAAGTATTCTTCAGTAATCTATATATATAAAACAGTTCCGTAACTGACTGACTCACTGTTTCACTGACATACAACGCACAGAAACAAACAGCTGGACCTAAAGGGCTGACATTTTGCATGGCGATTCATCTTATGGTGTAGGGGTGCACTAAGAAAGATTTTTTTTAAAATTCTTAGATTTTTTTTAAATTAAATTTTTAAGCTGTTTTTGTAACTTTTTTTTAAGTTTGCAATTAAAATAATAATTTGAGGGTTATAAAATTTATATGACGAGAAAGATCATTAAAATTCCTTTAAAATGAGATCTTTTTCGAACTTTTACCTTGATTTTCTGATTTTTAGTGAATTTTTAAAGATTAATTTTTAGAGTTTAATTTATTAAATCCTGATGACGTGATTTCTTTTTCTGGTACTTTAAATAAATTTATCGTCACGTGCATAGCAACTAAATAGACAAAAAAAATTTTTCTTTCTAATGCAGCAGACGATTGGATATTATCCAAAAAAAAATAAATATCTCTGACGATTTATATATATATATATACTAGCTTTATATACCCGGCGTTGCACGGGTGAACCCTTAATAAAGCTTACTTGTATGATATGTATATTTGTATTTTATGGCAATCTATACCCCTCTCCACTGGTCATCATCCCATCAGCATATTATAATAACCCACCCCCCATGCTAATGTCAACATTAAAATGTTTCTTTCAATTTTGATAACCCACTGGATCCCGGCCCTTCGAGGAGTTTGAGGGCTTCCCGGTAAACCCTTGTGAAAATCGCCGGTTTCATAAACAAAGAATTACCTCACGTTGCCCAGGATAATAAAAATGAATGGAGTTAACCTGAGCTCTAGATGTATACGTACTAACAACCGAAATATATACAATTCACACACACACACACCTTTCCACACTTCATTTAATTAAGGTTGATCTCTCTCTTTTCTCCTACCACCAATTTGGTGTTCAAAATGGTGATATATAGGAAATATAAATTATTGGATTGTTTCTAGCAATTTTTTCAAAATCTAAAGCGAATGTCGAAAAATCGTGACATTGATCGTGTTTGTTACATTTAATCGTGTTTCTTACATTTTAAATCAAGAATCTTATGGATATCTGTTTCCTTCTTTGAGATATGACGGAATATGTAAAAAACGCGTAAAAACACGTTTAGCCCCCCCTAACCCCCTTGGGGGCCGAATTTTGAAATATCCTTAAATTGGTTTTTAGGTATTCGTATTCCTTACATTTTAAAGCAAGAATCTTATGGATATCTGTTTCTTTCTTTGATATATGAAGGAATACGTGAAAAACACTTTAAGCCCCCCCCCTCCCCGTCCCTTGGGGCCAAATTTTAAAAAATCCTGAAATTGGATTTAAGGTATTCGTGTTCCTTACATTTTAGAGTAAGAATCTTATGGACATCAATTTCCTTCTTTGAGATACGAAAGAATATGTAAAAAACACGTTTTGCCCCCCCCTCCCCCCCTTGGGGGGCGATTTTTGAAATACCGCTTCTTAAATGACGCCTTCAGCCCAAAAGTAATAAGCTCTTAAAATTTGATATCTGTATCTCCAATAGTTTTTGCTGGGTGTTGATTTATTTATATATATAGATAAAACACGTAAGAACACGTTTAGCCCCCTCTCCCCCTTGGGAGACGAATTTTGAAAAATCCTGAAATTGGTTTTTAGGTATTCATGTTTCTTACATTTTAAAGCAAGAATCTTATGGATATCGATTTTCTTCTTTGAGATATAAAGGCATATGTAAAAAACACGTTTTGCCCCCCTCCCCCCCCTTGGGGGGCGAATTTTGAAAAATCCTGAAATAGGTTTTTAGGTATTCATGTTTGTTACATTTTAAAGCAAGAATCTTATGGATATCGATTTTCTTCTTTGAGATATAAAGGCATATGTAAAAAACACGTTTTGCCCCCCCTCCCCCCCTTGGGGGGCGAATTTTGAAAAATCCTGAAATTGGTTTTTAGGTATTTATGTTCCTTACATTTTAAAGCAAGAATCTTATGGATATCTGTTTTCTTCTTCGAGATATGAAGGAAAATGTGATAAAACACGTAAAAACACGTTTTTTCCCCCTCCCCCCAATGGGGGCCTAATTTTGAAAAATCCTGAAATTGGTTTTTAGGTATTCATGTTACTTACATTTTAAAGCAAGAATGTTATGGATATAAATATCCTTCTTTGAGATATGAAGGAATATGTAAAAAACACGTTTTGCCCCCCCTCCCCCCCTTGGGGCGCGAATTTTGAAAAATCGCTTCTTAAATGACGCCTTCAGCACAAAAGTAATAAGCTCCTAAAATTTGATATCTGTATCTCCAATAGTTTTTGCTGGGCGTTGATACGTGTATGTATATATAAGTCAGGACTTCTTCCTTTATAGATATAGATATATATATATATATTACATCAATTGTATACATTGATCGTCGCATTTATTATAAATAGTATATATATTTATTTTTTTGGTATTAATTGCATACATTGGCCGTTGTATTTAATTTGAATGTACTCCGTAGCGAAGCGCGGGTTTTCAGCTAGTAGTCTCTGAGCTCAGTAAGTCCTTTCCTTCCCATTAACGATCGGAAAGGGAAATATTTCTAAGAGCAGGACGGCGAGTCAGGTAAGTATCATCCATCATCTACCGAAGATCGCAGAGCCTTGCAGAAAGGATTAGCGACGATTTCAAAGCGATACAGATATTTTGATAAACAGCCGTGGCCGGTCTCTAGGTTATTCATAAAGTTCTACAGTACTACTGTAGAACTACAGTTTACTGTAGAACTTTTTATTAAAAAATTTCTACAGTAAATTTTAAAGGAAGGAAATAAAAACGTACCCTTTTGATATAACCACCTTAATCTGAATCTCGATTCTTACTACATCTACAATTTCTATTCTTAGATTTAAATAAGGTGGGTGAATGTTACCTTTAATGAGTTTAAGAGATTTTTTTTATAAAATTCAAAATAATAATAACAAAAACCAGAACCTAGCTATTCTTTTATGTGGTTCGAGTTTAAATCTTATAATTTTGGGGTGGAAAAGTAATCTGAAATGGCACTTTTTCACATCGCCGATTTTTCATGGATCTCACGAGTAGTGTGAAGTTCAATAAACAATTCCTGATGCTGCAACGACGCAGTGAACCTGTCCAGTCAATAAGTGGTCACGGGTTTGAGTTTTCGGGTCGCGGAATCTTATTACATTAATTTAAAACTTATGATGTCAATCGTCCTAATCCTTTGCAACTACTAGTTCTGTTTCGGTCTTTATCTAAAACTTGGGAACGTAGGATCCAGAAGAATGGAACCGGAAATGAAGCAAGGTTCAGCAAGTCTGTAGACTCTAAGATACTTCTATAGTTATATCCATACTTAAATAAAGTTTCTGGAAACCCTTGGCCAGCTAAGGGAACGGTGGACATTAAAATTTACTTTTTTTACTTTTCATCATAGAGATACGAAAATTTGTACATATACACATTTCACTATAAATAAATAGAATACCTTAAAAGAAATTTCCAATCTCATTATAATTTTAAGATTTTTTTAAAAATTTTAAATTTATAAACAAAATTTTAAAATGCTCCTTGCTACTTAATTTTTGAGATATTTCCTCGATTTTGCATTTTAATCTCTTTTAACTGTATAACAAAGAAATCTGGGTATCAATTATTTAATCCCTCGAATAGTTAATTTTTGAGAGATATTTTTTTTTTAATTCCGTCCCGATTTTCATCAAAATTTTGCCTTTTAAAAAGTTATAAATCAAATTTAACTACCTTAATGAAGTCGAATTATAAAAATGTATACCCAATTATATTGTAAACAGCATCAGGATTCTTCCTTATCAATTTCATGAATTTTGAACAAGAATTAAGTAGCATGGAGCATTTGAAAAATCTAAAAACCTCGAATAATCTTTTTTGAAAAAAAAACAGATTCAAAATTTATTACTACACTTACCCATTATAAATTACTTTGTATAAGCTTCATAAATGATTTTTTACTTCAAAAAAATTATTTTGGTACTTATAATCTACAGAAATATATATATTTTTTACAATAACACATTCAGTATTACAATGACGAGATTTGCTCAAATAAAGGTCCACCGTTCACTTAATACGGGAGACGTCCCCATTGTACTGACCCACAAGAAACAGGAGTGATAATAGTTGTCGGGTGAAAAATTTCTGGTATAGAAGGTTGGATAATATGGACAGTTAATAAAGACGTCTCTGGGGTTTACCCACTAGTGAAATTTGATTAGTATGGAAGATGGAATTATTCAGATTTTGTTTGTGAATGTATTTCTATATATTTAACTAGCTGAAAACCCGCACTTCGCTACGGAGTACATTCAAATTAAATACAACGGTCAATGTATGCAATTAATGCCAAAAAATATAAATATATATATATATATATATATATATATATATATATGTATATTTATAATAAATACGACGATCAATGTATACAATTGATGTAAAAAAAACATATTTATAAAAAAATCATAAGGGATATTTTATTAGACAAAATAATGTCCAATCGTCTGCCGCATTAGCAAGAAAAAAATATTTTTTTGTCTATTTAGTTTTTATGCACGTGACGATAAATTTATTTAAAGTACCAGAAAAAGAAATCACGTGATCAGCATTTAATAAATTAAATTCTAAAAAATTAATCTTTAAAAATTCACCAAAAATCTGGAAATGGAGGTAAAGATTCGAAAAAGATCTCATTTTGAAGGAGTTTGTATGATCTTTCTCGTGATATAAATTTTATAAGCCTCAAATTATTATTTTAAATGCAAACTTAAAAAAAGTTACAAAAACAGCTTAAAATTTTAATTTTAAAAAATCTAAGAAAAATTTTTCAAAAATCTTTCTTAGTGCACCCCTACACTATAAGAAGAATCGCCATGCAAAATTTCAACCCTTTTGGTCCAGCGGTTTGGTCTGTGCGTTGTATGTCAGTCAGTGAATGAATGAGTCAGTTACGGAACTGTTTTATATATATTTAATTGTACATAAAATGGCACATGTCGACGTTTCAGGTATTCGATTCCCATTTTTAGCTACGGAGAATTTATTTTCTAACCATGAATTCGAAAATGTGTGCTTTTCAATTTCATTTTTGCTTACGTCGATAGATTTTCAAATAATTAAAGCGTAGTATTTGAAAGTTTGATTTTTTTCACTATTTAATTTTTACATATCATTGAATTATTGAAGACTCGCTTCAAAATTAAAACTGTTAAAAATAAATATTAAAAGGACCTTTTGAAAAACATGCGTATTGCATTGAAAGATTTATTTTAAAAGTAAAATACATTAATTTTAAAAATGCATTTGTTGATTTGGGATTAGAATATATTGAGGAGAAAATTCGCTACTGCTTAGCGAAAGGATCTAAGATCTGTGCTTTAAGTCAAACCCAATTTATTATTATTATTATTATTATTATTATTATTATTTTGGCTAGAGTTGGGACTTCCAGCAACCCTGATACTGAAATCTTGCATCGCGGTTCTGCGCTAAAAGTAATTTTATTTACTGTATAATCTCCTAAACTCCAAGACCTTTCGTTCCTTTAATCTTAATACAACTTAATTTATGTTTATTGTGTGCGTTGCATATTTTTTTAAAATGCGAACAATAGAGAAGTCCATTTAAACTAACATAAAATCTGTGTATTTGTAACATAGATTTTGAATAAATTTAAATGCGAGGCTAAAGATACGAATCTAATCTATATAACTCCATCTATCACAACTTAAATTATAGCAAGTAATAAAAATTCCAGGTGTCTGAGCGCTTAATAATAAAAGCGTCAGTTGGAGATATTTTGATTCAATGAAAAGCTCTGAACAAAGCTTGCATGAGTTTCTTTCCTCACTCATGGATTTAATGTTGATCTTAATGCATCTGAAAATGAAAATTTGTTACACTCAAACCAGGCCCAAATTAGTATTTTCTGGACCCTGTTAATTAATAGACTTTAGTTTTGGGTCATCTGTTTCTTTGAAAGAATGATAAGCAAAATGCATCGTATAATTATTTAAATCTTAATCCACCCCTCCTCTCTTTAAATTGGACCTGCCTAAGTTATAGGACTGATGCCAATCAATTAACTTTATGCCTCATGATAATCTCTATATATATAAAACAGTTCCGTAACTGACTCATTCATTCATTCATTCACTGACTGACTGACATACAACGCACAGACCAAACCTCTGGACCTAAAGGGCTGAAATTTTGCATGGTGATTCTTCTTATAGTGTAGGGGTCACTAAGAAAGATTTTTCAAAAATTCTTCTTAGATATTTTTAAATTAAATTTTTAAGCTGTTTTTTAAACTTTTTTTACGTTTGCATTTAAAATAATAATTTGAGGGTTATAAAATTTATATCACAAGAAAGAACATAAAACTTCCTTTAAAATGAAATTTTGTTCGAATCTTTACCTCCAGTTCCTGATTTTTGGTGAATTTTTAAAGATTAATTTTTAGAATTTAATTTATTAAATGCTGATCACGTGACTTCCTTTTCTGGTACTTTAAATAAATTTATCGTCACGTGCATAAAAACTAAATAGACAAAAAATAATATTTTTTTTTTCTTGCTAATGCGGCAGACGATTGGACATTATCCAAAAAAATATTAAAATACAGTAAAAGAAATGTTCTAGAAACTGTACTATATTAACTGTACTATATTCTTTAGTATTCTTTATATTAGATTTAATTTGAATATCTTCTTCTACATTATTTTGTCTATAAAAATATCCCTTACAATTTTTTTATAAATATATATATATTTTACATCAATTATATACATTGATCGTCGTATTTATTATATATATATTGGCATTAATTGCATACATTGACCGATGTTTTTACTTTGAATGTACTCCGTAGCGAAGTGCGGGTTTTCAGCTAGTATATATATAAAACTGTTCCGTAATTGACTCATTCATTCACTTACTGACTGACTGATATACAACGCACAGACCAAACCGCTGGACCTAAAGGGCTGAAATTTTGCATGGCGATTCTTCTAATAGTGTAGGGGTGCACTAAGGAAGATTTTTCAAAAATTCTTCTTAGATTTTTTTAAATAAAATTTTTAAACTGCTATTTAAGCTTTTTTTACGTTTGCATTTAAAATAATACATTGAGGGTTATAAAATTTATATCACGAGAAAGATCATAAAAATTCCTTCAAAATGAATTTTTTTCGAATTTTTACCTCCATTTCCTGATTTTTGGTAAATTTTTAAAGATTAATTTTTAGAATTTAATTTATTAAATGCTGATCACGTGATTTCTATTTCTGGTACTTTCAATAAATTTATCGTCACGTGCGTAACAACTAAATAGACAAAAAAATATTTTTTTCTCTTTCTAATGCAGCAGACGATTGGATATTATCCAAAAAAATGCATATCCCTTACGATTTTTTTATAAATATATATATATATATAGATAGATATATATTTTACATCAATTGTATACATTGATCATCGCATTTATTATAAATATATATATTTATTTTTTGGCTTAAATTGCGTACGTTGACCGTTGTATTTAATTTGAATGTACTCCGTAGCGAAGCGCGGGCTTTCAGCTAGTCTCCCATATAAATGACAGATAAACAAGTTGAATTGTTTGAAAACAACATTTGCATATTTTTCTAACTATAATATTTATTTCCGATTTTAACTTTATGAACTTTTGACCGAAAAGTAATTTTTAACCATCGCTCCGGATGTTCATAAATAAATAATGTAAAATCCTTCTATATATATTCCCTAAAATGAATCATTTGGGTTATCGCATTAAGAAGCAGATACATTTTAACCTAATCCATAAACGACGAACATATGTTCCTCCTGTGTTTCGGTTTACTGCTGCATACGGATTCCCAGCAATTAACACGTAATAACCTTTATGCCGTGCCAGCCAATTGGATTTCAATTAAATCTCTGAACACCGTATTATAGATGTAACTAATTTCTATTCTTAGATTTAAATAAGGAGGATGAATGTTACCTTTAATTAGTTTAAGAGATTATTTACAAAATTTAAAATAATGACAAAAACCAGAACCTAGCTATTCTTTTATGTGATTCGAGTTTAAATCTTATAAGTTTGGGGTGGAAAAGTAATCTGAAATAGCGCACTTTTTCACACCACCGATGTAGTTTAAACTGTTGAACACTGACCTCAATTTTGAAGACGATTGAGGACTAACAATTCGATTGTTAGTCCTTACATCTGTCCCGGTTGGCAAAGTCGTCGAGCAAGTGATCTGAGGGTTGCGGGTTCGATGCCGGTCGCTGACAAATCCACCGCCGTGTGCACTAATGGCGGCTGGTGCATGTAATATCTGTCGTGGCTGCAATGCCCTCCATATTCTCAAATTTACCTCTGAAGGTGCGGGGTCAAGTGTTCCGGTCTCGTAACTCGACTCGGTTCAAAATTACGGCACCGGCTCATGGGGGGGGGGGGGGGGGTAATGCAGGTCCACCTATACGGTGCTCCTAGAAAAGTGTCCTGCGAAACCAAGGTGTCATATGACGGTAAGGATAAGTCCAAAAATACCGTCTTCCGCATTGGAGAAAAAGAACATTGGTTCCCGACCATTGAAATGTACGATTATGTACCGTTAGTATAAATTATGAAGGGGGCGTGGTGGCCCGATTGGCAAAGGTGTCGAGCCAGTGATCTGAGGGTTGCGGGTTCGAGGCCGGTCGCTGAGAAAATCCCCCGCCGTGTTCACTAATGGTGGCCGGGGCACGTAAAATAGACCGTGGCTGCAATGTCCTCCAAGTTCTCAAATTACCTCTGGGGGTGCTGGGTCAGGTGGTCTGGTCCCACCACTTGACTCGGTTCAAAATTCTCGGACCATCAAACGGGTGCAGTGTGGACCCACCCCCTATGGTGCATCCGGGGCAACACATTCGAAGTGGTCTCACGCTTCCGGCTTCTTCCAGAGAAGAAACTAGGTTCAGTTCTCCCAGCCATTAGAAATATATATATATATAAATTATGACAAAATTTCTCAATGGAAAAAAAAGATAAGCATGGTTGGGAAAATTTAAAAAATATAACTTATTATTTTAACTGTTTAACTGTCAAAGAATTGAATTATTTTCCATGGATTTAAAAGTGTGGAGTAAATATTCGAGAAGAATAAAGTAAATATTCGTATATGTTATATCTTATTTAAGGTAATCATTGAATTCTCTATGCTACTTAAATTGATTCTTCTCTTCTGCTTAAATACAGTATCATTACAATACAACTTAAATACAGTATAAAATATATGCATTATCATTCATTAATATTAAATTTCTTATTTAACTCTCCCCATATTTTACCATTTAGCGGGGTCTTTTAAACATATTTGCATTCCTACTACACCCACGACTTCATTTCTATGTTGCATACCACCCTAAAAAAGTATTGCCAGATTTTAATCATCACTCTCCTATTAAAATGCATTTCCTAATTTCATTTCAGTTATACATACCTTTATTATAATGATTATTTCAAGTAGTAATTAGTATTCTATAATTCATTTTCCATTTCAATCAAATTGCGTAAAAAAAAACTCAGTATTATTTTCTTAATTTCCTCGTTTCATAATTTTTTTATGATCTTCTACATTTTCTAGTAAGTTAGTTATTCTCTTCATTAACATTCTTATCATTTCCTATTTTTTTCGTTTCTTTTTTAAGGGGGTCCGGGACACATTTTAAAAAAAAATTTTATTTATTGAGTTAAAATTTTGAATTTTTTTGTGATAGTTAACCGTATAATTTGTAAACAAAATCACTTCATAAAACTTCTCAAAATGTTTTAAAAATATTTTTAAATTTAAAAATTTTAAAAAAAGTGGGGTAATTTAAAGTTGTTATAACTCGAAATATTATTTGTCGAATTTCAATTCTTTTTCATTTAATTAAACAGAAATATATAAGTTTTAATTTTGATTCAGCGTTTTTTGAAATATTAATTTTTTAAAAATTTAAACTATTTATATTAAAAATTACAAAAATTAATGATGTAACATATTTTTAAAAAATTATATTTTCAAAAGTAAATATGTTTTTCAAATTTGCTGAATCAAAATTAAAGTAATATAGTTGAAAAAGACATGTTCCAAGTTTGAACCATTTATCTTTAACGGTTCTTGACTTATAACAATTTAAAGACGAGAAATGTTGAAAAAACCCATCATGCAGAAAAACGCACTTACAGGTTTAAACAACGCTTGGCTACTATTAAAATGTTGAAAAAAAATAAATAATTTCTCCTGTTCTAATTAAGATAGAAACATAATTTAAACGTCATTTTAAGCGCAAAAGAACACAGAAATTTTTAATGCAATAAATTTTTTTTCGAAAATTCGAACAATTTTGTGTCCTGGACCCCCTTTAACTATCTTTTCTTCTTATTATTGTAATTAACTGTCTTTGAAGTTTTACATGTTACTTAGTACAGCTTTTCCTAATTGTGCGAATAATCGTAAACCAAAATACCTACCATGTTTATTTAAATAATTCTTTACAAGGCACATATTTCATAAAATTATATAAAATGAATTATTCCCTTTTTATTTACTTATGCTGAAATATTTAGGACTGCTCGTGTGTTTTTGGCCGACTACATCCAACTGAATTACGTATGTGGAATGTTATTTATGTATACAATAGGACGTATTAATTGTCTGGTGGAGAAATTAAAAGTAATTGCTACAAAACAGTTACAATCGCACAATCTATGCGTAAGACTCTTAGCTTGCACACCATCCTAAAAAGTAGAAAATACTGCACTCTTTAGTCTGCTCTCTTACCTCAAAATAAAGAAAAGCAGAAATTCATATACAGTGGACGCTCGTTAATTCGAACTCAAAGGTTCTCGGAAAAAAGTTCGAATTATCCGAAGTTCGAATTATCCGATGTTAAGAGAAAATATATAACTTTAAAAGTGTATCTCTGAAGAAGAAAAATCTCCTAGTATGTATAACCCCAGAAAATATAGTATTATACTATGTTATCTAAAATTAACATATTAAAAAGCAATACAGACTTGCTTTAATCATAAAATGAAGCAGAAGATATGTAGTAGAAAGTAAACTTTAATTAAAAATACGAATTAAATTATGGGGATAAACAGTAAAGTGGATGTTTGGTTTTATTTATGATGCCTAGATTGTTCAACCAACTTCTCGATTTGAAGTAAATATTTCAATTCATTTTCAGAGAAGGGTTCCATCTGAATAAATGCTTTCAGAGTTTTAATAGAGTCCATTACGGCTTTGTCCATTATGGCCGCATTAAAAATATCTTTCGGCAGGTAAGTAGAGAAAAGCCCTGGCAGTTTCCTACCGAAATTAGTGCATAGGTCTTCGTTTACATCAGAGCTTTGGCCACATACAGTTTGATCAGAAATATTGTGCCTTGACTTAAATCGAGAAAGTTAAATTGAGGAAAAAGAAAATTTTTTTGTCAAATTTTTAGTTCGAATTAACCGAATTGATAAAAATTTAGTTCGAATTAATGTGATATTTTTAACATTAACTCCAATACAAGATTTTTGGGGCCTTTGGATTAGTTCGAATTAACCGAAAGTTCGAATTAACCGAGTTCTAATTAACGAGCGTCTACTGTATATGGTTTTCAGTTTACCTATTTATGCTCTTTCAGCGTGACCTTTATAATACATATTTGTTGACCCATTTACATATTTATTTATCATTTTAACTGTATCACCGACTAAATCGCTAAAGACGTTTAGTTCGCAATGCCTTTCTTAGAATAAGTGGAAATTCGAGTAGGTAAATTATACAATCATTTCACAATTATGCAACATGTCAGATAATTTATTCAATTAAACGGGGCTTTGCATTTAGACCGTTGCAATATTGACCCTAGCAAATGCTTCGTACATGATCCTATCAATACCTGTAATCTAAACGTCGTATCTACCTTTAAAATGTTCCATTTAGCTTCCATATCCGAACTGTTTCAAGTATTCAATCTTGAAAAAATCCAGCCATATGATTAATAGGTGTGGATTGATCTAGTATCCTCAATGCTGGTTTATACGCTACTAGTTGAAAACAGCTATATATATATGACTAGCTATATATATATATATATATATATATATATATATATATATATGTATGTATATATAATAAATACGACGATCAATGTATAGAATTATACATAATATATTTTATTGTATTTTAATATTTTTTTGGATAATGTCCAATCGTCTACCGCATTAGCAAGAAAAAAAAGGTTTTTTTTGTCTATTTAGTTGTTACGCACGTGACGATAAATTTATTTAAAGTACCAGAAAAAGAAATCACGTGATCGGCATTTAATAAATTAAATTCTAAAAATTAATCTTTAAAAATTCACCAAAAATCAGAAAATGGAGGTAAAGATTCGAAAAAGATCTCATTTTAAAGGAATTTTTATGATCTTTCTCGCGGTATAAATTTTACAACGCTCAATTTATTATTTTAAATGCAAACTTAAAAAAAGTTACTAAAACAGTTTAAAAATTTAATTTAAAAAAATCTAAGAAGAATTTTTCAAAAATCTTTCTTAGTGCACCTCTACACTATAAGAAGAATCCCCATGCAAAATTTCAGCCTTTTAGGTCCAGCGGTTTAGTCTGTGCGTTGTATGTCCGTCAGTGAATGAGTCAGTTACGGAACTGTTTTATATATATAGATAAAGTAAGCATTGCATGAGCGAATCCAAATAATTAGATAATTTCAATATCATTTTGACAGAGAGAGCCAAATATTCCCCTTCCAGTGCGTACATTTTCCTAGTGATTTATTTTATAAATATAAGATTTATTTTTCCTCTAGTTATAAAACGTGTCTGAATATGTCAAATATTAACCCTGTGCTCAAAAATTGTGTTTTATTTATTCATACGATACATTTAAACTTAACTTATTTCTGGTTATCTGTGGTCAGATTTCTCGTATTGTGGATTTTCCGTGCGTTATAAAAAAATTGGGATTAAAATGCAAATTATCCCAAATAATGTAAACTTAACTCGTAAACAAAGAGATTTATCAGACCTTTTTCAAATAAAGAAAGTCTATTAAATTTTTATTTTTATTTAAGTTTTTTTTTTTGTCAAATACGGAGGCACTTGTCGTTAGACATTCACATTTTGTTATTCACCGCTATTTTATATTGAAGAAATTTGACTACTATGTTCTACTAGAAACTAAACTAAGGAGTGAGAAGAACTTCAAAACGAAAGTGGTGCAAAATTTAAATCATTTTTGCATGTTTTTTAATGAATTAAATATTTACATATTTACAAGATGATTATAGGCTGGAAAGCCTCTAAATTGACTAAATACAAAGGTATAGACATATTATGGAATCTTAATCCCCTTCTAGGAAAACTACATTTTACAACTGATTCATCACTCTAACAATCGACAAGAAGGAAGCGAATTCGAATTCCAAACATTTGAGAATAAAATCAAAAACGATTGGCTTGAAGCGCCATCTCTTGACATAATATTTCTCTACAATATTATGGGAGCACCTTATAGTTGAGCCAGCGTTGCTCCCTATGAGGAAAAGACACGGAAACAAACAAGCCTTATACGGTATTTGAACGTTAACTACTACAACATGTGGGCGGCATTTTTATTTAAATTAATACCTTATTAATTACTCTGTGGTTTATTACGTTATACCAAGGCCATTTTTAGATTATCCGTGTTTAAACTGGCGCGGATAATTGGAATTTCAGTGTTGTATGTATGTCAGGTTCGTTCAAAACTCTACAATCATTGATTTAGCCTTATGAATTAGCTATCACTGAATTAAACAAGAGACAAACATCTTGCTGATTCTTGCTGATCTTTGCAAATCGCCTCATACCATTTTGATACTTTGCAAATGTTTACGCCTATTCAGTTAAAATATTACGAGATTACGCCTATTCAATTGAGAGATACGAAATAGGCGTATAAATCGAGATTACGCCTATTCAGTTGAGAGATACGAAATAGGCGTATAAATCGAGATTACGCCCATTCAGATACTTTGCAAATGTATCATTGCCATTTTGATACTTTGCAAATGTTTACGCCTATTCAGTTAAAATATTACGAGATTACGCCTATTCAATTGAGAGATACGAAATAGGCGTATAAATCGAGATTACGCCTATTCAGTTGAGAGATACGAAATAGGCGTATAAATCGAGATTACGCCCATTCAGATACTTTGCAAATGTATCATTGCCATTTTGATACTTTGCAAATGTTTACGCCTATTCAGTTAAAATATTACGAGATTACGCCTATTCAGTTGAGAGATACGAAATAGTCGTATAAATCGAGATTACGCCTATTCAGTTAAAATGATGGTTTATTACGTTATACAAGGCCATTTTTGGATTATCCGTGTTTAAACTGGCACGGATAATTGGAATTTCAGTGTTGTATGTATGTCAGGTTCGTTCAAAACTTTACAATCATTGATTGAGCCTTATGAATTAGCTATCACTGAATTAAACAAGAAACAAACATCTTGCTGATTCTTGCTGATCTTTGCAAATCATCTCATACCATTTTGATACTTTGCAAATCATTACGCCTATTCAGTTAAAATAGCGTCAGTTAAAAGTAGCGATAGCGGTATTAAGATACATTCGATTTACTCTCTCACGAATAGAAATAAAAGCTCTTCACTTGAGATTTTAATCAGTCGCTTTCTCATTGGCAATATAGCCATGATAAACCGGGCGTTATAAGTACATATGCCTATAAGTACGTACCTTTGCAATAGTCGAAGATGTCCGTTTTTTCCTTGGATACTTGTTTGGAATTTTTGTCCCACTTGAGGCTCCAATTTGACGTTTTTTTCCTTTCCTGTTGACGATATTACCTATCGACGCTTTAGATATCACAAAACCATGACTCTCACATCGTTTTTGGATAACGGAGTATGCATATTTCTCTTCGGAAAGAGCATAAATGTAGCCTTCGAACCACTGCTTTGTTAAAAACGCCATTTTGAATAAAATCAAAACTTTCAAGTCGCAGACGATAATTTTGACTTTTAAAAACATAGTACAATTGCAATTATTTCTTTTGCAGCAAACGATTTTTTATTACCGCTTACCAAATTCGTCTAAAAAATGTGCGAACAGCCTCTGTATTTCATGCTATCTGATTTCTTTAAATAACTGAACATCTCGATATTTTTATACATGGGACTAAGAGATGGGACTTGTAGGCAAAAGATGATTTTTATTTTCTTTTTCATCCGCCTCTAAAAGTGGATCAAGATTTCCTTTTTCAAGAAAACATACAAAAGAAATTATATACTATCAGCATCCTTTGTGAGAAATCGATAAATTTTTATGCAGGGAAATTCGATGTAATGGAAGTTATTTTACCGTTAAATATTTATTCAAAGCAGGGTTAATTATCTAATCCGCAGTTTATTTCTGTTGTGTCAACATTTTTCTCGTAATGAAATTCAAACCCAACAACAGCATATTTTTATAGACATATACTGTACTTTCCTTTGATCTATTCATAATATTTGTTTCACTCATGCATTAAGAATGCAGCTGTGTTCCCACCTTGCTGGAAAAAAATTAGGGATAAATTTGATACAGACTAAGCTCCATTTACTTTTTTTAGATGCCATTAGAAACAATAGTTTAATTAACTTTGACATTCTACATATATCAATCTTTTAAGCTTAATTTACTGTGCATATCAGGATAATAACTAATTGCAAACTCAAGTTTTTTGCAAAAACCTTTTCTCATTTGCTCATTTGAAAGGATAATATAAAAAATTATTTTAATGACATTTATCATGAAAGAGGTAGCAAACTAGAAAAAGATGCAAAAATTTGGATTATTTATAACACCAGACTTTGGATTAATTAAATAAAATTAAAAAAAACTTGATGAATGAATTCTCACAACTTAACAAAGTAAATTTCACGTCTCTTTTATTCAGATTCTAATTTAATAAGTGAGCAAGTCTCAGAAATCACAATTTTTTTTTCATTTTTTCATTTAAATAAGATTTAATTGAATAAAATTCCTTTGTAGAAAATAGCTATAAATTTACTGATCTTTTAATTTAATAAAGTGGTAAATTAGTTCTTATACACAGAATATAACATTTTTTAGACTCGCAGTATCTAAAAACAATATACCAGCCGTGATGGAATTTTATATGATGTATTGAGATGGTTAAAGTAATGAAATAGTTGAAATTTTGGTCCAAGCATCCATAAGTACCTTAGTATATCTTAGTATAATGCACATCCAGCTATAGAGATGATATGCGCAAATATATCCCGTTAATATCCCGTTTTCTCAAAGTAGAAGGATTTAAACTGCTCAATATCTTGCGGTGGATTCAACTAAATATTGTGTAATTTTCATACTACAAGGTTCGCCCGTAAAGTTACCGGACAAATTAAAAGATCAAACGATAAAATAAAAAAGTGATAGAATAATCGCCTGGATAGAAAGAGTGACACCTCAACTCTTGTTAAAACCAGTTTAAACTGGTTATTTAGTAGTTTGCATATCAAAGTATTACTTTAGTAGTTTGTATATCATAGTAATTATTTAGTAGTTTGCATATCATAGTAATTTTCATTTACTAAGAAGGCATTGTACAAAAAAATTTGCTTCGGAGTGGAACAATGATTTAACATTAAATTTTGTTACAAATTAGGTAAATCTGTTGCCGAAACTTTATAGATGATTCGAACAGTATATAGTGATGCATAGTTATAAAGAACACAAGTATGTGAGTGGTACAACCGCTTTAAATGTGGGCGAGAAAGCATTGAAGATGAACCAAAGACAGGGCGCCCTTCAACTTCAGAGAATGGGGAAAATGTGGAGAAAATTCGCTCATTGGTAAAAGCTGATAGACATGTAACAACTCAGCAACTTTCAGACATGCTTGGGATAAGCAAAGAAAGCTGTAGATTAATTTTAATTGAAAATCTGAAAATGAAAAAAGTTTGTGCTCGATTTGTGCCTCGGATTTTGACAGAGCAGCAAAAAGAAGAAAGCAAAGTTTTCTGCGCAGATTTGCTGGACGTCTCGGATATTAAATCAAATGTTACGCGCATTTTGCGAACGGTTAGTTCCAGCGCCAATAAACAGTGTTTCGATGGCTTGGAGAAACGTTGGGAAAATTGTATAGATTCCTTTGGCGATTATTTTGAAGGAGATAAACTTATTTGAAGGTGAGTAATATTTTTCTTATTTATAAAAAATTGTCCGGTTACTTTATGGTCGCACCTTGTAGTTTGTTTGCAGGATAGCTGTTACTGACATTTCCGTATATTTCATACATTTTTTTATTGGCAAAGGGTAAAACAATCTATTCGTCCTTTAAATGGATTATAACACCCCAAGACATTCTTGATGAAAGTGTTCAATAAGATACTTCCCATGACCAGGGTAGCTTAACTCACTACGTCAAGAGTTTCAACACTCGACGTAGTGGGTGTAATATAATATCAGATTCAATTTGTTTAAATGCACTCCAAAAGAATGCAAACCCCAGCTATTTAACAATTCTGAAAAATAAAGACACGCATTCAGTCCTCTCCCGGTGAAAAGGTACAAGTTTCGTGCTATTACATAGTGGATGTAGTATAAGGGCCTATTCACATAGGAGTCCGTTGCGTTGCGTTAAGAAAAAGATGACGTTGAGACGAAAATAAACCAATCATATGCCTCCAAACGATTAGCAATGAAATTTTTAACGCCTATGATCGGTTTATTTTCGTCTCAACGTCATCTTTTCCTTAACGCAACGCAACGGACTCCTATGTGAACAGGCCCTTAGTCTAAACTCTATTTACCTAAATGCATTTCAGTAATGATTCCATTTTCATTGGAGTTTAATGAAAGTACTATAAAACTCTCTGTATTATAATCTTCTCGATGTATTCTATAACAGTTTTTAAGGGAAACTGAGCTAAAAGCTGAACCACGTGGACATAAGGACGCTTGTTAACAAAAATGTGGTGGCTACCGAAAAATTCGAATTTCATATTTGGAATCAAGAGTGTAAAGTAACAAAAGAAAGATACAAAAGTGAAATCCTTCTTCACGTAGAGTTGGATTCATCGAATCACAAAAAACCTTTTCCAAACACAAGCTACAATAATTAAATAGTCTAATTTTACTTAACATTGTCTTACAATTTAAATATTGTAATCTATATATTTCCATAACTGCTCCTCTGTAATCTTTATCCTCTATAGTTTTATAAACCTCTCTGTCTATAATTTTTATATTACGCGCGATAAATTCCACTATACTTTCATATATGTTTCAAAATCTCACTAATTCTGGAGACGTTGTCGACATACTTGGCATATTAGATTATTTTCTAAAGACACTTAACACGAATTTATTTTGTAAAATGAGCAAAGGTTTTAAAACTGGGAGTACTTTATTATAATTAAATGGGCAGTTTTAAGTAGTAAAATCCTTTTATACTGTAACACTTACGAAATAACTTTAAATTTATAACGTTGGGCAATAGAAAATGCGAGATATTAACTTGAGTTTACGGATTAGACGAGAGTTATGAGAAAAGTGCTATTTGCATCAGAAAATAAAGCTTTAATCGTTAGCTTGTTATTTTAAAAATTTCAAATATTTTTTAGCATGGAATTGTAGAAATTTAACAAGGAGAAACGTAGATTCGTCATAAATAACAAATATAAGAGCATTGTCGCGAATGAGGTAAATAAAGTTAGTTGAGACTCGTACATCTTATATATTTGTATTTTTTTCTTTAATGCTAGTGCAGCTGGAGTAAATAGTTTTAAAACATTTCTATCTGTATTTAAAATATAAAAATCTTGGGAGAATTTTACTGAGATTGTATCTACGTGAATGTAAGGGAAATATAAAATAAAATAGATTTACTTAAGATTTGAAAACGCCATTTTCTTCATAATAAAGGGCGTAAAATAATCTAAAAGTTTAAAGGGAATATAACATTTCTTTAAGTTGGGCAATTACACATTTATATTTCAAGGGATAGTATTCTTTTTAAAAAAATCAACTCTTATTCTGAATCAAAATGTTAGACTACTTTATTTTGGAACATAACGAAATTAAATTTAAAGCAATATTCTTACTTAAAATGCGTATTTGTTGCGAAACGTATTTTAAATTATGCTATAGTATAATTTATTTTCAGAAAAAATTAACAGGCTTTTCATAATTTACTTGTTTAGGCGTCTGTCTTGATTAAGTTTCACTTGAATAAAAATTTCAGGTAGTCTCTTCTAACGAAACTACCACGGGTTATTAACGTAGGATTACTTATCGTTGCTTACCTCTTTTGTATGCATATATGTATCTATATATATGTACGTATGTATATATATATATATATATATATATATATATATATATATGTGTGTGGGATGGAGTTAGCACTCCATCCTTTAAAAGTGAATTATTAGACGTTAATCATTTTAAATATTTAATGAAACGAGACAATATTTACAGAACAGGACTAACACTTAAGAACATTTGGATGAAATTAAAAACACACGAAAAGCATCAACAGAGCTATTCTGCTCAACATCGGAAGCTTGCGGAACACATCCGCTCAGTGTTCTTTCTCAGTCAACAATGTTCGCGCGCAAAGTCCTTTGTGCCGGAGTAGTGAGGAATGAAAGTGGAAGTTACAGTTAAGTCCACTGGTGTTGCCAACGCGAACTCACACGGTCTTCCTGAAGTTCCAGACGTCCGCGGCTGGGTTGGAGTAAACAATAAGTCTGAAAAGATAAAGAAAAAACAAGCAGAAAAAGGGAAAAAAATTTCAAAAAACCAAGCAATGTTCATCACATTGGTATGGGTGTTCAGTTTCTGCACCACTGTTTCATTTTATCTGTTGCAGTTGACGTTATGGTTGGACCTTCGTGATGTCCTAACTTTCGAACTTCGTAACGATCGTTGGGGTTGATGTTCGTGATTTCGTATGGTCCGAATAACTTTGGTCGGAGCTTTAATCCAGTTCCAAACTGAGTTCGTTGTATTGCCACTTTGTCACCGATCTTGTATTTACAAGCTGGTTTACGCCGTTTATCATATTGTCGTATGTTTTCTTCCTGTAAACGGAGGATATTTCGTTTAGCTTCACTACGTAACGCTTCTTTGTCATCAAGAATTCCTCGTCAGGAAGTTGTTTAATCTGTAGATCCTCGTGTTGTTTCATTTTAACACTAATTAAAAGTTGAAAAGGTGTGAATTTTGTACTGCGTGTGGTGGTACTATTTAAGATATGTTGCAATCGCGGGACGTATTTAAACACCTTTTGAGTGATTTTTCACCTTTTGAGTGATATCATTTGAGGTAATTACAAGAATGGGGTTACGACTTAAAACGTCAACATGTTTCATCTGTCTACCGGGTCTATGACAAACTTCATAATTAAAGTCCTCTAACATCAATGCCCATCGAGCAGTTTAAGCTGGTAGGTCTTTTTTGTGCATCGATTTTTGGAAAGCATCACAATCTGTGATAATTTTAAATTTTGTTCCTAACAAGTAGTTTCGAAATTTCTTTACCGCCTCAAAGACGGCAAGAACTTCCAGTTCATAACTATGATATTTTTCTTTCTGAACTGTTGTTTTACGGCTAAAATAATGAATAGGATGAAACTGTCTATTGTCATAGGGATATGACAATAATGTCACGGCCAGGGGCAGCAAAATCGAGAAATACGGACAAAGTAACATAATTGCGAAGAGAGAAGCAGGTCTAAGAAGCAAATGGCTGACAATAAATCTAAACTGCTAAAGATAAAACTAAAAGATAAAAGTGCTGTAGAATGAATGGTAACGAAGAGAAGAAAAAAAGAAAGGAAAACTGAAAATTTATGAGGGCTATAAAACAGAACACGTGTTTCATGATGTGAAAAAGCATGGGAAAAAGTGCATGGGAAAAAAAAAAGGAGAATTTTATAAATCCCGCCCTCATTGCGGATTGGTGAAAGGGGATGCAGAAAAGGCAGACAGGGACGAATTGTGATGACCTATAATAATAATATGGCCAATGGAATGGAGAAGAGGCGGAGCCGGCAGAAATTAGAGAAAAATAATATGAAATAATATGAGGAAGCAAAAAGACAGACAGGACACTGAGAGAGTAGAAGTCAGAATCAGAAGTAGCAGCCACCCAGCTAGTAAAAAGTACGATGTGCGCCTGATGATGATTTAAGCCGTGACTGATGCCAGCAGAGCTGTAAGACGACTGCGCCCCATTGCCCAATGCCGTGCGCATAGATTGACTAAAGGAGCCCTGTACTCCACCGTAGACGTATCCAGTACCAGTGAGGTGCCCAATGCCGTGCGCACAGATTGACTAAAGAAGCCCCGTACTCCACCATAGACGTATCCATTACCAGTGAGGTGTGAATGAAAAGAGGCCGAAATAGCTCCGTGCCCGATGTCCACAACGACGAGCCAATTATCATCTGTAAAGGTACGATCCCTTTATTTCCTCTGCATATTATACCGTCATTGCTTCTCGTTGCGTAGCCTGCATTAACTTAATGATATAGAGCGCGATAGTGACGTAATCATGTAATGGTAGTGAGCGAAAAATAAATGATAATTCGTATAATGAATTAATTCGAATAATGATTTTGTAGTGAATGAATTAAATGTATGTGCAGATGAAGTATGACCTGTTTTGTAGGAATGTATAATATCATATCATTTATGTTAATCAATAAATTAATTTATCATATAAAACCAGAGTTGTTTCCTTCATTTGGGGATCACAATGCAATGAAATGTACAAATTAATTATATTCAGAAAAATCATTGACTTATTAAAAGATACATATTAAAATATAAATAAAATTGCTAATTTCCCACTAACTTTCACCGTCATATCTATCATCTGATTGTTGCAAGAGCTTAGCGCCAAAACCTAAGGAGCTGGCATCAGTGTGGAGTTCTAATGGGTATCCCTGTTGAAAAACAGGAAGAACTGGGTTTTATGAAAGAATGTTTTTCATTTGTTGAAAAGCTGCTATTTGTTCAGGGCCAAAATTAAATTCTACATTATCCCGAAGGAGGTCACTTAATGGTCTAGCAATCAACGCATAATTTGGAATAAACTTTCTGAAATAACTTGTTAATCCAAGAAAACTTTGAACTTCTTTAGGGGTTTGAGGTTGAGGGAATTTTTGAACAGCTTGTGTCTTGGTGGGTGAGGGTTTAACTACTCCGTTTTCGATAATGTAACCAAGAAATTCTATCTTTCGCTGTAAAAATTGACACTTTTTCAAGTTCAATTCAATGCCATAGTTTGCAGCTGTTTGGAGAACTAGGCGTAATTTTTGTAGACCTTCGACTTTGTCATTAGATGGTATGAGAAGATCATCCATGTAAACAATAAGAATACTGTCGCGAATGAGATTTCTAAAAACTGTGTAAACATATCGTTGAAAAACACTGCGACTGTTGGATAAGCCAAAGGGGACACGTAAAAATTCATATTGTACTTCATGAGTCACAAAAGAAGTATATTTAGTGCTGTTAGGGTCCATAGGTACATGAAAGAAACCATTTTTGAGGTCAAGTGAAGTGAAAACCTGAGATTTTCCAAGTTTGTCTAAAGCTTCTTCTATGAGTGGCAAGGGAAATTTATCTTTTATCATTTTTCTATTCAGTTTCCGAAAATCAACACAAAGTCTATAATCCCCTCTTTTTTTCTTACATAGAACAATCAGTGCGGCATAATCGGAGTAACTTTCTTTAATAATTCCATCATTTAACCAATCTTGAATTTGTTTTCCTACAATTTTCTGTTCCGCAAACGGGAGTCGTCGAGAACGTTGAGCGACGGATATTTCATCTTGTAATAAAATAGTCATCTAAATTTCAGTTTCTTGAACTGTATGGGGTTTGTAGGAAGTAACGATATTTTGAACTTCCTCACGAATTTCAGAATTCAAAATGTGTGAAAGATCAAATGGAAAAGCTTGATCATCAGGAACATTAGCAATATTAACGAAGATGTTATTATCAGGAGTATTGCATAAACGAATACCGTCTTTATCAAATGTAAATTGGGTTTGCTGTAAAAAGTCGATTCCTATAATCACATCAAAAGGAATCAAGTCATCTTTTAGAACATGTATTTTAGCAAGTAAAGTAATGTTTTGAATTTCGATGGAATCCTGAAAGAAACCGATGCTGTGAACTTGGTTTCGGCCAATTCCTGAAAAGGAAATGTTGGTGGGCAGCAATGGTGGCGAGTAATAATTCTTCGATAGGTTTTCTCATTAATAAGGGTTGCCTGTGACCCAGTGTCACAGAGTGCTGTCAATTGAATTCTTGCAAGTTGAATGTCAACGTGCATGGGATTTTTCGATGAAGTTTCAGGAGAAAGCGCGTTTACAGTTTTATCAGGAATAGGTTTTTGAGAATCAGGTTTTGGTTTAGAATTTCGAGAACTTTTGAGGCAATTAGCATGAACATGACCAAAATTTTTACATCCGTAGCATTGTTTACCATGTGACTTATTCAAATATTGGTTGTTTTTATGACCTCTCAAGCCACAGGAATAACATACTGGTTGTGTATTTGGGCTACGTGTATTATCGACTTTCACATTGAGGTTGGAAGAATCAAATTTTTTCTGATCATTTTGTCTGAAATGTTGTAAATTGTTAAAGATTTTTTTATAAATGTTCAAGTTTTCCTTAAATTCAGGGATGGATTTACAACCGTAAAGAATAATTGTATTGTTTGTTGAATCAGGAATTCCGTTTATGACATACTCAAACGGAGAGGAATCATTGAGAGAACCTTTGTGTGCCAAATCTCTTATAGCTAAGAACTATTATTGTAGGGTTTCAAACGGTTTCATACGTCGAGATTCCATTAATTTATGTAACTGAATACTGTTAATTTTGTCCGAAAATTCATCTACAAATGGTGCTTCAATTGTTCCCAATTTGTAATTCCACGAACAGACCTAATTAAAGTTTGAGCGGGACCAATCAAACATTTTCTAACAAAAGTAATTTGGTGTATTGGATTGTTTATCTGATATAAACAAAAAATTTCTTCAGCGTCAGATATAAAATTCTCAGCACTGTAATTATCACGAGACAAAAAGGTTTTATTAAAGCAACAACGTCTTTGAGACTAGATAACTGGAAAGAGAGACTCGCAGTTTCAACTGAAGGCAATAAACTTTGAGCTGATTTACCAAAGGAAATCTGCGTATTTTGCTTATTCGAAGATTCTTCTTCTGCGTCAGTGGTGGGAGGGAAGGGAGTACTATTTTCCGCTACGACGTTGTTAGTTTGGGATGAACTTTCAACCGGAAGTGAATCATTATTTACTTCGAATTCCGAAAGATCAGAAAATTCTGCTTTTAATAACGATCAATCACTAAGACTCATAAGAATGGTATTAGAACATTTATCTGGGTCAGTTGAAAATTCTAAATGAAGTAGATTACAAATAGAAATCAAGTCCTTAATTGAAAACTCTTTAATTATTTTCTGTTTCGTTTCTTCCAACGCGAATGGCTGTTGTAAACCTGTAAATTTACGTAATCTGGCTCGATTTTGTCTGTCGCCGTCTGTACCAAAAATTAATTGATTTAAAACCTTTATTTGATTAGTGCTACCAATTTTTAACGATTTTGCAATATTGGGGTAATCGTTGAGAGTAGCCATAACTATATAGATTCAAACAATTATCGTACACAAATATACAAATATTCAAAACCAAAATCAATAACTTGATTCTCTCTCTAAAATTGCGTTTAAGATCAAGAACAAATAATACAATTCCATATCAAAATACCATTACAATGTCGGTTTCAAAAATTTTCTTCACATAAAAACATACAGTTCTCAGTAAAAGGATATATTTTGTTCTCAACCATATGAATCAAAATAATAATATAATATTCTTCAAAACTCTATTCAATTCGCAATCATTCAAAATATATACGAAATAAATGTTCAGTTGTGATTGTTCAAGGAAACGAGATTCTTCGAATTAAATATCGAAATATTCATAAAATCATCAAATAAATTCCTCGAAATAGAATTCTCTTCAAGAAAACAGAAGTGATAAATTCAACATCAAAGCCCGTATGCATCAAATAATTTTAATATGATCAGAATGTACTTTCAGTTTTTGTTTCGATTCTCTAACATCACATCAAGATATTATCAGAGTCCGTGGCACATCACTTTCACTGGCGATATCCGAAGCCGAAATCACAGACAGTAATAATCATCAAAAGAAAAATAAAGTTTTTCAGTTCAGTAAGCTAGGGGTTATTATAGAGTCCAAGGCCGGCAAGAGCTCCCAACTAAAATTAAATAATTCAACAGAGCTAGAAAAAGAAATAAACAGAAATCACGCACTTTGGTCTCTATGCACCATAAGGCAAGATTCTGTAGTAGTAACGGAACTAAACCAAATAATTTTTTTTAAATAATTCTTCGGGTAGGTTTATGTTCTGGTTTATTTCACCTGGGGGTTTCTCGTGTAGTAAGCAGGCTATGCTAATCATTTTTTTGCTTTTCAGGTTAAAATTTAAAATCAAAAACTTGCCTTACGGTACGTAGAGCCTTAGTGCGTGATTTCTGTTTATTTTTTTGTCTACATTCTTCCTTTATTTTTCTAGCTCTGTTGAATTATTTAATTTTAGTTATTTGGTTTAGTTCCGTTACTACTACAGAATCTTACCTTATGGTGCATAGAGCCCTAAGTGCGTGATTTGTGTTTTTTTTTTGTCTACATTCTTCCTTTATTTTTCTAGCTCTGTTGAATTATTTAATTTTAGTTATTTGGTTTAGTTCCGTTACTACTACAGAATCTTACCTTATGGTGCATAGAGCCCTAAGTGCGGGCTTTGTGTTTCTTTTTTTGTCTACATTCTTCCTTTATTTTTCTAGCTCTGTTGAATTATTTAATTTTAGTTATTTGGTTTAGTTCCGTTACTACTACAGAATCTTACCTTATGGTGCATAGAGCCCTAAGTGCGTGATTTCTGTTTATTTTTTTGTCTACATTCTTCCTTTATTTTTCTAGCTCTGTTGAATTATTTAATTTTAGTTATTTGGTTTAGTTCCGTTACTACTACAGAATCTTACCTTATGGTGCATAGAGCCCTAAGTGCGTGATTTCCGTTTATTTTTGGCTACATTCTTCCTATATTTTTCTACCTCTGTTGAATGATTTAATTTGAGTTATATTTGTCCGTTTTCAATATGAGGATTTGTTGCAACTGTGCAATCTTTTATTGAAAAATTAAAATTTTCAACGCTAGGGTAGGTTTTCAGTAAATTTGCTTGGCAGTCTATGCCCACTTTATAAGTTTTAGTTTGCATTGAATTATTTACATTATTATGTATGTATATATATATATATATATATATATATATATATATATATATATATATATATATATATATGTATGTCCAAATTTTGACGCATCTTTGTACTTTTCTGTCTAACTTGTCCAAGCGATAGACTAGGTTTGGTACGCTGCCAAAATTGTAACTCGCGAGGACAGACGGACGGACGGTTTTAGCGTCTGAAATTTTCCTTTCCGGAGCACCGTTATTGAGGAACGTAATTCTACGTTAAAAAGTCTTGCTGTAATATGAATTAAATTGCATCATCTTTGAATGTCAGATGATAAAATCGTCCCCCAACTTGCAATCAGTGAGCTTGTTTCCTAGTGAGGACTGGAATGTTTCTTGGATAGAGTGTTGATGTTAACAATCCTCACTCTACATGAGAAAAATTTCAAGGTAGAGTGCACATTAATTGATGAAATTCAGCACATACCACAATAGTCCATTGTCTGTCGCAGAAAGAAAAATGAACACATTTATTTTTTAAAACGCTTAGTGTTGTTTTTTGTATTATAAAGCAATATTTTTTTCTGTCATACTCTCAAATTCCCATATAATTGATAAGAATTAACAAAATAAAAATAACCTAGCACGAAAATTCCTTTCAAAATAAACATTTTCCCCTTGAAAAATCCCTTACTGTAAAGGGATAATATTATATGCGTTAGATTAAAAAAATTGGTGTATTAAGTTCACGTTGTCTCTAACTACTCGGGCAGCGTCACTGAATTAGAGTGTAACTATATAGAGATTTAGCACTTCTACCCAGACTTGGGTGTATATAATTTGAAGTGGCACTCTAAATGAATTGGATGCAAACACAGTTTATACATGAAACAATGTTTATTAATATCTTTGCACATGTAGGTTTTGCTTTTACAACAATGAGCATACGTACTACTGGTACGGATATATAAATACAGCTTTCAAGAACAATATATTTTTCAATACTCACGAACAGTAAGACAACCAGCAGTAAGGCCACGTAAACTTTGGGCCCCTAAGCACAAGCGCAAGTTAACACCTGGAGCTGCTTACCTCGTAGCTCCCTCTCGCTCCGTAACAACTCTTAACTCGCTTATCTATCAACCTCTTTAATCAAGGTGCTTGGTATCTATACCAAGCGCGTATGCCGAAATTAGCATATCTCAAGCAGCTTCTTTAATTTATTTACTTAAAAGTTCGATTCTTGTGAATCGAATCTTATGTATACCTTACAACTACTACAAAAGTCAAATTGTTATAATTACAGAGTTTGAATATGAGGTGGGGGGTGGGGATGCAAAAAAATATCAATGTTCATAATCATCCTGTTGGAAGGACAATTAATAAAAATTGCTCCCTCAACTCTGGTTGTCACCCCGTGGATTGGTTCATGATGCTACGTTACTGTAATATATGCAGCAACAGGTGACATTCGTACCAAATCAGTCGGCATTCAAAGATTTTTTGGACTAAGGAGGAGACGGGCATATATATCACTAAAGCAGTTCTGCAAAGCATGTACTAAATGCATATCATCCGGCTACAACTATTGTCACATCTCGTGATCGAGAACTCGTGACACATCAACCGCTTAGGATACGCTACACAATGATATGAAATGGACCAACAGTACAATGAACCAATTTCGTCCCATCCGCTGATGAGCATCTGCCGTATTATCCACAACCTCCAAACTGTATAGGTTCTTCAATAGATGATTATTCAGTCATAATTCTTGGAATTAAAACAGGATTCATCAGAAATCATGATCTAATAATTTTCCGCACCACAACGTCACCATTGTTAGAAGCATTGAACTATTAGAAATAATCATAAATCGTCAAGCCTCGAGGGAAGAGCAAGAATCAACCTTCCATACCAGACCTCGAGGTAGTGGTTTTCCCTGTTAATGATTGTGTGAGGTTTTAGAAGGATTTTTTTTTCCAAAAACTATAAATAAAAAATGAACTTCAGAAAAATCAGATAAGAAATTAAAATTAAGTAAAATAAATAGTGTCAATAAAAAGAATTATAAAGACCATCACAAAGTTTAGGTGGAATAAATTTAAAAAACCCTTAGAGGAATGTAAACTCTTTGTTTATATGTAAAATCGATGAAATTTATTGCACTTAAAATTCTTGCTAAATTGTAGAACTTCCTAAATTATAATTAGATTAGTGAACAATGGAATCATATTACAGTATACTTAGAGCAATTTAGTGTTTTAAATAAACTATGGGTATTTCTAAAAGTTAACTATGTTTGTTTAGCTATAAGAAAATATTTATTTTACAAAAGGTGAAATATGTATTTCTTATGATTTCATTAAGATTTTTCCTCTCAATTGTCAAATAAAGCATATTTAAATTTATTATTAAATGTTTCTCAGTTTTGATCAGATTTTACTGTCCAAAGATTTATTCAAATGGAAAAGATTATATTAACTACTCCAACTGTTACAAAATTCTAATGATTTTCTTCCTTGTCAAATACAATATATTTCAAAAAATGCATGTGGAAAATAGTTTTAGAAATAGTAAACTCAGAATTTTTTAGCGTGAGAATACATGAATATATCTAGAAAGATATGGAAATGTTTATATATCACTGGCTCAAACTGAACAAACTCCCTAGAGAAATCATTCAATGCACTTAATAATTGAAATTCTCTTTAAAATGTTTTTTACTGCATGTACTTTATTTTTTAGTGTGTTTGAAACGCAGTTTTTAGTTTTGTTGGATGTTTGATTTCTTTACGTCCTTGCATTTCACCTCTGCTACTAAATTTTATTTTTTAAATTGCTGAGTTTGAAAAAAAAAAGAATGTTAGCCATATAACCACAAATCGATAATAATTTTATTTACTTTTAACTTACTTAAGTGGATATTCTAAAAGTTATCACGTTTGTCAACATCATCAAACAACTGTAATGATGCATCAGTTGACCTCGAGGGTCTCCAATCCTCGTGTAACAGGAATATGAATTTCCCTTTCAGTTTTATTTTCTAAACTCAGATTAGCATAAGCATATTTTTTAATTATCTTTTCTCCATTTGAGGACAGATCTTTAAATGCAAAGCACACGTGTTTTTCAAAAATCTTCATAATTTCTTTCAATAAAAAGTTCCAGTTTTATAGAAATAGACGTCAATACTTTAATGTCCAGTTAAAAAAAAATTAACTGCGAAAAAAATTTAATTTTTAAAAAAATTCTACGCTCTTTATTTAAACTGTACATTTATTCGAAAAACAAAAACAGAACTAAACATTTAAATTTTCTTTTCTGTGATCTGGAAAATACTGAGACAAAAATTCTCCACAGCTGAACATGGGGAACATTTTCTCTTGTGTACTGAAAGTTTATGGGAAAATATGTTCTACAGGTGGTGAGATTTCTATAACCATAATTTGTTGTGAAATTTCAGTACTAACCTAAATGATCATTCAATATATTATGTAGTTAACTAGCTTTTTTTCATTTAAAAATTAATATAACTTTAATTTTTAAACATGACTCTTTGTATTTTACTTTTATTATTATCATAATTAGTATCTGGGGGGAGGGGGGACCTGCACTTTGAATTCTCTGCAATAACTGTCAAAGCTGAAAAAAAATTCTGTGAAAATGCAGCACCACACACTGTATGAGCTACGCTATCTGTCAACGCAAAATCGCCGTATGAATCATGCTAAATATTCCTCTGCTCGGTGACATGGGAGCTATATTTAAGGAACAGTACAATGACGGATTAGAGTAACATTTGACTAAAACCAATTATTTCTTCGTTCCGTTGACGTGATTGGACGTGACCTTTCGCCTGTCCCTATATCAACCGCAATCTAATGCCATTTCCTGTCATTTACTTAAATGTTTTGTCCTTCGTCCTTATTAATAAAAAAATAAAAAATAATATTTGGCTTGCCAAGGTAAAAAACAATAAAAATTTTTATAAAAACAAATAAAAATGTATTTCTATCCTTAAACTTTCTCTTCTAATTTTATTCATCATTGCATCGTCTGTAGACCCTCTTTTCTACCGCCCTGCAAAATGCGTACTCACTTTTTATTGTAGTATGAACTTACGGATTAGCAGCGATCCAATCATTTCACTCCTTTCCTATACTCTGTTTCTATTGGTTACCCTCTGCTTATTACCTGAAAGTCTGCAATTGGCCCAGGTATTGCAGTTGCGACCCATTTCCTATGGTCCTATGGTCATTTATTTTTAATATCTTGGCAAGTCTGCTGTGTACTAACCCTATTGGATTCGCTCACCTCAATGTTAACCTATGGAGAAACTGTGTCCAAGGATTGCCGACTTGGATTGAAAGTTTTTTTTAAAATTGTACTCCGTAATAGAGAAAGAAATTTTATACCTTGGGCCAGTTTTCGTTTCGTTTAATGCAAATAATGTTTTAAAATTTAAATTATTCCGGGAGAAATAGGGCGTAGTGGGTTTTAAACACTCCTAAATTCTTTTGGTGGACGAAATTTATAAAATGAATCCTGTTGCAAGGTGTAGAAAAGTTCAGGCTATTTGAAAATAACATTTTTATTGGATTTTCGGCATTTATGTAAGCTGTAAATAGTAGACACATTTTCTCTATAGGTTAACATTGAGATGATTGAATCCAGTAGGGTTTGTACACAGAATCTTTAAGACGGAAATTGGATAAAGACTTGGTAAAGATTTGTAAGAAATGTTCAGTGTTTGTGGTCGCAGAATTAGTGTCTGAGTTCCCGATAATTTTCCAGTTCCTTACGTATTGTGTTCTTGCATTTATTAATATTATTATTTGCGTTAGTTTATTGCGTCTACTTTGTATATGCCGTAACAGCTCATAAACCGCAGCCAACAGAATTGAACATTTAAATTCATATAGACCACGTTTATCGATCCATATTTACAGAACGTGTGAATTAAAATCTGTAATGCATTTTTCCCATTTTTGATGGAGTGCAGCATCAATAATTGTTCATTTTGTGTGTTTATATGAAAAATTTTAAAATCACTAATATTATATAAAATATCAATGATTTAAAAACTAAAATTTTTAGTGAACTAGCTGAAAACCCGCACTTCGCTACGGAGTACACTCAAATAAAATACAACGAACAATGTATGCAATTAATGCTAAAAAATATATATATATATATATATATATATATATATATATATACATACACACACACACATATATATATATATATATATATATATAATAAGTACGACGATCAATGTATACAATTGATGTAAAAAAAATAAAAAATATATTATAAAAAAATCGTAAGGGATATTTTTATAGACAAAATAATGTAGTAGGAAATATTCAAATTAAATCTAATAGGACATACTAAAGAATATAGTACAATTAATACAGTACATTTTGAGGATCATATCTTTTACTGTATTTTAATATTGTTTTGGATAATGTCCAATCGTCTGCCGCATTAGCAAGGAAAAAAACTTTTTTTTGTTTATTTAGTTGTTATGCACGTGACGATAAATTTATTTTAAGTACCAGAAAAAGAAATCACGTGATCGGCGTTTAATAAATTAAATTATAAAAATTAATCTTTAAAAATTCACCAAAAATCAGGAAATGGAGGTAAAAATTCGAAAAAAATTTCATTTTGAAGGAATTTTTACGATCTTTCTCGTGATATAAATTTTATAACCCTCAATGTATTATTTTAAATGCAAACGTAAAAAAAGTTTAAAAAACAGCTTAATTTAATTTTAAAAAATCTAAGAAGAATTTTTGAAAAATCTCTCTTGGTGCACCCGTACACCATCAGACGAATCGCCATGCAAAATTTCAGCCCATTAGGTCCAGCGGTTTGGTCTGTGCGTTGTATGTGAGTCAGTCAGTTAGTTACGGAACTGTTTTATATATGTAGATGATAATTGGGGCTTTGAATTATTGTGTCAATGAGGGAGCAAATACAGACATCTGGTTTCTGAGCGATAGCCGTATTTCTATTCAGCACCTGGCTGAACAGTGGAAACATGGTGACAGAACGACAGTAAATATTGTCCGGCATTTGGACTGCTTAAGTGCCCATAACAGGATATTTTTTCAATGGGTACCGTCACACGTAGATATTTACGGCAACGAGGTTGCGGATGGTCTGGCCAAGGAAGGCAGCCTTAAGGGTTCTTTTGACTGCGGCTGTCTTTTTTCCTCGGAACTTGCTTCTCGGATCAAACTTGAGATCAACTCCTCTTGGAGAAATGCCCCCGTTCATGAGTGGTATGATTGCGGTCGTCCTGGCGCAGCTTTGAATGGGGCAAACAGCAGGGGAGATCAGCCAGCTCTGGCCAGGCTCCGCAGCGGTCATCTTCGTGCTCTATGGTTTGTGTCGGGCTTTAAAGTTTACCCCCCTTGTCCGAGGTGTAGTTTGGATCAGGCCACTCTAGGGATGCGACATCGACAACAAAACATCGATGTTTCGAAACATCGATATTCAATATTAAAACATCGATGCTAATAAAACATCGCCCCAAAACCATCGATGTTTTTAAACATCGATGTTTATGAACTTTCATTTTTTTAAAAACTGGTTTAGTAACCTCTAAGATTAATGTTACTTCGGTTAGTCATGGAGGGGGGAGGGGGAATTTTACTCTCAGGTTGGGCTGACACTAATGACAAAAACTTAGTTGTTAGAGTCAGTGCATATCGGAGAATTTCCATTACGCATTTTATTACTTTTACCAGAAAATTGAGGAAGAAATTATTGCAATTTATTAACAAATCTTTTATTTTCAAATTAATAATACAAAAGAAAATTATATATATTTACACCAATTTGAAGTACTGATGCAAAACCAACGTATGGGGGAAAACTGAACAAGCTTATTTTTCCTTACTGTAAATAACAATTATTGGGGCTATTGAGGCATATAATAATTATTCATTGGTTGTTCATTGCCATTTGTCTCTAATCGTTCCCCCTTTTGTATTCGTCCTTTTCAGAATTCAGACTTACGTTTACTGAGTGGGAAAATTATGCCACGTGGTTAATTTTTTTATTATTATGGTACATTTTCATTTAAAGAAACATCGACACAACGTAAAACATCATGCACAAAACATCTATGTTAAAAAAAATCGGCTTCAATAAATTGATGTTTAAAGCATCGACATCGATGTCGCATCCTTAGGCCACTCCTGACCGTATCTTGACATGTATTGGTTGCCAGAGGAGCCAGCTGTACTCCAATCCTGGCGCGGTTCTTCATCTTTTGAAAAGACGCAAGTTCATGGACCTGAACTGATGTTGCTCTCGATCGAGTGGGATAAGCAACAACAACATATTATATAAAATCTGAAGATTCACGAATTTTTCTATGCATATTAACATTTTTAATCTGTGCCTAACACTGATAGAGAGTAAGTTGACCTTTGTTCTTCATATCTCGAAAACACATTTCCTGTGACTTCAGTAGAAATTTAAACGATTCTAGTTCTTCAGATAATTTTAAAAAAAATTGGACAGAGTTAATAATTAATTCACAAGTGTTAAACGGTCTCTACTCTCGTATGAATAAATTCTTATGAAAAAGCATTGTCAATAAAACATCAAAGAGATAACATTTATAACTTCAGAAAATATTGTTCATATTTAGCAATATACATGTTGAACATCCCTTATCGAAGTATGTAACCAAGTCAGTATTTAAACGTTTGCATAAACTTAATAAGATACCTTGAGAAAGGTATCCAAGTCTAAAAAGAAAATCTATTTATGCTCCTTATGTACCCTGTACCAATAATCTGAAGGTAATTTATGCGATGTTCTTAATTTCGTGCATGAAACTAAGTTCGAATTTTGCAAACCCTCAAAAAACCAAGTTACCTTAACTACAACCTTCTGTACAACCTGTCTATGGTTGAAATTGTTTTTACGGAATTGGGGTGTGTAGGCACCGATTACTTGGCATTAGGATTTTTGTGTGCTTGCTTGTAAGGTGCGTTGAGCCCATACAGTAAGTTGTGTTTGTCTTTTCATTTTCTTCTTGACTAATTGCTTCTTTGGGGGACTCGGGGCCTTGGGATGTCTTTTGCGCTTACCTGCATCCTATTCAGAAAGTTCCCCTTGAGGTAATTGACATGGTTAGGCTCCCTGATGACGAAGACCTGTCGATTACCTCTGTCGTTTTAGGGTTCAGTTCCGGCACTTATACAGAATCTTGCCGTTGGTGCGTGGATGCCCAGAGTGCTTGTTTTCTGTTTGTTTTTTTGTCTATTTCAGTATAATTTTTTATCTATATCTGTAGGATTATTTATCTGTCTATGGTTGATTAATCATACCATCAATCCTGACTCGAAATTTATATGCAACTAAAAAGCAATCATTTTTCGTGTACTTCCTCACACTTAAGTATTAAAAATTAAATTATTTGACATGTTCTTGCTACAATTATTACAAATAGTGTCTTTTTGCATTCTCCATCATTGACGTCATGTACGCATTCTCAAATGTTTCGGTTTTAGTGTCCAGTCAAATTATGGATTTTCGAATAAGGTAGGCTCAACATGTTCGTAAATAGGAATCGGTGGAAATTTTATCCTCCGTTTTTATCATTTATTTTACTATTATAGCCTAACAGTTTGTTGTTCAATTTATAATCTCGAATGATCTGTTAGAGCATACTTTATCTTATTTTCAAAGTACTTTCGGTAATATATAAAGTTCATCTCTTAAACCTCTAAAAGATATATGTATTTTTGAGATAAATTTGTCAGTTTAGAAACTGCCACATTTATCATGCAACAGCAAATATTTATATCCCTTTGAAACAAAATAGTTTTGAAAGATTTCATTTCAAATTATTTCTAGGGTACTGCTGTTGTTCTTTATTTCCTACAGGCTTAGTGACTTTAACATCTTGAAAAGAAACGCTAAATTTTATTGATTATTTTATTCTTTTTTTTTAAAATTAAGTCTTTCTGTTTCGAAACATTTATGATGTGTTCTTACTTATGTGTGTTTACATATCTTAAAAATCTGATAAATGTAACTCATACAAAAATATAAAAACTGTGCATAGTAATGAAAAACAGATTTTTCTTTAAGTAACAAATAACAGTCATATCAATCAGGCTTGCTCATACAGAGAGAAAATGTAGCACACTTACAGTATATGACACAAAACAATAAATAAATCTGTAGGGCGCAAAACAATAAATTTGTAGAGCGGGGTGGCCCAGTTGGCAAAGACAGCGAGTCAGTGACCTAAACGTCTCTGGTTCGTTGTTGGCCGCTGACTAATCCACCGCCGTGTACGTTGATGGCGGCTGGTGCACGTAAAATCTGTCGTGGTTGCAAAGTCCTCCAAGTTCTCGAAATTATCTCTGGAGTCGCTCGGTCAAGTGTATCGGTCTCGATAGTTGCCTCGGTTCTAAATTACGGGACCCGCGTTCAGGGGGTAATGCTGGCCTCCTTTACGGTGCCCCCTTCAATGAATGACCAGCAGTCTCTCGGTGTGGATTAGGGCGTCCGTCCGCATTCAATGTTGGCCACAACTGGTCTGATGTCTGCGAGACGTTGTAAGTCCGGAAATTCATATTCAGGGTGAATGTTTAATCTAGTACAATAGCTTCCGCATTATCAATAACAATAAATACAGCGTTAAATTATCATTTTATATGAAAATTCAAAAAACGCTGTAAAATACAGCACGCTACTGTATATTATTAGTTTCGGTAATTACAGTATGGTAGTAGACTTACAGGAAACTTGAGGAAATACAAATTTGAGCATATATGGTTTCCTAATAACCACAACATATATTTTTATTTTTAATGCAAAAACCCGTGAATAAAGTTGTAAGGTATACACAAGATTCGATTCCCAAGAATCGAACTTTTGAGTGAATGAATTAAAGAAGCTGCTTGAGATATGCTAATTTCGGCATACGCGCTTGGTATAAATACCAAGCAGCTTGATTAATACAGAGGTTGAAAAAGGTTGTTAAGGTTGAACGGAGGGGTTGTTAAAGTTGATAGATAAGCGAGAGGGAGCTACGAGGTAAATAACTCCAGGTGCTATCCTGCGCTAGTGCTTAGGGGGCCCAAAGTTTACGTGGCAGAACTGGTGGTTTGACTCTCTGCTGGTTTGTGAGTATTGCAATGTGTAATTCTATTGAATGTTAATATATATATTCCGTACAAGTAGTACGTATGCTTATTGCTATAAAAGCAAATTCTATATGTGCAACAAATTCAATAAACATTGTTTCATGTATAAACTATGTTTGTATGAAATTCATTTAGAGTGCCACTTCAAATTATATACACCCAAGTCTGGGTAGAAAGTGAGCTATACTCTACAAAGTCCTTGCGTATACAGAAAATAGAGAAAAATACAAACTGCAAAGGAGAACAAAAGACAAAATACATAACAAGTTTACGACTAAGATACAAATCTCATGAGATCACGAGCCTCCCAATAACGCCTTTACATAGAACGTCCAGTTAAGTCGGGACGGGACATGATGTGCTGACCGTCCATGTTGTCGGAACTGCAAAGAGGTAGAACGAATTCCCATTCTAGCATTTAAATACACAGCCAGGCAGTCGTGCTCAGTTGTAATCCTGAGAGCAGCATCCGCAATTTCCCGTGTTATAGCTTGAAGGTCATTCAAGGTCTTGCTCCAGACTTGAATTTGAATGCGGTTTTGGAGGTCAGAAATAAAATATCCCTTTATTTTTTTGCTTTATAATCGTACGGATGTTTTATGAGGTTTTTATTGGGAGCACAAAGGGATATTGAGGGTCCTTTTTTCTTGCTAGTAAATATGTTGCTTCATTTCCTGGTATGCCGCAATGGAATGGTGTTCAGGGCAGAACAAAACTTTTTTGGTAATTAGTCATATATTTTATTATTGTTCTGTACTCTTGCATTTTTAAGTATGAAGCAGGTTGGTTTCTGCTTTGCTACAGCCTGAATGCCAGCGGAAGAATGAGAGAATTACAACACTGGTAAAATCAGGAAATCTGTCTTGGAACCACAGTATAATAATGGTGTACCGTAGTCAATAATAACACAAGCCTTTCGCTTCAACTATTTACTACGACACGTTAACATACTACAACTACTACTTTTTTTTTATTATTAAAAAAATACACATAAAATTCCCGTGTACCACAAAGTATCACACGGGACTTACAGAGGTAAGTTTAAAACACTAAGTAAACAGAAGAAACAGACAAAACAAAAAAAATAAAAGAAACTAAGAAGAATTACAAATATTTACAATAAATTTACAAAGTAAGCCGAAAGCACACTTCCCAGAAACGAGCAGAAAGAAATTGGGAGGCAAGTTAATATTTAAGTCCTTAAGAGCCAATTTAAAAATATTTCTCTCCCTGCGGTACTTCGAACACAAAAACAGAACATGTTCAGCATTTTCCTCGCCACCAACGCTGCAGTCACAAGGGGTCGCCGAACACGATTTGAATCTACTCAAATAGCTCTTAAAATTTCCACGTCCTGTGAGGACCTGAGTCAATTTGTAGTTAGCAAAGAAGTGATGGCAAGAGAGTCTCATTCTAATGGACGGGAAAAATTTCTTGGTTTACTACATTTAAAGCAAGTATGTACAGCAAGTTAGAATATATAGTTAGATCATCAGGTTGGCTTTTCGGGTTCCAAGACAGCTCCGACCAGGAAAGCTTCGTCTCTCTGGCACTTTAAAATAGATCTCAGCGTTGTGGGCTCTTGCCGTCTATCTTTATACTGTCGGCGAATTCAAAGGGATTTCTCTGGCGTTTGAAGCGCCAGAGAGGCGTCAGATCTCTTAGACACAGTGAGATTCGAGCCGTCACTATAGTGTCAAAATCTGAAGAGCCCTCGAACCACTCTGGGATTTATGCGTTCTATAACATCAAAAACCGCACATTACTATTACTTTATGGCCTCTTATCAAGAATTTTATGAGACCGCTCAGATCAAGAGTTCGCAGATAGATGACATGTTGAGGGGTAGGAAAAAGGGACATCACATACTTATATAAGTACTAATTTCATGTAATAATTGAGACTATGTCACCATGGGCATTTGTGAATGTTCATTTTGACAATAACGTTAATGAACCTCAGCCTGACAATGAACTATTAACTAGGTCGAAATGTAAACCCATCTTTTTTATTATATTGTGCTTATTAAGAGGTTATTAGTTCCTGTAGCAACTGAAACATTTCCTCCTAATAAATGATGGCAAAAGCGAATAATTAAATCTGAAAAATGTATACCCGGGTATAAATTTATATATATGGAACAAATTTTAATCCTTTGTTTGAACTTTTAAACAAATATTCTCAGGTACAACAAGTTATCAAGTGTATGTTTAAAATATTTTGATATTCTTTATTTTATAATAACAATTTTGATATTTTTGAATTTTGATGAGCCTTGGCTATTTAATAAGTGGTGATTCAACGGCCAAATTATTTGCCTACTTACGATTACACCTATTGTTATCATTACATATATATATATATATATATATATATATATATATAAAGAAGACGAAATTCGACACTATCACAAAATATTTTTATCGTCTTTTAGATCATCATGACCTTACAGTTTGTTAATTCACATTTTATTTTGAATATTGTCTTAGCGTTTCAATCTGAAATTTCGTAAAATTTACGAAATTAATCTTTCGAACCTATAAAGCAAATAACTACTATTTTTGAAATAAATTTTCCAGTTTAGTAATTCTTAAATTTATTATGCGACATATAATATTTATTACCCTATTTAAACAGAATTTTTCTCTTAGACACATTTCAAATTATGTTATGAATTATTTCTAGAATACTGTTATTTTTCGTTATTTATTGCGCTCTTAATAATTCTGACATGTTCATAAGAAGCACAAAAATTTATGGATGATTCGTTAATTCTTATAATTTTTTTTATTTATTTCTGTTCTGAAATATTTATGATATAATTATCTCTACTCGCGTACTGACAGTTATAACAGAAATTCTATATCGTATTTTTCTAGTTCAATTAAGATTTGTTTCAGACGGCTGAAAAGAGACAATAAATGTTTGCATGAAACACATCTATCATACTTGTGGGAAGTATAATCCAAGTTTCGAGTCGTTGTTTACATACGCCTGCAGTTAAAAATGGAGTGTATTTATAAGTTAGTTTAATTAAGAATAGCTATTGTTTGACTCCTTCATTTACACTTTGCCGTTTCAAAGAATCTGGTGTGTGAATTAAATGTTTGTATTTTTTATTTTCGAAAATTTTGTACAAAGACAGTACAAATAACTCGATATATTTACATATACAGGGTGTCCCGAAACGACCGCATAAACTCTGCACAGCTAGATTCCTCGTTGAGAGTACATAAAAGCTGCCCAAAGAAGCGTTCTTGTGCGATCCATAGTTTACGAGAAAAATACGAAAAACAAAGTATGACGTCACTACCAGTGCAAGAAAAAACACTTTATTGAATATATCAACAGCATGCACAATTTAAAGCAGATGTTCAAAGTGTCCGCCTTGCATGTCGAGGCAGGATTGAGCACGCCGTGGAATGGCTGTCATCACACGTTGCAGCATCGCGGGGTCCACCGAAGTACAAGCAGCATGCAGACGAGCAACTAAGTCCATTTGTGTTGTCACTACGTCTCGATACACCAGTTCCTTGAGATGGCCCCATAGGAAAACATCCAACGGTGTAAGATCTGGCGAACGTGGCGGCCATGGAACCGGACCCCCACGTCCGATCCAGCGGCCGGCGTATTCCATATCCAGCCAACCACGTACAGGAGCACCGAAATGCGCCGGAGCCCCATCATGCTGGAACCAAAGTCCCTGTATTGCCGCTAATGGTATGTCATCGAGGAACTCGGTTAAGACCTCATTGAGAAACACCAAGTACGACTTCCCGAGAGCCGTTCAGGCAACAGATATGGTCCAAGCAGGCAATCCCCGAGTATGCCAGCCCACACGTTAAGAGACCAACGTTCCTGATGTTTCTGCGGCCGGATTGCATGCGGATTGACCTGGGGCCACATATGGCTGTTGTGATGGTTGAATACCCCATCACGAGTGAAACATGATTCATCAGTCCACAGGATATGTGCAATGAAACCATTATCTGTGTTCTGTTGCTGCAACAGCCATTCACAGAAGGCCACGCGTTTCTGAAAGTTATCTTGTTTCAGACCTTGCACGGTTGTGTACCGAAATGGGTGTAGCCTCTCAGGCCGTAAAAGCTTGTGCATAGTACTTTTATTCGAAGTCATCTCACGGGCTAATGCGCGTTTGCTTACCTCGGGCGTCTCTTCTACCCGCTGCAGTATTGCATCCGCCTGTGCTACCGTCAGGCCGCTCCGCGGTCTTCTAAGTATCGTGAAGATTGGCTGTTGGCAAGATGCTTCCCGTATTTCGCAGTCTGTCGTCCAGCCTACGGATGACGTTGACATCGGGAGGACGGCGGGACGGATATCGACGGGCATACTCCCTAGCAGTTCGTAAGGCATTTCCATTACATCGGCCGTACATCAAGTACATGTCGCAGTAGTCACGAACGGAGTACATGGCCACTATACGAAGACTACCGGTAGCTGCAAGATGCAGCCTTTTAAATACCAGTTCAACGGCGGCTTAACGTCATTCCATGGCGCGCGATGCGCGGCGCCGTTGATATGCGCGGCGAACGTTTTAAACATTATCGTCTGGAAAGATATGCAAATATTGTTGTTGATATGTCCAATAAAGTGTTTTTTTCTTGCACCGGCAATGACGTCATACTTTGTTTTTCGTATTTTTCTCGTAAACTATGGATCGTACACGAACGCTTCTTTGGGCATTTTTTATGTACTCCCAACGAGGAATCTAGCTGTCCAGAGTTTATGCGGTCGTTTTGGGACACCCTGTATAACTCTTATTAAATAAAGTTTGTAAATAAACATGAATATGTTGGAAGTGTACTTTTCTTAAAGTGTTTAACTGTTAATTTCCCGGGAACATACTACAACTACTGCATTTAAAAAAGAGCATTATTTACATTTAAAAAAGAGCATTTACTAGAGTACTAGTTGTAGTGCTCTTTTTTACTACATTTAAAAAAGAGCACTACAACTACTACATTTAAAAAGAGCTTTATGCACAAAAAGGGGCTGCGTTTTCATACCAGCTTATTTGAACCTGCGTTTTCACACCAGCTTATTATTAAGAAAACAGTATTTGTCATACATGTTGTACATATATCACGTGTATTTTATTTACATCTCTTCCAGATAACCTGGTGATTTAAAACTGTGTATTTTAAGTAAATTAAAGTATTTTAAGTTAATGAAATTGATGTATAGGCTTTACAATTTGCTTGAATTTTAATTTTAAAAATTGTGTAACAGTTCTTTTACATTCCACTTAAGAGTTATTTTCATTTTTAGAATAATTCAGGCATTCATTTTCGAGCTAAAGAAAATACTTTTATGATACATGAACAGTACTTTGTAAATCAAGTTTGCTCACGAATTTAGGGATCGAGTCGACAACTTGGCATTAATTTGTTAATTTCTATTGTATTTTCTTTCTTGGGTGAATTTGAAAACATTATAACATCTTTGAAAAAAGAGTACAAATAGCTCCCAAATTTTCCACTCATACGTTATTACCCTATAACACTTTAAGGTACGTTCCTTTGTACATTTATTATAACTCCTAGGATTATTGTAGCTCTACTAGACATCCGCGTTAATGCATCAGGTATTTTGTTGCCTATTGTCGCCAAATGAAGTCTTCATTTTTATCTGACGCTAATGGTAGTTTCCTTTTCTCTTTAAGCCTTTCTAAAAATAACCTGGTTTTGTAGAAACTATTACATCTCACTGAAATTTTAAAACTCGTTCGACTGGAACATTTAAAGCTATATGCTTGCAATTACGGATCAATATAGTTCACTTAAACTCTATTTACGATAATTATTCATGCGTTAGCCTTTATATATATATATAAAACATACAAAACCAAAAACCTTTTTTAAATTTCCAAATTCGTTTTAATTCCCTTTAAATTTACATAGGCGTAAGCAAGTTATTTTCGTTTTAAGAACAAAGGAATTGAGATTATTCTAAATACAAAAGTAGGCAATTAATATATCATCCCTTAACCCCCAGTCTCGTGAGCGCCAAAACTTATATAACAAGTCACGGGACTCCTGAGCCCAGTTAACTGGACTAGCTAACGAGTGCAGAGTGCAAGGGTCATGTGACAAGGATATCATGAAGATTATTTAAGCCACAGCAAGGATTACGCGGGACTTTTTCTCCCTGTCTTCGTGCTTGCTGTGTAGTGTACGTCCTGCATGTGCTTTCGTCGCGCGCCTAGTCTCCAAAATTCAAGATATGTCCCGCTGCTGTTCCATTACGTTCAATATGTGCCACCTCGTCAAATGTTGTCTTGCTGCACCTACCTGCCTCAGTGAAGCGTTGATGTCTCCTGAATAAATAATATGCGTGTCTTCAGAGTACTCCTGTTCTGCGGCCCAGGTGTTGTTCCAGCTACGAATGCATCCACCACCATAACTACCCAGTTGAGTATTCGCGCTTCCCGTATACGGTGCCGAGATATGATATATATATATATATATATATATATATATATATATATATATATATATATATATATATATATATATATATACGAGGGTTGGGGTATAAGTCATGGCAACTATTTTTTTTCTTGTAGATATGTGAACGGATCACAAACGTATATGTGTCGTGTGGAAGTTCTGCAGGCATAGTGTGTATGCAGAACAACAGATGGCTCTGTGATAGCTGGTAGTAGCGCAGCGAGGGCTCTGAAATCAGTCAGTTGGTGAGTGTCATGCGAGATGGAAGTAACCCGTGTTGAGCAGCGCGCTTACATCAAAATAGCCGTTCTCCGAGGGAGAAATACGATGGAATGTCACAGTGAATTAGTAGAAGCCCTTGGGAATAATGCCCTACCATATCGTACAGTAGCACTACATTGAGGGTCTTTAGGCCCAGGTTTGTCATGTCAACTTTATGTGTACTGTGTTATCATTCTTTTGCACGGAGCAGGCCATATTGCCCTGTATACTACCGTAATAAATTAGTGTGTTACGATATTTCAGTGCTATTCATTGTCCACACATGTAGTTAAGACCTTGTCCTTTCGTCTGTATATGTCACATTTTCCAACCGGACTGGTATCTTCAAGAAAAAAAATAGTTGCTATGACTTATACCCCAACCCTCGTATATATATATATATATATATATATATATATATATATATGCAGGTGGTTATCGAAATAATGGAAACACCTATCAATATCATTGGTGTTTATGAATGTGCTTCGTATTCCTTAAAAAACAAGTCTGGCCACCGGTATTTTTTTATATACTATGGTGTATGTATTATTCTACTGTCAGCTAGCAGTAGTGAAGCTAAGGACATCGTGCTTTTGGGGGGAACAGCGTAAAATGCCAAACCTTTCAGACCTTGCGAAAAGGGCAAATTGTTTGAGCGTGTTTAAATTGGAGTATCTGTAACTGCAACCCCCAGGCTAATCGGTGTTTTCCGAGCTATGGTATCGAAAGTGATGATAGCATACAGAGTGCTTGGAAAAACATCCTTTGCCAAACAGAATAGTGGATGAAAGGGAGAACTGAGTGAAAAAGACGAACGAGGTATTGAAGCGGATTGTGACATGAAGAAAGGAAACAACTGCAGCTAAAATGACCGAAGAGCTCAATCTGCATCTGCATGTTACGGTATCAACCATCAGAGGTAGAAGGGAACTTCACAAACAAAGCATTTACGGAAAAGTAGCTATTCCCAAACACCTCGTAATGGATGCCAATACAAAAAATCGTGCCCAATGTTGCCAAGAGTGCAAATCCTGGTCGAGTTATATGTTGAAAAAAGGCATTTGGTCCGACAAATCAGTGTTCACACTGTTCCTCGCAACAGGATATAAGTATGTCTGGAGAACAGGATATACGTATGTCTGACTGTCTCATCTCAACTGTCAATCATGGAGATAGATCTATCAGGGTTTGGGATGGCGTATCATGGTTTTCTTCAGGCCCTATTTTAACCCTAAAGGGGAGATTGAATGGGAAGGACTATTGTAATGATGCGCCTCCGAATATGTAAAAATGTCATAAAAATATGAAAAGGTTAAGTCGATCGAAGGCTGTCATCATTACATTTTATTTGATAAAATTGGAAACGCTGGCTGAGAGGGACGATAATTACAGAGCGGAGCGGTCGTGTGTTTGATGTGACAAATGCATAGTTTCGTGCAAGCGGCGGTGAACGTGGGAGGGGGTTGATCGCCAGACAAGATAGGCGAGGCTGTTGCCGAAGCTGACACTAAACGACAATAAGCATCGTGTAAGGATTTACAGCAGGCAGCAAGAGAAGTTAAACCACAAGCGTCTTGGGAGGTTGTTGCGAGCTGACCCGTGTGGGCGTACGTCTGTGAAGCAGAGGCGACCAATTAAATAACGTTGGAGTTAAACTAGCGAATGAGATTGTTGCAGAATCGGGAATGGATGAGAAGTCATATGAAGGAGGAGACAAGAAAGAAGAATGGTTTTTTAAAAGTATAAATTGGGGAGTTTGAAAATTTATGAAAAAAACTCTCTCTCTTCTCGAGTCTCACTCTCAGACTTTTTGTGGCGGGTCGAGCTGCGGTTCCCCGTTTGATTCCTGAGATTTTGTGTAGCGGGTAGATCTTACGTTCCCCGTGTGTAATTTACTGCGTTGGGTCGAGTTTTGAATTCCCCACACATCCTTGCTGATAAAATAGAAGTTTCATTGCAAATATAAAATAATAGTAGAGTGAGTGGTGTAGCGGTCCCAGAAATATTAAGCGAAGGAGAAACAAGAGGTGTTTGCCCCCGACCCAGCGAAGGAAGGATTCAATAGAACCCTGCTAGAAGAGTCAGCCGAACCAACAATCTGCTAAATATCAACGGAACCGAGTGAGTGGCACAATTTATTGATTAGCTCAGTCCTTTTTCTTTTTGGTTGTTTTAAATAAGTTTTGTTTACGGTCAGAATAGGATAAATTTGATATAAGAAATAGAATTGAATAAGTATTTTGAGTTTTAGTTACTTTGTCGTGAGCTCCCTATTTTCCTTGAAAAGTAATTTTGAATTTTAATAATAAAGGACGAGAAACTGATTTTGTGTATGGCTAGGTGTGCTTACGAAAGTTATCATTAAAATAATATATATAAAATGTAAAATATTGTAAAAAAAATTAAGTTTAGTTTAAATTTAACTATTTGTCTGTTTTAATTATCACTGTTGGTGTTTTTCAGTGTAAAATGAATGAAAAGTTTCCTCTTTAGTTTAGGTTTTTGCTATCTGTCAAATTCTGTTCGTCATTGCTAATCACGTCCAGAACTTTGGGTTAAAACCAAATAAATCTAACACAACGCACCCAACTACCCCTTTCTAAAATAATAACAAATGTACTACCTTAAATAATCACGCCCTTAAAAATAAATCTTGGACGAGCAATACGACAACTATGTCGAAATTTTAGCTCGCTGGTCCATTCTATGGTGCAAGCATTGTTTCTTGCAGGAGATGGCGCTCTCCAGGATAACCCTATACATACTCTATACATACCCTATACATACCCTATACATAGGATGATAACTCTATACATACAGATAAATCTATCAAGTATTGGTTTGAAGAGCATGAAAAAGAAATCAAATATTGTTGTGAAGGATCCACAATTTGGACATTTTGAACTCCTTCCAACGTTATAGCCATTTTGTTCTTCCAACACGATTACGGGGCATAAAACGGCCATATTGGAACTGCACCAATTTTCCAAGAAACATCACCCCTCCTGAATTCCTCAGGACGCGGGAAAGAAATTCCAGGAAATTCAACGGACTTCCAATTTTCTTGGAAATAAGCGTACCACGTGGGTCAACCATGGGAATGTCAGAGCATCCTGCCCTCGAATAAAAAACTCGAAGAGGCAATAAATTTACGTGAATAACTAACCTGGGGAGGGGTTATGATAAAGATTGGGGGAGCCCCGAGTGTGGGAGAAAACGACGTTCAGAGAGAGGGCGAGGGAGCGATTGGAGGTAGCGAGCTGCAAGAGAGCCTGGGAAGGAAAGACGCCCCCGTAAAATGGCGAGATACCCGTCTTCAACCGCCTGCGCCGAATCCTGTCGCATCCGCCAGTGAAGAGCCACATGAATTTCTACCCGATGCCTAAAGCCTCCTCCTGTAGAAATGCCCTCAACGATGCCACGCTCTGCTGTTTTCATCAAACTCCCCAGGTTGGTCATAAATTCCCCCTCTAAATAGTGCTCATGCCTTCTGAGAGATTACGAGACTTTTATTTCACTCGACCCGTAATGGTTATGCCGCAGGAAGCGGATGAAGTATGCCCTAATTCGGTTAAAAATATGTATAGCCAAGATCTTAAATATAATATGTAAACCCGACCTTTTCTTGTAATATATTGTATAATAAATGTTGTTATTTTTATTTATAAACGCATAGTTCCCTTTGGAGTTCACCTCCCTATATTTACACAACGCAAAGGGGTATCTCTGGTACCCCTCATAACATATATTGGTGCCTCGTGACGAGGATTTCCCTGGGTATGTTATAATATTTTTACTTTAGTCCAAAACCTGGGCATACTAAAAAAAAAAAATTTTTTTTGTGTATCTTGGCAAAAAGCTTTTTAATGTCGCGCAAGGTTCTTATGGTTCATATATATATCTGTAAAGTGTTATGCATACATTTTTTTTTAAATTTCTCTCTTTTCTTTCCCTTGTACCTGCCATGCCTACATGTTGTGTGAACAAATTGTATTGAAATGTTAGAGTTTATGTGTTCGCGGCTAGTATATATATAATTCTAGGATAATGATTTTTACTTTATTTTGAGTATTATATGTTTCGCATGTATATGTTAAAACAAAAATTGTTTAAAAGGGTTTGTCTTGAAGCACAATAGCAGTATCTCGGATTACCTTTCCCTACTTTATAGTATTATGGCGACCGATTCAGCCGTTAGCGGGAAAACTCCCGGCTTTACGCATTTAGTGTCCACGTTCGATGGTGCCCCTGATTCAGACTGCAATGCGTTTTTCATACAATTCGAGGCTTTAGCAACATTGGGACAATGGTCGCCCGTAGAGAAGATCGCAATTCTTAAGTCGCGGTTAAGAGGTAATGCGCTGAAATTCATAACATGTTCTCCCCAACTACGCGAAGAACAATCGTACGACATAATAAAAGATCAATTGATAAATTTTTTTTCGGAGAAACCGAATGCACAGACGTTACACACAGCGTTTAACAATCTACGTCAGCAGGAGAACGAGCTAGTTAAAACTTTAGCGTATAGGGTTGCAACTGCCACCCAAAATTATCTAGAGGTAGATTTCGCGTCAGCCGAGGGGGTTAAAATACTCGAAAAATTAAAATTATCTAAATTTCTGGACGCCCTAAATAATAACTTGAAACGTGAAGTTTTAAAATTAAACCCTTCTACGTTTGCCGACGCAGTCAAATATTCGCAAAGCGTTGAAATAGCTATGCAAACGACTCCCGAGCCCAATAATTCGAGTTCTCAAATTGACCCCAACACTGCCGCCTTGCTTGAGATGCAAAGAATACAGCAGGAACAAAATACAAAAATTATTGAGTCTCTAACGCAAGAAATAAATACTTTGCACCTAGAAAACCACCGTCCGCAAAATAAAGAACCGCGATTTAGTGAGGACTCTTATTCAACTCCACAGCCCGTAAACGATGTCCGAATTTGCCTCTATTGTGGTCAAACGAGCCACTTTCTACGTAATTGCATACACTATAGTAGGGAACACACCAGCCAAAATTACCAACCCCATAATAGAACCTTTTACTCCCCAGGACAAAGGACTGACTCTCGCCGTTACGATCGGACACAGGACGTTAGAAGGGGGGGAAAGAATCCCTATCATCAAAACCGGGACACACGAACGAGGGGTCCGCGTTATTATCACCCCAGACAGGACAGAAGTCATTTTTTATAGAAAGGAGGGGAATTTCAAGTCAACACTATGTTATTCCCCGGGTATTTGAAAGCTTCACGGAGGAACAAGAAATAAGGACCTCGAACATCCATGTTGGCGGTAAAACGGAACGGATTTTCTCTAACGCGAATTTAGGGGGTAACCTTCAACTCCCTACAGTGTTCGTGAATTTTAATACCCAGACAGGGGCCACCTTTCTGATTGATTCAGGGGCTTCGGTCAGCGTCGTGGCATACGAAACGTTCAATGAAATACGACATATAATTAAGTGTAAATTCATATCTCGATCAGTCGCAATCAAAACATTAACTGGCAACGATTTAAAGTACTCGAATTGCGTGGAAATTCCATTTAAAATCGGTAACAACCATTTTAGGCAAATGTTTTACGTCACGACCGCGCCTTTCACTCAGGAGTTCTCTGGAATCTTGGGTTTTGATTTCTTGAAGAAAAATCAGGCCATTTTGGACACTCATGATAACGCACTTAGGATACGGGATATACAAATACCGCTAAATAATTCCTTAGCCTCGGTGCCGTCAAATCAAGTTCATTCCATTCGAATATCCGAAAAGGCAATCATAGAACCTAATAATTCCATTTTGGTACACAGTAACTGCTCGAATAACTACTATAATGACCAGTCATTAAGTTTTCGCCCTCGGGAGTTTAAACATGAAATTTATGTTCACCCAAATTTTATCAATTGTGGAGGCGAAGATAATAACCTAGTATTAATTTCTAATTACACAAAAAATAGGATAGTACTCAACAAAAAAACAACCGTCGGGGAATTTGACCCCAAATCGCAGTATGATAACCCATCGAATCTAAAAAATCGGGAAGTAAAACACATGAACTCTATATCCACGGTAGCCGAGATTCGGCGAAAGGAACTGCAAGTCACCGATTTTAATCTAAATCATTTGCCGCACGAACAAAAAGAGGATTTGCAGGAAACTCTTCTGAAATACGCGGACGTATTTTCAAAGAATATGAATACACTGGGAGCGTCTCAAATTATCAAACCCGAAATTCACCTGAACCACCCTCATCCTATTAATGCGCGCCCATACGAAATCCCTTACGCACTGAGGTCCGTTGCAGAAAAGGAATTAGATACCCTACTTAATGCAGGAATTATTTCTCGAACCACGTCACAGTACGCCTCACCTATATTACTTGTAAAAAAGAACCAACCAAACAAATTTCGCCTAGTATGCGACTTGAGGCTAATTAACCAAATCTCAGAGCAATACCAATACCCGCTGCCAAAGATCCAAGACATACTCACAAAAATTTCAGGATACAAATATTTCTCGAAATTAGATTTTCATAGCGCATTCAACCAAATTATTTTGCCCGAGTCGGAACGCCCAAAAATGGCTTTTACGTCAGAGTTTGGAAATTTTCATTACAACAGATTAGTTTTCGGGCACAAGAATAGCGCCGCATACTTCCAGCAAGCAATTGATTTATGTTTGAATGGCTTAAATAGTGAGGATATCTACGCATATATAGACGATATAGTCCTGGCGGCCAATTCCTATTCCGAAATGAAAAGAAAACTACTTTTAGTGTTCGATCGGTTGAGAAAATACAACCTCACTTTGTCCCCAGATAAGTGCGAATTTTTTTTAACGAAAATGGAATACCTAGGATTCACCATATCAAACAAAGGCCTTAGCCCTTCGATTCAAAATACAGAAAAAATTTTGTCATTTCAAAGACCTCGCACCCTTAAAAAACTAAAGAAGTTTTTGGGACTCTGTAATTTCTATCGGTCACTCATACCGGATTATGCCGAGCTGTCAGCAACATTAAATAAATTAACTCAGAAAGGGGTAAGATTTAAATGGAGTGTAGAGTGCAACGAAGCTTTCAAAAGCATCCAACGACGGTTCTTTGAAAAACCCTTTATTTTACAGCCGGATTTTAATCAGCCATTTTATCTAAATACAGACGCGTCCAAAACAAGCATCTCCGCCGTCCTTATGCAGAAAGGCGAAAATACACTACAGCCCATACTTTACTATAGTAAAATTCTGAACTCCGCCGAACAGAAATACGCAGCAATAAAATCGGAGTTAATGGCGATCTACTACGGCGTTAAACATTTCAAAAATTTCCTTTACGGATCAAAATTTTTTATACTCTCTGACCACAAACCTTTACAATACCATCTTAGTCTCACTAACCCAGCGAATATGATTTCAAGGTGGTTGTTGGAACTGGCCGAGTTTAACTTCGAGTTCATACATGTCCCAGGTAGTGAAAACCTGCTCGCGGATTATATCTCGAGAGATCCTCTGTTAGCGGATCCTGATGACGATGAAGAGCCAAAACACCCGCTGATCAATACGCTCACCTCTTCCCAAGCGGCCGTTACGACAGAACAAATTCTGCAAGAACAACTAAAAGATACTACATTAGGGGCAGTACGCAAAGCTTTAATAATGCGGGATCCCACGATCTCCAAGAATTTGCACAATTATTACATTGACCCGCACACAAATTTATTAATGTTTCGTGCCCAACACACCTATTCCTCGAGGGAATGTAGCATCCCAAATCGAATCGTCATTCCCCGCTCACTTCAGGCTGAGGCACTTAAATTGTCGCACATCACGCATCAGGGAGTCCAGAAAACTTATGACATCCTGTCAAAACATTATTTTTGGATAGGCGCATACGCTGACACTCAAAATTACGTAGCTTCCTGCGAAATATGCCGTTCATTCAAAGGGGTCCATCCTCCTGTTCCCCTAGGTAGAATCCCGTTACCTTCAATTCCCGGTGAATTCATCTCGCTGGATATTGTCGGGCCGTTTCCGATTACAAAAAAACAAAATAAATACATCCTCACAGTGTTAGACCACTTCAGTAAGCATATTGAACTTTTCCCCCTTAGTGATATTTCGGCGGAAACGGTCGCTCAAAAATTAATATGGTATATCACCGCTTACGGTAAACCGAAGCGAATACTTACTGACCGCGGAACTCAGTTTACATCAACACTTTTTTAAATTCTAGCTCAAAAATTAAATGTATCCGCCATGTTATCTTCAGCTTTTAATCCACAATGTAATGGGGCCTCCGAGCGCATAAACATTCAACTTAAACACGCCATGCGGTGTGCGGCGAAAAGTAACAATTCTTGGGAAGAGGCGATGATCATGCACAAATGTATTTATAATGCCACTCAGCATTCCGCAACAAAGGAGACGCCAAATTTCCTCTTTTTTGGAAGAGATCTTCCTTTATTTCTAGACACGGACAATTTAAATATCGATCCACCGCCTTTATTCGGTGATTACGCAGCAGAAAAAATTAGAGCTATGACAAAGGCATATGAAAACGCGCTGAGAAATATGAAAACCGCACAGGAAAAGCAAGAACAGAGACAATTACTCAAAGCGAAACCCCGAACCCTAATTATCGGGCAAAAAGTCTTTGTGAGTAACCATCAATCGGCTATCGGTAAGAAAACCTTCAGGGGACCTTATAGAATTACGAATCGCCTTACGCCCCACACTTACAAATTACGGCTAATCGCGGACCCATACGCTACGGAAATAAATTGTAATATCAATCGAATATACGAATTGCCTGAGCGACGAGAGCACTTGCGTCCAAAGGACACGATAACCGGTAACATTCGCGAGGACCCGCAGGATACATTTTCCCCGTTCTCGGAAATGACCCCCCAAAAGGAGGAAGAGAATTTTTTCCCCTATGACGAAGATTTCGAACCTTGCCAGCAGTCGCGGGGAGCGCAGTTGACACAGGAACAGGTCGCTAATGTTCCGCCAAAGGAGAATCAGGACAATGAGCAGACGGTCTCGCAGCCATCAAATCTTCGGGGGGCAACCCATCAGTCAAAAACGCCTTTTATTCAAACTAGATATTTTCTTCGACAGCGAACCCCAAAAACCTAAACTACAAAATTTTTTTTTTCTCCCGCCTCGCGGGTTAGAGTCACGGAAAGACCGTTTTGGGAACTGGCCATTCTCAAAAAAAATTGTCTGACCAGTGGCTGCGTACATGGGAAGGCTCAGTTTGACGAACTCATTCGTTTTTCACATATAATCTGATCAACTATATGGTATTAACGATGGGCTTCTGAAAACCGAGTTATAACAAGTAAATTTTTTTTTTCTCTCCTTTCGGTTAAGTTTTATTTTGACAAAAATAAGTTTTTTTTTTTTTTCTCTCTCTTAACTCTTCGTCTTCTGTTATATCGCTATGAGATATCTATATAATTTTTTTTTAGGAAACTTAGCAGACTTTAGAATTTTCGTCGTGGGTTCATTTGTGCGCATAGTTTAAATTCAATTTGACGATGTTTCAGTGTACAAATCTGATGATAGAGCAAAATTTGGTCAATTTCGTTCGGGAATGAATGAATAAATAAACAAACAACAAAAAAAAAAAAAAAAAGGAAAATTTAAAAATTAAAAAAAAATATATATATTATTAAAAGATTAGCGTGTATTGTGTTTTATTATTGTGTTTTATTATTATTATCATTATTAGTACTATTATTATTGAATGCATGGATAGCACATTATATGTTTCACACAAATGGCAGCGGAAGGAAAAGAGAACATTTTTACTCTTTCCGCGAGTTAAACACATAATGGCGATTATGCACATTTGCCAACGTTTTTGAAAATTTCATCTTCGCTGTACGATTTTAGCGGAGAGATTTCTATTTCTGTAAGATAACCCTTTCTTTACATTTTAATCTCTGATCACATGTGTTGATCGAGCCACTATTTTGTTATTATTTGTTTTACAGGGTATGCATACCATTTTCTATGATGTTAGGTAATGTTAGTCAGAGTTAATGTAAGCTTAAAGAAAACTTTATAAATTTTGAATTTTTTTTTTTAAATCAGTAAAACTTGCAGCACTATAAGGGGAGATTTTGACCTCCTGAACTTTTACAACTGATGTCATTCATGATTTTATTTTACTGCCATTGTGACTTTTGTGCAATTGGAGTCTACTTTGCTGAAGCGAATGGAGCCAATCCGTTCTTCAACCCCTACAGACTGTGGCGTGCCACCACGCCTAGAAAAGGGGGGGAGTGATTGTTGTGAAGGATCCACAATTTGGACATTTTGAACTCCTTCCAACGTTATAGCCATTTTGTTCTTCCAACACGATTACGGGGCATAAAACGGCCATATTGGAACTGCACCAATTTTCCAAGAAACATCACCCCTCCTGAATTCCTCAGGACGGGGGAAAGAAATTCCAGGAAATTCAACGGACTTCCAATTTTCTTGGAAATAAGCGTACCACGTGGGTCAACCATGGGAATGTCAGAGCATCCTGCCCTCGAATAAAAAACTCGAAGAGGCAATAAATTTACGTGAATAACTAACCTGGGGAGGGGTTATGATAAAGATTGGGGGAGCCCCGAGTGTGGGAGAAAACGACGTTCAGAGAGAGGGCGAGGGAGCGATTGGAGGTAGCGAGCTGCAAGAGAGCCTGGGAAGGAAAGACGCCCCCGTAAAATGGCGAGATACCCGTCTTCAACCGCCAGCGCCGAATCCTGTCGCATCCGCCAGTGAAGAGCCACATGAATTTCTACCCGATGCCTAAAGCCTCCTCCTGTAGAAATGCCCTCAACGATGCCACGCTCTGCTGTTTTCATCAAACTCCCCAGGTTGGTCATAAATTCCCCCTCTAAATAGTGCTCATGCCATCTGAGAGATTACGAGACTTTTATTTCACTCGACCCGTAATGGTTATGCCGCCGGAAGCGGATGAAGTATGCCCTAATTCGGTTAAAAATATGTATAGCCAAGATCTTAAATATAATATGTAAACCCGACCTTTTCTTGTAATATATTGTATAATAAATGTTGTTATTTTTATTTATAAACGCATAGTTCCCTTTGGAGTTCACCTCCCTATATTTACACAACGCAAAGGGGTATCTCTGGTACCCCTCATAACAAATATCTTATCTTACCCTGTACAATCCCTCCCCGACTATATATCATCCAACCACTGTGATCTGTATAAGCGGATAGAGCTAGGTATCGAAATCCACCACAGCATCTCTACAGGAACTTTCAGGATTTGTTTCCGAAGAATGGTATAATATATTCTTAACCATTATTCATGACTTGTATAATGCAATTCCAAAGTGAATCAGGTGGTATTACATGGCAAAGACGATTCTGCGCCGTATTAATAAAAGTTTTCATGGTGTTTCTTAGTGTTTCCATTATTTTGATAACCACCTGTATATGCAACTTATTTGCCTAGAAAGAAAGATGATCGTATTCCTCAAGTAGCCAAATAAGTTTTAACATCGATGTTTTGTAAACTGGTCATGAAATAGCAACAAAACTGTTGTGAGGAATATGGTTTGGAGAGTTTGGGAAACAAGGAGGTTAATGAGTCAGACTGGATATTTAGGGGCTCTTAACACTGTAGGGTTCGCGTGTTGCTCAGATGCAAATTTCTGGTAGCTGCGCAGTGCAGGCCAGTCGAAGTGAGTTCGGAGCAGGTGTCTGGTCTATTTAAGTGACACACGCTGAGTTGGCAAGAGCCCAAGAAGGGAGTGGAGATTTGTACGGTAGTGCGTTACGCTATTAGTAGAGATACGAAAGAGTCGAGAAAAGTTAGATTGAAGGTGATAGCGGTATTTAACTGATAGAGCACGTATTAATATTTAGCCTAGGTGGCTGCACGATTTCCATAGTTATTTCAGAGCCCGATGGTTACGGGTATTGTTAGTGAACGTATATTCTGCCTGAAAGGGTTCATTACGACTTTAAAGTTCAGTTTCTTAGAGCCGCAAGTTGCGATACTGTTGTGTTATTATTCGAAGCCCCAACTCGGTCTATGTTAGTCTACCTCTACGTAGAAAAAAAAGGAATTATTTATATTTATGCCTCTTACTTTATAGTGTGCCTGGACCGTTAGAGGATTCACAGGGTACATAAGAAATAGAACCATATAACACTACTCTGACTACGCAGTTTTGAACAACAAACAGTGCCGAAAATTGCGATATATCCAATCATTGATAATGTGTTGATATTGTAGTTTAGGAATTGAAGTAGTAAGTAAATAAAGCTCGAATTAAAGGAAACGTTCACTTATATCTCATTGGAACCTCACGAAGTCCGAGCAGCAAAATGTTAACACCTTAAATAGATTTTATTTTTATAATTTTGATGTAACATGCATACCTTTATTTCTTTCATTATATTATGCATACTTTTATTTCTTTATTTAAATCTCTTCTCATTTTCTTTCATTTCATTTCTTTCTTTGTTAATTATTTAAAAAAAATGAGAACTTTCTTGGTTTAAATGACAATTAATATGTGAGTAAGCATTCGTAAAATAATTAGAAAAATTATGTCTAATCACCTATGGAAAATGAACGAGACTGACAATGATACCGGAACCAGGATTTTGTGAGAGAATCAGTTCTGTCTTTCTGAAAATTCGGATGGCTAATATTTTAGAAGTTGTGTGGAAGTACGTTCATACATTTTGCCACGGATAGAGGAAGAATCATTTAACCTCTTCCTTCCGGGGTGGGATAGCATGTATCCCAAGAATACGGACCCAAGCACTACGAATATATATATATATATATATATATAACCCCTTTAATGGCCGTTCTTACAAAGGGGGTATGAAATTTCCGTTATAAAAAGGGAATCGGAAAAAATGTCTCCGTAAGCTAAAGGTTAATTGCGAGCATCGCAGAAATTAAATTTTTTGTTGGAGCAACAAAACTTCGTGTTAAAAACATTCCTATGTATACAATTATAGAGACAAACAAATAAAACCCCCCAAATTAATTGTGTTTCCTTTTCGCTTATTTTTCAAATTTATACAGCGTCCCCACCTATATCCGTTACACCCCCCTTAACTACTGAACGGTGACAGCTTAGGCCATAAAGTTGGTATCTAGGTTCAGTAAAAATACTATGCGCCACTCGACGAGACAACTTACAACCCCATCTATCGGCAAATTTTGAAATTAGAGTCTTTATCTCAAAAACGGTACGGGATACGGGAAAAAGTCAATACAAAGTTGTTCAGCATTATTGATTTGGTAAGAAAAGACACCTTGCGCACATTAATACTTAAAACAGAATTTGTTTTTGTTTTATTGCAAAAGCACTTGATTGTACATCATTGGCTCCTATGCATCAAAGATGCATGAGATTAGAGCATTTGAACAAAAATAGAACAGCTGATCAATACAAAAACAATTACTTAGAGAAGAACAAAAATTGCATCAAAACTGCAAATATGAAATACATAAACGTGAAGGAAAATCAGTCGCTGGATGTCAATTGCATCAACTCCCTAGCCCGCCAATATCGACTGTATAAGTTTTCTTCGTTCAATGAAGAACAACTTAGTAAATGATCTTTGTCCATCTCAAAGTTCTGGTTGCACAAAGTGAACAAAATGATCTTTGTCCATCTCAAAGTTCTGGTTGCACAAAGTGAACAAAGGACTGCTATCTATACCAATACTGTATAGATGTTTAGCAGAAAAACAGAATGTAGAAAATGAACATTTGTTTGGTCACGATTTGGGAAATTGTCATGTCACAAAGAGTGAAAGAAAGAAACTGAGACACTTCCCTATCTTCAGGATCATTTATTTATGCTGCTGAAATTACGTTGCTGGTATTTAGTCCGTGAGGTGATCTTTCAGAGCTTCGCTCGCGTTTCACGACGCCATAGTGTTGAAAATCACGGACAAACGAATTTTCCTTTTTTACATTCTGATTTGAGTATTAATGTACGCAAGGTGTCTTTTCTTACTAAATCGATGATGCTGAACAACTTTGTAATTGACTTTTATCCCGTATCTCATACCGTTTTTGAGATAAAAACGCTAATTCCAAAATTTGCCGATAGATGGCGCTGTAAGTTATCTCATCGAGTAGCGCATAGACTTTTTACTATACCTAGACACCAACTTTATGGTCTAAGCTGTCATCGTTTAGAAGTTGTAACTGATATAGGTGGGAACCCTGTATATTACATGAACATATAAGTGACAATTTCTTGAAATTGTCTCTAAATTTAAGTGCCTATTTCATGGCATGCATATGTTACGAGGAGGAAAGAAGAATAAGTTATTAAAATGCCAAACATATCACTCCATATTTTTACATATCTGCTTTACGTTCATTTACAAACCATTTTGACTGGAAGTTCAGAGCGTTCAAGATTTATTGCTGAAAATTCAGCTTTGTGAAAAAGTGATTTGAAAACTGCTGCACGCAGATGTTCTTTATAGAACTTTTTTCCTCAACGGGGAAATAAAGAAATAAATTTAATCACGATATACTTGAATTTATCGATAAAAATAAACATCCAACAGCCAAATGCACTTCCCTCGGACAAAAAGAAAAGACATACATGAAAAATGAATTCAAGTTTAATCTAGTCATATGTTGCTTAACCAGATGCTGTGATTTATAGTAACGGTGAGGGAGAAATTAAATGACAGATAAAAACAATGCACTTTCTCTCGGCTGAATACCATAAATTTACCTGAATGAAAGGTCATTTTTCACCAGATTTTTCCCTTTACAGGGAACGTATGCTGAATTTACTGAGTTTTTTTTCACCCTACACGTAAGCTGGTAGTTTATTATTTTTTATAAACATTTCTAATACTGTCGGATTCGCTTAAAGCGAGCCTTGATTTTACGAGAACTCAGATTTAGAGAAGGAATGGGAAGAAAAGGGTTCTTGAACGTGAAAGTTACGGAGCAATATAAGCTTATTTCGAAAAGAACTCTGATTTTACGAACAAGATTTTGTTGACTCGTTATAGTATTTCCGTCTCTCTCTCTCTCTATATATATATATATATGTCAGATCCGGGAGTAGAACCGAATTCCAAATGTAATGTCCAGGGGTATTTCCAATAACTAAACGTTAATTTACCGACTAATATTTATTAAAGATTAGAAATGTCGGCACATCACATGAAACTATAATATGACATAAAATATCAACTCGAACACTGATATAGTCCTAGCTTTAGTATACGGCCCGCTATGTCCGCATACGACGGCTTCCACTCGCCGAATGTCCAGATGTGTAGACGTTCGCTCTGGTCGCTGCGTACAGCACCCGCTGGTGGATTTTCCACTCTACATATATATATATATATATATATATATATATATATATATATATATATATATATATATATATATATATATATATATATATATATATATCTATATATATATATTACAAAAGATGAAAATATGTTAATGAAAAAAGAATAAAGAAAAAAGAAGAAAATATGTTTAGCAATGTCCAAAAATGGCCAGACAGGGGTTGCGACCTGTCTTACCCCGGTTGAACCAGTTTCAAATGCCAGGCAAACACTCCCGGTAGCCAGGACATAGCACAACCATACATACTACTCAATTGGAATAGAAATGAAACAAAATAGAGAAAGAACACTGGATATATAATATAATACAGCTAGTTTATGAAAATATTAATCAACACAACTAAAACATACACTATTACAAACCTCTTCTACAATCCACAATAGACACCAATCACATTTGTTTAGTATATGTTTACAGTGAATTATTTTCTGACTTTTGTAATCTATATATATATATATATATATA